>CM025647.2:458598-482663 GCA_014621495.2 Entosphenus tridentatus
CACTCACTAGCTCACTCGCTCACTCGCTCACTCGCCTCTCGCTCACTTGCTCACTCGCATCTCGCTCACTCGCTCACTCGCCTCTCACTCACTCGCTCACTCGCATCTCGCTCACTCGCTCACTCGCCTCTAGCTCACTCGCATCTCGCTCACTCGCCTCTCGCTCACTCGCATCTCGCTCACTCGCACAGTCGCTCGTTCTCGTCTCGCTCACCCGCGCACTTGCTCACCAGGACACTCGCTCACTCGGATCTTGCTGACCCGCGCACTTGCAGTTCACTCACTGGCATCTTACGTCTCGCTCACTCACGCAGTCGCTCACTTGCTCACTCGCATCTCACTGACAACGCTCACCTCTCACTCATGCAGTCGCTCACTCATGTCTCGCTCACTCGTTCACTCACGTCTCGCTTACCCTCGCACTCACTCACTCGCGTATCGCTGACGCGCGCACTCGCTCATTTGCGTCTCGCTCACCCGCGCACTCACTCATTCGTGTCTCGCTCACCCGCGCACTCGCTCACTCGCCTCTCACTCACCAGCGCACTCGCCCACTCGCGACTTGCTCACCCGCACAACTCGCTCACCCGCGCACTCACTCACTCGCGTATCGCTGTCCCGCACACTCGCTAGCTCGCGTCTTACTCGCTCATGTTTCGTTCAATCACGCAGTCACACACTCGCGTCTCTCTCACTTGCACACTCACTCACTCACTCATGTCTCGCTCACCCACGCACTCGCTTCGCTCGCGTCTCGCTCACCTGCGTCTTGCTCACTCCCATCTCACTTACTCGCGCAGTCGCTGATTTGCGTCTCGCTCACTCGATCGCTTACGTCTCACTCGCTTGCATCTTGCTCACTCGCGTCTCGCTCAATCGCGCAGTTGCACACTCGCGTCTCACTCACTGCGCACTCACTCACTCGCCTCTCGCTCACCCGCGCACTCGCCCACTCGCGTCTTGCTCACCCCCGCAATCACTTTGCTCGCTCGCGTCTCGCGCATTCGCGCACTCGTTTGCGTCTTGCTCACCCGCGCACTGGCTCGCTCGCTTCTCGCTCACCCGCATCTCGCTCACTCGTGCAGTCGCTCACTCGCGTCTTGCTCACTCGCTCGCTCGCGTCTTGCTTGCTCGCATCTCGCTCAATCGTGCAGTCGCACACTCACGTCTCGCTCACTTGCGCAGTCACTCACTCGCATCTTGCTCACCCACGCACTCGCTTCACTTGCTCCCGTCTCGCTAACTTGCGTCTCGCTCACTCCCGCCTCACTTACTCGCTCACCAGCTCACTCGCTCACTCGTGTCTCGCTCACTCGCGTTTGACCCACACACTCACTTACCCGCGTCTCACTCACCTGCGTCTCGCTCACCCACGCTCTCGCTCACCCGCGTCTCACTGACCCGTGCACTCACTCACTCGCATCTCGTTCACTCGCGCACTTGAATGTCCTCACATGTAGAGTTCCCGTTCATCCTCATAAACTGTTGCCCACTTGGTTAAACTGCTTAGGCTGCAGTTGTAAGACTTGTGCCTCGTTTCTGGCATGGAAATGTATGTTTTCCCCCTCTTCTGCATTAGTTTCCTCCGGGTTCCGCGGTGTCCACCCATAGCTAAAAACAATGTGAGATGTAACTGGTATTGGCCAAATATCCCATTGCTCAGAAAGAAATTGAACCTGTAAATTACTCAATTGGGATTACATACAGTGGTAACCTAGCACCCTACTGTGAAAAATTGGCAGGATCTTGATGGAAAATAGTCCTGAGACTTAAAGAGGCGTTCATGGGTACACAAGTGTCATGGTTGGGAAATAATAATAATTATTATAGAGTACTACATGCATTTCGCAGACAGCGCATTGCGATGCACTGTTGTGAGCCATGCGTTGTGCGTGGAGATGGGGAGGCGCCACGGTGGTGAGATGTTAACTACCTCACCTTGTATACAGGAGATCGTGGGTTGGATCCCGACCATGACTCATGTTTTAAAGTTTTGCACGTTCTCCCCGTGGTCGCATGGATTTTTTTCTGAATCCTCCGGTTTTCCCCTCCACATTTAGGCACAACATCACACGTTTATATTAATTGGCTGCTATAAATTTCCACATGATAAGCGGCTTCATTGAGCTGTCATTTGTGGTCGCCAGATCGCGTCTGAAAAAGAGCTATAGAGCTCAGTGGACTTTACCTGGTAAATTGAAACATAGATTATAGTTTATCTCTTCATTGAAACCAGTACTGTTCCAATGCCAGTCTACTTTGTCCGGCCTACACTACAACAAAGGTATAACTCAATTGCATTGGAGACAATGGCACATCACTCACTCAGTTATCAGTAAAATAGTCGGCGTCAACTCGCCATGCGTGCCAACGATCCACGGATCTTTCATGAGCACAGCATGGGGAGGTGGGAAACCCGACATGTGTCTGTACGTATGTATGTTGAACTTCTTTCTTTTGTTTTACATTTCCACGTGATGATAAGCCACATCGCTGAGCTTTCATTTGTGATAGCCAGGTCACTTCTGAAAAGGAACTATCTAGCTCAATGTGCCTTACCTGGTAAAATAATAGTTTTTGGTTTCGTGTGTGGCTGCTTGGCCGCATGTGCATGCGTGCGCAGCAGGCGGAGCAGGAGCGCCTGTGGAGCACCGAGCGAATGCTGCGGCACCTGCAGCAGGCGGTGGGGCACGACGAGGCGGCGCTGGCGCTGCGGCGAGTGGAGGGCGCGGTGGCGCGCACGCTGCTGGCCGCTGAGGCCCGGGCCAGCGATGCGTGGAGGTGAGTGGTAGGTCCCTGGGGGGGCTTCTGGCAGGAGCCCCATCATCATCGTCGTCGTTGTCGTCACTACGTTCTGCTATTCAGCGATGATTACGCCTGCTCACCCAGAACAGCCTCACTGAGTTTCAAGACTTGTATTGGCTCACGGTGGTGACAATGTCAACTTGCTCTGTTTAAGACACCAGAAGCGGGTAGTTTATCTTCACAATTCTGGCAAAATCGCCTGATGCTGCTGGTTGATGTGATGACCGGTGGAACGTCACGGTACTCAAATTGTAAATGTTGTGGATTTACTCTGCAACGCACCGGTGAGCTGAAGCAGTAACTAATTGGCAAGTTTTGTTTATGTGACAAACCTTACTAATTGGCTGTGGCGAATGGTGGTGGGTTAAGGACACATTTATATTTACGTGATCTAACCCAAAAAACCTTTATTATGAATATGTTTCAAGACTCTACTTTAAGGAGGATACTGCCCAGTTTTTTGTGGGAATAAGGAAGCAATGTTGATAGGTTTAGGCCGAGTTTGTAAGTATTTTTAGCATTTGGATGTTTGGCCAATGCCAGTTAATTTACTCGTTTTGTCCCTGTCTATGCGTATTGCTCTGGGAAGGCCATGTAGGTGTTTTAATGGCTCTACAAGCAACTTTGTCTCACACCGCTGCTAACGGATGAAGGACTCGAATGGTGACGGGTGTTTGTCTCAGGGAAACGTGTGTGATCATTCAGTCCAATGTACATTGCTCTCAGGTCTGCCCTTGCATCTGACCCCGTGTACGCTGCAGGTGTGCCTCGTGTTTTCAGCTTCTGAAGTTCATTCTCACATTCGACACCTCACTTCACCCGCTTGTCCTGCAGGTATTTTGACCATGACTTGGCACGTGGGAACACCGCCGCATTGCACAACGTGCTCGCTACACGCCTGTGGTTTCTTGGCAATTGTCCTCGCCTGCCTGTCTCACAGCCACCTTGTCACCAGCGTTCATTTCCTTGAGATTGCGCCATTTCTAAGCGCAGTGCTGCTGTGGTATCCCGGTCCCACCTCGTGACACTCCGCCTCTGTTGTTTATACTCCAAAATACTTAGAAACCCTTAACCATCTTCCCTGCTCGTCCTGGTTACCACTGACCGGGCTTCTGATCAAATTATATAATGAGGTGGAGTCAGTTTTTAATTGTAACTTTCTGCAGGAGCCATGCTGCGGAAAGTCTTTAGTGCAACTCCACTTTTGCAAATCCCAACCAATCCCAGGTTAGGGTGGCGATATTCTGCTTTGCTGTTAAGATGCCATGGACTAATCAACCCCCCCCATGAATTGAGTTGATCACAGGCCCCAGTCTGATGAACAGATGTATGTGTGTATGTGTGTACGTGTGTATGTGCATTTCCCAACAAGTCCACAAAAAAGCATTCAGGCTATTACCATCTTCATCATGCTCTCTCCGAGGCCGCACGAATGCCAAAATTACGTCTAGAACTTGCACGCATTCTCTAATCCTTGTCTCCCTCTCTCTGTCTCCTGGCGCACTCCCAAGTATTGCTCCTCTGTATATTGGATATCCGTGCTGGCGTCTGTCGCGTCATGCGTTGTGCAGGTGAGCGGCCACCCGAGCCTTCACGTAGCTCGGAGGCCACGCACCGCAAGCGCCTCCCCGCCAGGACCGGGCGATGCGCCAGGGCATGATGCCGCTCGCTCACAGGAGGCCCCGGCCTATGAGGCTGTCCTGCGGGACTCTGCCTCGCTGCTGTGCGCTGCCACCACCGGTGTCGGCAAGGCCTTGGCGGGCGACGTGCGCGAGATCCTGGAGCGCCACGGGGTGGACGCCGCGCCTCAGGTGAAACGACTGCTCGCCTCCGCCGCCTCCCAGCGCCCGAGTGAATCGCTGCGACCGGGCTAAGCCGGGTAGAGGTGCTGGCGCCTTCCTTGCCCCCCCCCCCCCGTCTCGTCGAGTCACCGGGAAGCGCTGCCTCGCTTCGTTCACAACGACTGGGCTACAGGCTCGTGTGTCCCACACTCCCCACCCTCAGCCCTACCCCACCCACCCCACCCATGCTGCAGAGCTGTGGTGGGCTCAATCTCATTGAGGTAGTCAATCCAGCCCCGTTGTCTTTGGACAGCAATCACACGAGTAGCAACCTCGTTGGTTGTTCGTGGTGGTTATCCAGCAGAGAGTACGATGCTCTCCATGAGGGTATGGAATTCCGCCACTGGCTCATAATCTGCCACTCGCGTTGAGCACTGCCCAATGTTTGATTGGGGGGAAGGGGGGGCACTGAATGCAGTGCTCTTGACAAAAATTTGGACCGGTCGACATCCGGCAAACGGGTCCTTTGGCGATAGCAAGGAGATTGTCGTTATCGCAAAGTCGAAATGCCCCCAGTGTTCAAACGGGATTGAAACTTGGTTCATAACTCATCCAGGAGAGCAGGGTCATGAGGCTGCGAATACGACGAATAATTTGTGACACTGCGTGCACAAAGCAAAAACAGCAACAACTCAACGGACTTGAGTGTTTCCCTAGGATCCCTTCAGTCCCTCGGGTTCTGAATAAGCAGAGCTTCGACAATTGTTGGCACCAGCTCGTCACGTGGCTACCTTCTGGCCCCTAAGTCGGTCTCTCTACGAGCGAATACTCTGCATTGTTACAAGTTGACATTAAATTTCGATTTAAAGCTTTCGTGACTGCAGGGATTCATCTTCTTGGTTCTTTCGGTAAAGTCACGTAGAAGGGAAGTAATAAAATAAGAAAAATAAAACATTATTTATTATTTTATTATGTTTTATTTTTATTATTTTATTACTTCCCTTCTACGTGACTTTACCGATAGAACCAAGAAGAAGTTGACATTATTTTTATTATAAATTTGCATACGCTGCTGTTTGACATTGATCCTCTTACTGTCGTGAATACATCTCGCTTGTTGGTGATATTTCCCCACCATGTTGTCGAGAGCAGATGCCAAGCTTACCAACGTCTGTCCATTGGTTTCGTTTTTATTGGCCGTTATGACGAACCCCCACGGTGCAGAGCAAGTCTTGCAACGCGGAGCAGAGTGCATGCCTCACGGGAGACGACCTCCGCTTCCTCGTGGACACGCACAGCGAGAGCAAACACTCGGGCCGCTTCAAACTGGTGAGAGCACGCACAACACCCACAACAACCGCCATTCACCACTAAGTGGCGGTGACATCACCACGACGCTTGCGCCAGGCTTTGTGCACCTTGAGGCCACATGAAGTGTCGAATGCCCGCTGGCAGGAGGTCACGGGGCAGACCCAGGTGCCACGGGTCGACTAACTAAGATGCCTGGCTGATGCACCACCTGTGCCCCCTACTGTGACAACTTGCTGTGCTTTAGCCACCCGGCGCTCCGCTCATTGTTGTGAGCGTCGCTCCTCCGCCCTCCGTTGTTGTTGGAGGGTGACTGCCTCCAACTGCCCAGTAGCGTCCTTCACGAGCCTCCTCCACAGAGGCCGATCTTGACACCGCTGGTACCAGTCATCGGCAAGTCCACTCAGCTCCACGTCCTCCTGTACCAAATCACTCCATGTCTTCTCTAGCCCATGCCACGCCCGTTTAGCCCCCTCGATCCGGCCGAACAAAAGCTGTTTGGGCATGCGGTGGCTGGGCATGGACACATACACGCAGACACACATGCACGCAGCACTCATTACACAGTTGTAGCCACGTGCAGACACGTCGCTTGCACACGCAGCACTCATCACGCACCACTCATCACGCACTTGTCACCCGCACCATCTACCCCTTGGCTGCCGTTCCGTCGCCACTCTTGCCCCTCAGCCACTGTGTCCCCAGCATGCCGTGACATGTTCTACCCAAGCCCCGCTATTCATGATAGTTTGAAGGATCTTACGAACGTACGTGTGTGTGCACATCCTCCAATCCACGGTTTCCTCTCTCCCGATGTCACTTCCAGCACGCTTTAACACTGTGTTCATGGGTGCACGCTTATATGTCCAACCGGCATGCGCCGCTGTGCCGTGATCTTGGTGACCTTGGTTCATTTCCTTGCCGTGCGCACCGTGGTCGATTGGTATCTGAGCGTAGCCTGGCGTTTTGCCTCCATCCGCTGTCTAAAGTGAGCGTCGGTGCATCAGCGTCGGGACGGTGCATCAGCGTCAGTGTTAGTAATAATAATATACATTTCTAAGGCGCATTTCATCCCAGGATCCCAATGCACCACCATGTATGGAAAGCAGGGAAATAAGACAGAGCTAGCGGTAAACGACCAAAACTATGGGGGGAAAGGCCATTTTCAAGAGGTGAGTTATAAGGGGCAGATTTAAATAGCGCTAAAGATTCTAATTGTCTTATTTTCAGAGGCCAACGCTTTCCATCGTCTTGGAGTGGAGCTTCACTGGCAAAAGTTCCAGTAAGTAATGTAGGGCTAATACATTGATAGCCTTGTTAGGGGAATAAAAGGTAACTTTTTGTGGTAAGGGTGTGTGATGCAGACCTTAAAAGGCTCTCTCCGATCGTCTCATCAGCCTAAAGGAAGGACTTCTGTCTTTTTTACTTTTACTATCGTGTCCCCCCAGCTCTTCCCATCGTCTTTGCCGGAGTTGAACGCCTTTCGCTCCGCCCTCCAGCACCGTTCTCGCGAGCCGCCCTTCCCACCATCGTACACCACTGACCGGCTGCCTGCCCAGCTGTGGGAGGACCTGCAAGCGAAGCTCTCCGCCCCGACAGCCCCTCCGCTCGGCGATCGCAGGCAACGTGCACCCCCACAATGACCCGCCCGGGGACGGCTCTCGTGTGCAGTGCTGTGGCCAAGCGTGCACACACATCAAGGGTGCCGTCGTGGCGCAAAGCTTATGATGCCAACCGCACCTCGCCAATGCTTCCTACTGCCGTGGCGAGATGTTAGCTACCTCGCCTGGTATATAGGAGGTCTGTTTCATCGGGCAGGATCCTGATGAAAAAGAGTCCTGAGACTGAAAGAGGTCTTAATGGATACACACGTGTCATGGTTGTGTAATAATAATGATCATAGAGCACTACGTGCGTTTCACCGACAGCGCATAGAGGTCCACGGTTGTGAGCCGTGCATTGTGTGTGAAGATAGGGAGGCACACGCGGTGGCGAGATGTTAATTATCTCCCCTGGTATGGAGGAGGTCGTGGGTTCGACACCGACCCTGACGCCTGCTGTATATATGGACTTTATGTATCTCTTTCCCCATGGGTCATATGGATTCTCCGGGTCCTCTGGTTGTTCCCTCCACATTTGGCTGCTATACATTTCCACATGATGATAAGCCACTTCGTTGAGCTATCATTTGTGGTCTGGTCATCTGTGGTAAAATAAAATAAAAAGTTTAGTTTAATAGTTTTACCCTCCCGTCAGACAACGCAGCTGCTGCTCAGTAGACATGTCATCGTCTGGTCTTCCCCTTGATCGCCGGACTCGTGCAGACCATTTCTGTCTTAGCAATCGCACCCTCAGCCCCCCCCCCCCATCAAATGCGCTTATCTCCTGATCACAAATCTCATTCCACATTCCTATGGCGCAGGTGAGCCTATCCACGGAACGGGTGGGTCAGCGAGCGGATGAGTGAGTGGGCGGGTGGGCAGATGAGCGAGCGGGTGGGTTGGTGAGTGAGCAGGTGGGCGGATGAGCGAGTGGGTGGGTGGGTAAATGAGTGGGTGAGCACAACCACTGTTGACTTCCCTGCAAAAGTGGTTTTAATCTGTATTGATTCCGGAGGGACGATGGGCTAATTCAACACCCAACCGTGATTTGAACTCGTTACCTCTCACTTTAAGAGCCGCTTGCTCCAGCACTGAGCCATCCACACATCTATTGAGACTTCAGACTTATTTTGTGTGTTCGGTTCGGCTCGCAACTGAGCAACTGTGAACCTCATCACTGATAATGACGTCACTCGCGCTCGTCCTGTTCCAGGGGCAGTGCGATTCAGACGCAGCGTGGCTCCAGGCGGGCAGATGCCAGTCCAGCAGAGCCAGGAAAACCCGATGCAGCCACCGGCAAGGCAGATGCCAGTCCAGCTGGGCCGAGAAATCCCGACGCAGCCACCGGCAAGGCAGCACATCGTGCAACTATCTACACAGCGAGTACGTTATTTACACCGACACATTTCATCATCGCCATCAGCAGTAGCTACAGCAGCAGCTACAGGAGCAGCTACAGCAACAGCTACTTCTAAAGCAACAACAGCAGTAGCAGCTACAGCAGCTACAGCAGTAGCAGCTACAGCTTCAGGAGCAGCTAGAGCTTCAGCAACAGCTACAGCAGCATCTACTACCTCGTTGCCGTTGCATTGATTGGAAGAAAAAAAAACTTAGCATTCAACTTTAGCGTGTTTCAAAACTGTTTCTTTTCTCTCCTGCCATACGAAATACATAAATGAAGTTTATACATATGTAGTGAGTTCTCAGGGAGACAGATGACGTAGTTGAGGCACACTCTTTTATTTAAACCAAAAGGCGGTAACAATACTTGAAGGGGTAACGGCCTCTTCACCCGTACTCAATGGGAAACACCCCTAGCACTATTCCCTGACTGTCCTATTCCCAGTCCTCCATTTGAATGCTAGGGGAGGCTATCTGATCCGGCCCTGGTCAAGCACAGATCCCGGCACCCAGCTAACCAAGCCGTGCTCTTACAAGAGCAGCGGTCCTGGAGCTCTTGGGGCCATGCCACTGGCTTGCCCTGCTCGGCCCTGACAAGGACAGCGAGCCAGGGGAGTTCCAGGGCCTATTCTGCCGGTCTTCAGTCTTCACTGGTAAGCTTCTAACACACCGGCCCCGAGCCCTCTGGCTCCCCGCCTTTTATAGGAATCCTCTCCGAGGGGTGGGGCTATGGGGGATCACAGCGCCCCCATGGCCCCCCAGGGTTAACCGATGCGGACGTGGATGTAGACACCCGTGTGTGAGTGCAGACACCCTTGTGTTTCTGTCCGCCTTTCTCCCCATAACAACCCCTACATCACCCCCCCCCCCCCCCTGTACAGCCCGCAGCCATCCCGGCTGCAAAAAAAAACCCCAAAAGCCAACAACAATAAAGACGTAACACAGTCAACATGTGTGTGCCTCGTAACAATAACAAGGGTAACAAAAACAACCGACAGTCCCCTATAAATACCCCAACCCCAACATGCAAAAACATATGTACAGAGTGTGATTTCCCACCCCCTCGCAAAAGGTGAGCGAGCCCTACGGCAGCGGAACACGCGTGGGAAGCAACTCACAACAGCGGCGCGTCTTGGCGCGTGTCCGTGCAGCCGGCCCGTCACAAGAGCCCGACCCGGTCGGGCCGGCGGTGGGTGTTGACAGTTCAGGTGCACGGCCCTCTGGCTTCCCGGACGAGCCTGCGCTGACCCCCTCGGGGGAGGCTGGCGGCAAAGAGGGCGTCAGTCTCTGGACCCCTGAAGGCGGAACAGTTAGCAGCAGGTCAGAGGCTGGCGGTGAACCCACCCGCCAGGAGTCAGTGGACCCCCCACATGTTCGGCCATAGTTGTGAGGAGAGGAAGCATGTGGCGCAAAGAACGGCTTCAACCGTAAAGGGTGGACGAACCACCGGCGCTTCCCCCACTTAATGCGAACACATTGGGGCCGCACAACCTGCACAATTTCCACGGGGCCCCTCCATGGTCGTGTAATAAGAGCCTTGTAGGGCTCACGTGGTGATTGGCTGCCGGTCTCGCTGTGTAGCCAATGAGGGGAGAGTCTGGGCGCATGGCCTCGGCGTGATCAAGGCATGTTAGCTGGGGTGGTTGGCTTTGCCGATCTTGGCCTCGGCTAATGGGAAGCCGGATCAGAGGCGTGGTCCCGGGAGTGACAGGGAAACGATCTGGAATATTCGATGCCGACCACTGAGGATTGGCTTAGGGGTACCACGTGACCCAGGGGTTAAAAGGGGGAGAAGCGGGGGAGTCGGGAGGAGACCTGGGAACGAAGAGAGCGGAAGCCACGCACGCACGGGGCTCTGGATGCCACGTGGCGTGCGACTTAACAAACGGTCTGCCCGCTTCCCGTTGTGTGTCAGCAACGGGGAGTGTGAGTGTAACTGTGGAAGTGAAATAAAGGACTGATTCCAAGAGCCGTCTCAAGAAGGTTTATTACAGTCGCAATAGCTTAGACGAGGTAGCCAATGGCACCTGGGGACAGTGTAGCCACGCTCTGTCGCTCGGGTGCCATTCGTGCGTGTGCGACCGGCGCAATCTCAACCTTTCATTCGCCTTCTGGCGAGAGTCAGAGTTTTGAATAGCCACCTCCCGTGCCTCAGCCAACTTGAGGATATTAAATTTAACATGGTCAGCCAATTTGGACTTAGCATGCGGTGTGGAAATGCGCAGCTAGGTCGCGACAGGCGGGTCAACTTCGCGGCCGCGTGAGGAGCCATCCTGTAGGCTGCCAGAACCCCCGGGATCTGAAGGTCCCAATTGGTTTGGGACTCAGATACCTGGTGGGACAGCATGGACGTAATAGTCCTATGCAGGCGTTCTACCATCCCATCCGTTTGTGGGTGGTATGGGGAGGTACGAATTTTCTTCGTACTGAGAAGCTCGCACACCTCGTTTAAAAGGGAACTAGTGAAGTTATTTTCCTGATCGGTCAACAGCCGTTCCGGAGCGCCCTTCTCAAGGACATAGCCCTGGACAAAAGCTTCCGCAACGGCTGCTGCCGACTGGTTGGCGAGGGGCCAAGCCATAGGCCATTGCGTGAAATATTCCACGCCAACCAGTAGGTACTTATTACCCATAGGCGTGGAAGGAAACGGCCCCAAAATATCAAGAGTGACGAGCTCATTAACCCGGGTGACCGAAATAGACTGGAGCGGTGGGCTGGCTCCCCTTGCTGGTGGCTTCCGTTGAGCACACTGGGTACAGGACTCCAAGAGATCGTCCACATCCCTTGCCATGCCCGGCCAAAAGAAATTAAGCTGGAGCATGGCAAGGGTTTTGTGGGTGCCCAGGTGTAGGAGCCGCTCATGAGCAGCCCATACAGCCTTACCCCTCAACGTGGAAGGCACCACCAGCCTGTGGCGGCAGATCGTCCCATCCCAATGCATGAGGAGGCCCTGGCACAACCCCCATGAGTCAACGCCCAACCTCCCCTGACCGGATTCCCCTGCGCGACGCCGTAGCGCCAGGAGGGAAGTATCCTCCAATTGGAGGCACCCCCACTCCGCACCTGACAACCCCAGTAGGGAATCCTTCCCTCCCATTTCAATAGGGCCAACGCTCGAAGGTGCCTCAGCGGCGGCAGCAAGGACCCGATCATGGCCGTCACTCGTAGATTTTCAGCACCCCGAGCCCAGGAAACAAGTGCAATTCGAAGTGGCTGGCAGACGCGACAGGGCATCGGCATTAGTGTGGCAAATCCCCTTGCGATATGTTGTTTCAAAGTCGAAATCCTGAATGATCTCAAGCCATCGGGATAATTGCCCCGATGGCTGGTCAACACGCAAGGCATACTGCAATGCCGCATGATCTGTACGGACGGTGAAATGCTGACCGTACAGATATGGCCGGTACTGTTGAATAAAGAACACAATAGCCAACAGTTCACGGCGGGTGACGCAGTATCTTTGCTCGGCAGGAGACAATACTCTACTACCGTAAGCCACTACGTGCTCCATGCCTCCAACAACTTGGGAAAGCACGCCCCCAATCCCCGTATTGCTCGCGTCCGTGTCGAGCAAGAAAGGTTTAGACAAATCGGGGTAACTCAATGGCGGGGCCCCCACCAAGGCGTCCCGAAGAGAGTTAAAGGCGGCCTCCTCTTCCGGCCCCCAATGAAACTTCACCCCCTTTGCCGTTAGGGCATGTACCAGCTTAGCGATGGAAGCGAACTCTGCGACAAACCGCCGGTAATATGAAGCAAAACCGATGAAACTCCTAACCTCCCCCACTGAGGTGGGAGTCGGCCAGGAGCTGACACAACGCGTTTTGGCAGGATCGGTTGAGATACCTGACCGTCCGACGATGTGACCCAAATATCTCACAGATTCGCGGAGCAAATGGCACTTTTGTGGTTTAAACTTCAAATTAGCGGCGCGCATTTTGAGAAAGACGGCCCGAAGCCTATCAAGATGTTCCTCGAATGTCCTACTAAATACAATCACATCGTCTAGGTAAATCAAACAGACGTCCCATTGCAAGCCAGCGAGAACCAATTCCATTAGGCGCTGGAACGTTGCAGGAGCTGAGTGGAGCCCCATAGGCAAATTATTCAGTTGGAAGAGGCCGTGCGGCGTTCGAAAAGCCGTTTCCGGCTTTGATTCGTCATCCAAAGGGAGTTGCCAAAACCCTGACAGCAAATCCAAGGTGGAGAAGAGTCGTGATCCAGCCAGGGCATCCAGAGATTCATCCATTCGAGGAAGCGGGTAAGCATCGGCCACTATGATTTTATTTAAACGCCGAAAATCAACACAGAACCTTAGGGACCCATCGTGCTTTTGACTAACACTATGGGTGCACCCCAAGGGCTGGTTGAGGGCGAAATAATGTCAGAAGCCAGCATGTCATCTACAGACGATTTGACATGATCCTTTTCGGCGGGACTTAACCGAAAAGGATTTTGGCGGATAGGAGTGTTGTCACCGGTGTCAATATGGTGGCGCAGCAATTTAGTACATCCGATATCATATTTGTTCTTACTAAAGACGTCCGAAAATTCTCGCAAAAGGGTACGCAATTTATCACGTTGTGAGTCAGATAGGTCAGGTGTCTCAGCACAAAGCGCCGCCAGCCAACTCTCGTCATGGTCTGACTGCAGTTGCGGCTGAGAAGCGGTGGCCACCTGGCCAATGATCGGCATTTCCGCAGGTACCGGAATCGCATGTGCAAACACGGTTCCCTGGGAAACCACAGCCATCCGTGTCCCGACATTGAGGACCGCGAAGAACGGGTCCTCATCCCCTTTAACAATTGTCTGGGCCACCACCAAATCTGGGCCATTCACCCCGGCCCTAGACGGTCCCAGCAAAATGCCCTGGTCCAAAACCCCCTTAGCGAATGGTCGACGCAACCGCAGGGGCACGAGCATCTGTGCCCCTGGGGGTACGTGCACCGTTCGAGCAACGAGCGCCTCTACCGTTGCACAGGCTGTACGCAAGGCAGGGGTGGAGGGCAAGAACGTCATACGTCGGCCCGAGGGAAGTTCGATGCATCCCTGGTCAATCAAAATTTTAACTGGCATTTTGGCCAAAAAGTCTGTCCCCAACAGGCACGGAACTGCCAGAGAGGAGGAGACCAACACCGGCCCAGATAATTTAATATCCCCGATAGAAATTTGCTCTCGAATTTGGCCGATGATACCTAACGAGCCCCCGTTTGCAGTGTAACACGGTATGTCGTCGGGGAGCAACGGGCGACTCTGAACGGGCAGGATATTATAGATCAAATCGGAAACAATCGTCGCCGATGCTCCCGTGTCGATCAATACCCGTACCTCCACCCCATTAATGTGCCCCGTGACAACGGACGACACCACCGACGTAGCCACAACCCGGTGAGCCAACTCGGACCATTGGCCCGGTTGGAGCGCCATCCCCATCAAGCCGCGACCCGACGTACCAGCACCCGAACCCCGAGAGAGAAGTGGGTGTGCGTGCAGGCCGAACATGTGGGGCGCCACGACTCACCGGAGGTTGTTGTGGAGGCTTTGGAAGAAGGCCGTCCTCGGCCCGAGTTCCTGCCCCATGCTGTCGGGGAGCCTGGCATCCCGAAGCCACGTGGCCCCGGAGGCCACAGTTGTAGCACACGACGAGCGCTCCTGAAGACTTGGGCTGCTCTCGGTAGCTCGGTGCGTCCCGAGCCGGTCGCCCGCCAGACCGCCATTCCGCAGGACGGCCCGCAGCGAAGACCTCCTCGGATGCAGAGGTAGTTGCCGCCACGGTGTGTCCCGCAGCTGCCTTATTGGCCTTCCTCCGTTGGGACAGCAGGTTGGCATGGATGTGCCTCGTAGCCCGCAACGAAGACATGTTCGTATCATCCTGCGCCAGGATGACGATGTTCAAGTCGTCGGCCAACAGCAGGATCTTCTCGGCCACCATCGCGTCCACCCCTTCCTCGTCCATGCGCGGGAAGGCCGCCTTCGCCAACGCCAACAGGGCCGTGCGGTACGCGAGTGGTGACTCCTTGTCGCCCCTCTGCCGCTCGTAGAAAAGCTGGCGACAGTCGGAAGGCGGGCCATAAACCGTGGCCAGCAGTTGAAGCGCCGACCTAAGTGTGGAGCGCGCCGACTTGGGTGAAGCAATGAGGGTGCCCAGGGCGTCGCTATCCAGCGTTGCCGGGAGAGCACGCAGCGCCTCGTTGTCCGTCCACCCAGCCATCTCTTGGTGGGTGAGGAAACGGTGCTCAAACACTCCCCAATCGCCGCCGCTTGATACGAATTCTTGCGGGACCGGCAGGCATTGCTGAAATGTCGGCTCCATCTCCGACGATCGCCCAGCACCGGTCCAGTCTCCATGGATAGTATGGAGAGCAATGGCGGACCCCAATGGAAGTCGCGCCGTCTGTGACGCGCTGGCTGCGGCTTGGTGCCCGGTGCCATTGTCCGCTGTTGATGACGCAGCGACCGCTGATAGGTAGCCACTGCGACCAACCCCCGCGGATGACGTGGTGCTTGCTGGTTGGCCCCCGTCGCCCGTGTGACGTGCTGGGGCCCCTCCCTCGAATCCTACTATACTCGTAGCGGGAAATTTGAGCCGTAGGCCCGTCGTAACGGCGGGAGTTTCGGCCGGGCGCTCTCCGTCTTCATGCTGCGCCGCTCCCCCCAGCCCCAGGCAAGTTATCTGCTCCAGCGTGGCGGCCGCTGCATATAGAAGCTCCGCCAATCAGGAGTGAGCCACCCGCAGCTCGTCAGCAGACGTCATGACTCTCTCCGGCTGCCCTGCTGGTGGTGGACCCGGCAGCGGTTGGACAGGTACGTCGGCGGCGATCTCTTGCACCGCCTCTCCCAAGCTGTCATCCTCTCCAGGGTCTTGGGTACGAGTTGTCCATCTGGTATCCATTCTTTTTACCACTTCTGATGCCAGATGTAGTGAGTTCTCAGGGAGACAGAAGACGTAGTTGAGGCACACTCTTTTATTTAAACCAAAAGGCGGTAATAATACTTGAAGGGGTAACGGCCCCTTCACCCGTACTCAATGGGAAACACCCCTAGCACTATTCCCTGACTGTCCTATTCCCAGTCCTCCATTTGAGAGCTAGGGGAGGCTATCTGATCTGGCCCTGGTCAAGCACAGATCCCGGCACCCAGCTAACCAGGCCGTGCTCTTACAAGAGCAGCGGTCCTGGAGCTCTTGGGGCCATGCCACTGGCTTGCCCTGCTCGGCCCTGACAAGGACAGCGAGCCAGGGGAGTTCCAGGGCCTATTCTGCCGGTCTTCAGTCTTCACTGGTAAGCTTCTAACACACCGGCCCCGAGCCCTCTGGCTCCCCGCCTTTTAAAACCAACCCCGAACATGCATTTCGCAGCCCCTGTTAAACCCTCTATTCCCGCCCTCGTTCCCAATCTACATCCTCCTGGTCTCTTATGCCAGGTCCGTGTGACATCAGTGCCCTTTAACCCTTGACCCCTGTCTAGTGTATTCCCGTGCGTGTGATTGGTGTGGAGATTTCATGTCTGCTTGGTGTGAGTGCGTGAGGATGGCTCGCAGATCCCTTACATCACCCCCCCCCCCCTTCCCGGCTCAACAATTGTGTGCCTCGGCCTGTCCAAGCCAACTGTGGCCGGGCACCTATAATTTCAACAACAACAAAAAGTGAAATGAAGGCAAAGTAACACAACATAATTACCTCTCCGTTCTCTTGTTAACAAGTGCGCTGCCTCTGTCGCAGACTTCCCCCTCGATCCGATCTCTCGACCGAACACAACAGGGTTGCAGGGATGTCCGCGAGCCTCGTGCAAATACTTGAGCGAGTGGCGGAACGCAGCTGGCCAATATACCGAACACGACAGGACAGGGCACAACTGTGCCTCAATCGGAGGGCTCAGCTCGCGTCCATACATCAAAAAAAAGGGTGAGTATCCCGTTGATGCATGTGGCGCTGAGCGATAGGCCTTCAAAACCCCAGGGATGTACAAATCCCAGTCCGTCTACTGGTCATTGACCAAGTGACACAGCATTTTCGAGATGGTGCAGTTAAAGCGTTCTACCATCCCGTCCATTCGTGAGTGGTATAAGGGGACGTCCGCATCTTCTTGACACCCAGCATGTGACATACCTCCTGCAAAAGCTTGGAGGAAAAGTTTCTGCCCTGGTCCATCAGCAGCCACTCAGGAGCCCCCTTGTCAGTGACATACCCATTTACAAAGGCATCCTCTATGGACGCTGCAGTCTGGTCAGCCAACAAGCAGGCAAAGGGCCAGCATCTAAAGTACTCCATCCCCACCAGTAGGTATCTAATTCCTCGAGGAGTGGCGGGGAAGGGGCCCAATATATCGAGGGCCACAAGCTCATTTACCCTGGAAACTTTAATGGACTGCAGGGGAGCGCTGCGCACAACTGGCGGGGGCTTTCTGCATGCACAGCGCACATCGATACCCCACGGCTTTAGCACCGCGGTGCTAAAGCCGGTGGCCCCGCCCAGTCCGTGTCCCCGGCAGAAACCGGCGCCACAATCTCAGGTTGCGCCGTGGCCGGCGGTCTACAGTGCGCGGATCCATCGCCGCAGGCACACTTAATTGGGGCTGCCAGTCTGGACAATGCATCGGCGTTCGTATGCCTGATTTCTCTCCAATGCACCACTCGATACGTGTACTCTTGCAGCCACTCCAACCATCGGGCCATCTGACCGGTCACTTGGTCAATGCGGAGTGAGTACTGCAATGCCACGTGATCCGTCCGAACAGTGAAGTCGCGGCTGAACAAAGTGGACGACGGCAAGCAGCTCGAACCACGTAATGCAATACCGCTGCTCGGCCTGCGACAAGACACAACTTCCATAGGCAATGACAACCTCTCTCCCCTCCTGAAACTGGGAGAGAATGGCCCTGATGCCCACGTCGCTCGCATCCGTATCCAGCAGGAAAGGAATCGAAAAATCGGGGTATGCTAGGGGCGGCGCTTCTGTCAAATGCTGGCGCAGTGTCAAGAACGCGTCGGTCTCTGCCTGGCCCCAACACAACAATTGTCCTTTCGCTGTGAGCGCATGCAAGGGCTTAGCGATGGTAGCAAAGTTCTCGCAAAACGGCGGTAATAGGATACAAACCCCACCAATCGACTTCAGGCACGGACGTGGGTGTTAGCTAATCACGGACGCACACCATTTTTTGGGCATCTGTCGTGACCTCCAACGCATTAATGACATGACCCAAGTATTTTACGGAGGAGCAAACCAGATGGCACTGGGAGGGTTTTAACTTCAGCTTCGCGTCACGAATTTTTGAAAACACCTGTCGCAACCGGGTTAGGTGCTCCTCGAATGTGCGAGCGAATACGATTACATCGTCCAGACTCCCACTGCAATCCAGCAAGTACCAGCTCCATCAGTCGCTGGAAAGTGGCGGGAGCCGTCTGTAAACCCATCGGCAACAGTTAAAATGAAAGAGACCTTGAGGCATTCTGAAAGCCGTTTTCGGTCTGGATTCGGCATCTAGTGGTAGCTGCCAGAATCCCGCCAAAAGGTCGAGTGTGGAGAAAAGTTTAGCTCCTGCGAGTGCATCCAATGATTCATCTATGCGCGGGAGTTGGTAGGCGTCCGCTAAGGTAACTTTGTTCAGCCACCTGAAGTTTACGGAAAACCGCAAAGATCCATCCAATTTCTTAACCAATACAACCTGCGCCCCCCATGGACTCGTAGATTGCGATATGATGTCAGACTCCATCATCTCCTGAACTGCCCGCTGCACATGCTCCTTCTCGCTAGGACCCATCTTATAGGCATTCTGCCGAATGGATGGCACATCACCCGTATCAATGTGGTGTGCTCCATTAGTGTCATGCGACCAACATCGTAGGGATGAAAAGTCAAGCAACAAAGTCCAAATCTCCCCCAATTTGCTTGCCGACAGATTGGTGTTCTGTTCCAGGAGCGCATCTATTCATGACATATCCTCTGCACCGACCGATGGACTATCCAAATGCATATTGTTGATAGTCTGTGTCTCAGGGTTCGAATGAATAGGACTGACATTTGCAAACAAGGACCTGCAGGAGCAGTGGCTGATTCCTGTGCACGAGCGTGTTAGCTGCTGCTAGGCAATGGCGACCCACCAACGACGGTTCTGCGGAGACGATGAGTGGCGCATCCGACCGGCAAGTGACGAGCGGGGTGCGATATCGAAGCGGCACCAAGGCCTGCGCACCAGGCGGGATCGAGACAGTAGTACCAACCAGCGCCAGAGGTCGCGGAAGTTGCGTCGGTTACCCGTCTGGACGCCAGAAATACACGCGCGCCCCCCCCCCCCCCCCCGATGGGCTTTCGACGCAGCCTTCATCCGTCAGAATGCGAAGGGGCATGTGACTCAACAGGTGCGTACCCAGCAAGCAGGGAACCGTGAGCACACTGGAGACCAGTACCAGAGCACGTACGTCCAGCTCTATCCGATACGGACCTGCACTACCACTTGGCCTATTATCCCCATACTTCCCCCATTTGCGGCTATGTACCTGGCCTGAACTGTCACGAGACGATGCTGTGCCTCTGGTAACAAGTCAAAGAGGTGCAGGAATATGATGCTGGCCGACGCACCCATGTCAACCAACACGCGGACCCTAATCCCTGCCACTGAGCCACCACCCTTCTGGCCAACCGACGCCACTTATTAACCGTGTCCGGCCACGGGCGCGGAGCGAAAGCGGGAATCCTAGCCGCCGCCCCCGAGGAATGAGATTCATGGTGGGCTGAACCTGGGGTGGATGGTTTCGGCCAGGTGTCCGAAGTGTCAGCACTCGCCTGAGTCGGAACGGATGCAGACCGAGGCTGACTATCCCGGCTGGTCGTCCCCGGTGCACTCATCCTGCTGTGGCATGCGCGGGCGATGTGTCCCTCACGACTGCAGCCATGGCAGATGACTTCTTCGGTGACCCGAGGATGCTCTCTTGCTTCACGAGGTGCCCAGCGCCGGGGTCGGCACTCAGCTTCCCGCGGGATCCTCGGGTACTGCCGCTGGGCCGCCACCGTCTCTCCCTCGTCCTCCTCTGCCAGCGGCGCGTGTCTGGTTGGGGGCCATGGCAACCCCTCGACGTCACCGCGATCCCATGCAATGTGTGCCACACTTTGCATGGGTCCCGCCATCTCTTTGTAAGCGCAGAGATATTGTGCAACCCATAGCGAGGTGCGTGCTTCCTCCTCCACCACTCCCGCCTTCTGTGCCATGGCAAGAAGCTGCTCTGCCACCAGCGAGTCCAGGTCTGGCTCGTTGAGCCGCGGAAATGCGGCTTCTGCCAGCGTCAACAATTCCGTCCTGAAGACCAGAAGCAGTTGGGATGCTTCCCGCTAGCTGTTTTTAAACTTCTGGCGCGCCCCGGACAAACACCTCCGCCATCTCCTTGTAGACGCCCTGCAAAGATCCTCTTTTTGCAGGCGGATTCCGGTCGAACACTGCCAGTGCGGGGTCGTCCAGCACAGTGGGCAGCATTGTCAGGGCTTGTTCCACTGTCCACTTCATTGTGGGGGCGACCGTCTCGAACCGGCGGACGAAAGCGCGCCATTCTTCCGATTTGGACGTGAACCTCTGCATTATGCCCAGCTGGCGGCTCCATCCTGGTCCTCCCTCCGCGGTCTGCCTCGGCTGAGTTTCGGGCTGAATCTCGCTCTCGACCTGTGTCCTTGCCCCTTGCCCAGTCAGCTGCTCTCCACTGCGCTCCAGTCGTTCATTTCCCTCAGTTGCCGCTGCTGCTGGAAGATATTGGGAGGATAGACCAGAGTTTTCTCCCAGGTCCCGCACGGGACACACAGTCGGCGGCATCGCTGATGCTGCTCCATTCCCTGATAGATGCTGCGGAGTGCCTGGTCGGGAAGGCTGACCGTGGCTCCCGTCTCCTTGCTGGAGAGGTGGTGTAGCTGAAGTTCCCCCCACTCGTTAGACCTCAGGACCGAGTCGGCGAAGCAGCACGATGACTGCCTCCAGCAGCTGATCCATCCTCCAATCCCTAGAGGATTATCTGCGGCGGCGGTGGCGGCGCTGGGTCTGCACCACCGGGTTGGTGGAGGAAGGTGCCCACACGGGACAAGCAGCTGCCACGGATTCCGTCGATGAGCTGGGGGACGAATCCCGATTCGTCGGTTCCGTTTCTGAGCAAATCTTGTCACGGGCACCTAGAGCATTTTCTGGCTGAGTCTTCCCCCTTGGGATCTTGCGTCGGCTGAGGCGAGACATCCCACTGCTGCCACCAGATGAAAACTTAGCATTCAACTTTAGCGTGTTTCAAAACGGTTTCGTTTTTCTCCTGCCATACGAAATAAATCAATGAAGTTTATGCATATGAAGACGAGTCGGAGACTGGTTTACGCACTGGTTTATTCTTCAACCCACATCCACACTCGCTCCTAAAACCAACCCCGAACATGCGTCTCGCAGCCCCTTTAAACCATCTATTCCTGCCCTCGTTCCCAATCTACATCCTCCTGGTCGCGTTTGCCGGGTCCGTGTGACGTCAGTGCCCTTTAACCCTTGACCCCCGTCTAGTGTATTCCCGTGCGTGTGATTGGTGCGTGCTATGCTGAGTGTGGAGATTTCATGTCTATGTGGTGCGAGTGCGTGAGGATGGCTCGCAGATCCCTTACACATAAATGAAATGTTTGCTGTATGAAGGCCTTGTTAGCATACAATTTCATCATCCTGCCAACTACGCACATTTTTGCATCTCTGATTATCAACGGTTGGCTATGTACGGTGCGAAAGAAGTTCAACATACGTTAGGCCGACTCCATCACCTCCAGGTATTAAAGATTATTTAACGTTGCCAACATTACAGTTGCGCTCAAGTATATTTCACATATTTGCTTTTTTTGGTCAACTTTGTTTCAAACAACAGTAACCGATGCTGTGCTTGTATTGTTTTACAGATGAACAGCTGAGAAGCAACTGCAGTAATGGTAGGTGTTTGTTGTGAAGTGATCGATGGAAAAACATCAAAATATTTCAACCGCAATCGTAAATGAAAGGAGCTGTGGATCAACAATGTTTCTGCCGATGTGTTACTTTTAGACAAACGCTTTCGGTATGATGCGGTGATGATCTTCAGTGTAACTGTGCTGTCCCCTAAGGTGCATTTAATATCAGTAAAAATCTTGCAATGGCATTCCTGCCACAAAAACGGTGGTCATTGCTGATATATAACGCAGTCAGAATTACGGAATGCAGTTCTTGACCCCAGCAGCCTGTGGGAACAGCAGCACGTCTGGCCGCATACGGAAACGCCGACGGCGTGCGGTCGAGGACAAAGCGGCCACTGCAGTGCAAGTCCGACGAGTGATTGCTGCGCACATGACGTTGACAAGAGCTGTGCGCACACACAAAAGCAAACCTTCATTTCCACGTTACAAACGACATCCCCGAAACCGCGGAGGCTTGCCCGCCCGACAGCCCAGCTCGACGTTGAACCCCCAGCCCAGCCTGTGAACACGACACGGGGGGCATCACGGGGAAGTGGGCGCAACTACGAACGTGGGTGACGCATTCCCTACGCGTTTTGTCGTTAACTTATTGCGAAGGCCGAACGCAACTGTTAATCTCTGCCGTACCATCGCCCAGTGTTCAACGTGTCAGAGTTATGCTGCGTCCCCTCGATGCACACTCGCACAGAGCGTGCGTAAATTGCATCATGAACCAATTGAAACTGATGGTGTGGTCTGAGAGCTCTCGCAAACCGAGACGTTGATTAAAAAAAACCGACGTAGAAATCAGAATCTTTAATTAGACTGGAGGAAGCCAATGAGCTATGAAGCTCATAGCTTCATAGCTAGATGTTCAGTATTCCGGTTTCCATCAGGTAATCTTATTGCCATTTCTCAATGTTAGCCCGATGACCATTCCGGTTTTCCTCCACGTTAGTCAACGGGCATTCGTATCTCTGTCATTTGTTTTAGTTTTAGTCCCTCCATTTTGATAGTAAACTAAGTTTTATCCTTGAATTTGCTCTTGAAACCATTTCGACGAAAATATCGGTTTTCACAGCCATCTCTAACAAAGCTGCGCCATGTTCACCGCACTTTGCGATCGCTATCGCTGGTATCGCACCTTCAATGTTGAAACACGGCTTCATGAGTCGTTTATCTGGGTCAAATAATTTATTAGAATCGTGCTAAATAATTTGAAAAATGTCTGTCACGTTCAAATGTTTACTTCCTGTCCATCCTCTCTTTACCGGTGTTCTCCTGGTTCCTTCAACTCCCACCATCTACCCCCCTTTTTGACTCTGGGTTCACCTCACGCGCCTGGAGCCTCTGCGCCACGCGCACGTGGCCACGCAAATATTGCAGAGTAATTGCGCAGAGGGTCCACTGCGGGACTTGCACCCAGTTTGGTCTGTTTCAGAGACAGCCGAACAACCCACAGCACCACGTCGCCTTGGTAAATGTTCCCGAATTGTGCCTCTCCCACAGATATATCCCAATTGTTTAGCGAACTTGGTAGGGCAAAACCAGTTCAGACTTGTCACCACGGGGTGCTGTGGTGGCGAGATGTTAACTACCTCGCCTGGTATGCAGGAGGTCGTAGGCTCGATCTCGATCCTGACGCCTGTATAGTTGGAGTTGGCATGTTCTTCCCATGTTCGCGTGGATTTTTCTTCGGGTCCTCCAGTTTTTTCCTCCACATTAAGATACATGCGTTTAG
Source organism: Entosphenus tridentatus (assembly GCA_014621495.2). Taxonomy (NCBI): domain Eukaryota; kingdom Metazoa; phylum Chordata; class Hyperoartia; order Petromyzontiformes; family Petromyzontidae; genus Entosphenus; species Entosphenus tridentatus. The sequence continues at coordinate 482,158 of CM025647.2, forward strand.
AGTATTTGACTGCTTTACATTTTTACATGATAAGTCACGTCGTTGAGCTATCATTTGTGGCTAGGTCGCATCTGAGAAAGAGCTACATTGCTCAGTGGGCCTTACCTGGTAAAATAAAACCAACGTAGATTCAGATATCGCTGCCTCCCTCCCAACCCTAACCGCCCCTGCCTTTCTTCCTTCACTGCCCCTCTAAATACTTAAACCATCGCATGGCAAAAACGGCTGCGCTGGATGGGGTCATGCAGCAGGACGGGGAGGGCCCAATGCCTAGACAGACATTGTAACCGGTCTCCACGGGCCCCGGCTACCAAGGGGAAGACCCAAGGCCAGTCGGTAGGAGACTGTCAGGGCACATCTTGGGAGGTCGCATTTGTTACCTCTACAGGGGCTGTGGGATATGGCGGAGGGGCAAGGTGCGGTAGCATTAACAGCTTTGGCCACGACCACCTCTCGATCTTGGATAACTTTAATTCGTCTTTCACAAGCGTCTGCAAAGGCCGTGT
>CM025647.2:487663-507243 GCA_014621495.2 Entosphenus tridentatus
ATTATTTTTATTATTTTATTACTTCCCTTCTACGTGACTTTACCGAAAAAACCAAGAAAAAGTGGGTTCCGTCGAACCCTAGGTCGGGGATTGTTGCGTTTTTCCCACTCTCTCACCCGGCAGCTGCTGGTGGTTGGAGACTCGACGGCGCGTGGGATGATGTTCTACCTGATGGAACGCCTCAACGGCACGCTGGCCCATTGGGAGCAGATTCACGGCTCCAAGCACTACCGCTTCCTGAACGGTGGACTCACGCACGCCGCCTTCGCCTACTTCCCGCAGTTCTGGGTGGTGCCGCAGCACCAGCGGACTTTCGAGGAGACGGTGATGCTGCTCATCGCCAGGTCCGCAGCGGTCCCGCAGCGCAGAGCCTTCTTGTCCTCCACCGTCTGCTGTAGAGTTGGCCATGCGGTGGCGAGATGTAGACTACCTCGCCTGGTATGCACGAGGTCATGGGTTCGATCCCGACCCTGACACTTGCTGTATATTTGGAGTTTGCATGTTCTCCCCCTGGTCGTGTGGATTTTTCTCCAGGTCCACCGGATTTTCCCTCCACATTTAGAATCAACATACGTTTATTGTATTTGGCTGCTAGAAATGTTTTTTTTATGCCCCGGTTTAATGATAGGTGGCTGCTTCTGCGGATCTTGGCCGTGCCAGCTCGGCCACCAACGGTATCGTCGGTGCAACACTTTTACTCTTTGAGAGTCATGAATCTGTGAAGTCGTTGGTGATTGGGCTTTGCGTCTCACCTGCTGAGCCTCTCAACTGGCCAGATGGGTCACAGCGATACAGCGAGCCGCTTACATTCGGAAAAGGTTTGCGAGTTCAGTTCCTGGTTTGGGGGGTTGACGCAGCCTCTCAATCCCTCCGGGTTCAATACAATTAGTACCGCTTTGTGCGGAGATCAACAGCGGTTGCCCTATGTATATACTTGCCCCCTGCCAGAGGAATGTGGAATTGCCATTACTGGCTCAGCTCTGTTAAGAGGAGATGAGCACGGTTGCAATGTTCGTTCCAGCAGGACTTGTAAATCTCTGACCATTGTGAGGGTTTCCACTGTAATAGTCTGTCAAGAGCAGCGGGGTTCGCTGTGGGGGGTAACTGGCGTGACATTAGCGGTGCGGGGTAACTGGTGTGACATAAGCAGAGTGGGATAACTGGTGCGGGGTAACTGGTGCGACGTAAGCGGAGCGGGGTAACTGGTGCGACGTGAACGGAGCGGGGTAACTGGTGCGACGCGAGTGGAGCAGGGTAACTGGTGTGGCGTAAGCGGAGCGGGGTAACTAGTGTGACGTGAGTGGAGCGGGGTAACTGGTGCGGCGTAAGCGGAGCGGGGTAACTGGTGCGACGTAAGATCCTTCCTCATATCGTCTCTGTGGCCCCAAGCAGCGGCTACTGCCACTGCAACGTTCGTCGGTCCATGCACGCTAACACGAGTTGCAGCACAACCCATGCTGCGCACAAACGTGCACCCTCGGCACCGCGTGTCCCCATCACTCATCGTCGTACGCAGAGCAGCAGCAACAGCCAGCTGCTGCACGGCCTCTCGGTTCGTTCAGGAGGACCCTCACGGTGTAAGACTGTTGTGTGTGTGTGCGTACGGTGTGCACGTGTGGTGTGTGTGTGCGTGCGGTGTGCACGTGCGATGTGTGTGTGCGTGTGGTGTGCACGTGCGTTGTGTGTGCGGTCTGTGCGTGCGTGCGGTGTGCAGCTCGCGACCCCTTATCGACGGGTGGCGCACCGTGCTGCTGCTGGGCGGCGTGCACTGGCTGTGGCCCCACCACCTGCGCTCACTGGACCTCCTGCTGCAGCGGTATCTACCGAAATTCGTTGCCATGAGCTACATCTTTGATTTTTCGGCAATGTATATATATTTTAAAATAAATGTACATACCCCCAGTTGTGAGCGGAATGTTGATGCGCCGCTGCTTGCCCGATGTTCGCTGCCGAATGCCTGTGGCCGTAGGGAGGGCTTGTCCAGGGCACGAGTGCTGGTGAAGACGCTTAGCATGGGCTTTGGCCTGCCAGTGGAGAGCACGCGCTCCCTGTCTCTGGTGAGTGCGTCCGGCACGAGGGGCACTGGCCACGCGCGAGGCCCCAGCTATCCCTAAGCCCACACACAACTCTCAAGGTGATCGCGGCCCCGAGACGGCAGCCAGAAAGAGAAAAGACCGGAGGTCGGAGAGAGACTTAGAATAAGCACGTGTTTGCAGTTTGACCTCTCTTTAACATTCCAAGCAGTTCGTGCCGTCCATCGGGCACGTGACCGTGGCTAGGGGAAGGGAGCTGAGCGTGCGTGGCTGCTTGATGGAAGCTCCAGATGCGGAGGAGTGACTTTCCCCACAGAGGAAAGGTTCACTCGGGCCTTCAATGGAAGGCCTTCATAGCTGGGCATTTGGGTCTATCAACGTGTCCTGTAATCCAGCACTGGAGGCGAGGGTTGGTGGATCACACGAAGAATGTTGTGAAAGTCCCTTCCCGTGGGCGTCAAAGAGTTGTATTCTGTTCAGCCAGAAGGCAGTACAGCAACATTTGGACTCCACCTGGTATGTCTCTATGGGATAAGAGTGTTTCCCCCTTTGCACACGTGGGGGTTCTCTTAGTGCTCCAGTTTCCTTCCACTCATTCCTTTGCCAATAACGCTCCATAATATATAGAGGACTGCAGAGCTTGGGGAAATTGTTGGTGTTGGGTATCGCCGTGGCTGCCATCCCACTTGTATGTGCTTCCTTCTTGCGCCGCTTCCAGAGTGAGTGAATAACATGCGTCTTATAAGTTTCAATTATTATATATATTAATTATAGTTGCTGTAGCAGAGAGCACTGCCAGTGATACGAGAAGGGATAGGAAAGCATTGGAAAGAGATGTCGAGTGATAGGAGAGGGGAGAGGTAGGCAGAGTGTGTGGAGAGGAGTCAAATGGGCCAGTGCAATGGAGGACGTGGAAGATGTTGAGGGTGATGTTGTCCAGGACTGGATTTGAAGCCAGCGGAGGGATTCAAGAGTTATGGTATGTACGTACGTGGAACTTCTTTCGCACCGTAAGTATAACCAACCGTGCTAATCGGAAGGTGCGTGGGAAGGACAACTCCTGCACAAATGCTGTCGGCCACAGTAGCACAGATTCACCAACACAGATGTCTTGGCTTGCCCTCCGGCCACCAAGAGTTCAACCCGTAGCCCGCTCCATCCACCTGAAATCTACATTTGACTTCCGTGGACAGAAGCCCACCATATGGTTGAAGGGATTTTGGTTCTCAGCACCCCTCAGGGACCTCCACACTAACATGAGGAAACAGGTCCATGGGTGTGAGCAAGAAGTTTGCCAGATGGCACGTGGATCATCTGAGGTTTGGAGGTGAGGCCACTGGGGAGGCCATGATATTGAGAGGTGGTCCAGACATCGATGAGAATTGCAGCATCAGCTAGGGCGAAGCAGGTGACAGGTTGTGGGAGAGGGTTGTGAAAAGGAGGAGCCAGGAGGCCGAGAGCTCGGGATTAATGATGATTCTCTGATGACGTCCTCTACCCACACTTTTCTGGGACATTGTCGTGTCTGAGGGTGTGCATTGCATACGGAAGTGTGATACCAGGTTGTGCGCGTGCGTGTTTGTGCGTCTGTTGGGGAACGCTTAGTGCGCCGTGCCATGAACCATGCAACCCGAGTTCAATTCCCACTCGCCGCCCACACCAGTGATGATTATAATCGTCACAATTATCTGAACCGATCTTGGGCCTCCCCTAGGTTTATTCAGCCTGAAATGAGTACAAATGCGGTGTATAAAAGGTATAACCGCTGGGGAAACAAAGGCAGCCGGGTGTGTTGACCACCCGCCCCCTCGTGCACCATGCTGGCCTTCATGGGTTTCTTGCTCGCAGCACTTGCCCCAAAAGTCTATTCCAGGCTATACAGGGGATTTTGTATTTGTGTGTCCCTGCAGAGTGAGCAGAGGGCCTTGTGGCAGCGCAATGTAGGCATCGTGCAGGAAGCGCGCACGCTCGGATTCTCCATCGTGGACACGTGGAACGTAACCGTGGCTCGGCCTGCAGAGTTCCTGCCCGGCAAGTGCAGCTGCCACTTCCATGAGGTGCGCTCGCTTGCTTCACTCACTTCACCCCTCGCTCGCTTCACCCGCTTCACTGCTCCTCGCCCGCTTCATCCACGCTTGCTTTACCCCTCGCTCGCTTCACCCGCTTCACCCCTTGCTCGCTTCACCCGCGCTCGCTTCACCCGCGCTCGCTTCACCCGCTTCACCTCTCCCTCGCTTAACCCCTCGCCCAATTCATCTGCGTGCTCCCTTCGCCCGCGCTCGCTTCATCTGCGCTCGCTTTACCCACGCTCGCTTCACCCGGGCCTCCCATAGGTCGACTCAGCTTCAAATGAGTAACTTATGCGGTGTGTAAACATCGACACTGGGGAGACGAAGGCGGCCGGATGTGGTGTTGGTCACCCACCCCCTCGTGTACCGTTCCAGCCTTCATAGGTGCTCACTAATAGCACTTTCCCCAAAAGTCTCTCAAAGCTATACGGGGGATCTATGTCTTTGTAGCGGGGTGTGGGTAGTGGGGTATGTACAGCGGTAGTATTGCGGTTAGTGTGCTGTGCTACGAACCCAGCGAGTTCGATTCCCGCTCCCGGCCAACACCAGTGACTATTATCTGAACTGGTCCCCGGCCTCCCCAAGGTCAATTCATCCTTAAATGAGTACCTGGTGCGGTGTGTAAACATCACCACTGGAGAGACAAAGGCGGTCGGGCATGGTGCTGGCCACCCACCCCCTCGTGTACGTTCCTGCCTTCATAGGTGCTCGCTAACAGCACTTGCCCCTACAGTCTGTTAAGGCTACACGCGGGATCTTTATGCTTTGTATCACGGTGTGTTCAACACGTGACGTGTGCCCTCTCTGCGCGTCAGGTAATCCCGAGGTCCCGTGTGGATGGGGGAAGCGCTCTCCCGGTCACCACCTTCCACGTGGAGGGAGCGATCAATGCTGCCTATTCCGAGATCCTCCTAGCGCTTCTCTGCTCTGACCAGCTGTGACACCGATTGGAATGGCCCCACCGGTGTTCCCTTAAATCTCGGCGCCCAGTGCCCGTATCCTCCGTGAGGTTTGAGGTGGCCAACTGGCATCATGCTAGAGAGAGGGCACGCGTCACACGGGCAGGGCTAGCCAACAAGGCACATTTGGAAGATTTTGCCAGACAGTATATTAACTCTTCAGGTAATTCAGGAGTTATGGGGGAAACTGCCTGGCACCGGCAGTGTCCTTCGTTTCTCATGGCCCCAGTGTCTCTCCACACTAAAACGCCCTTGCTGTGAGCTCATTCGGGCTCACAGCGAGGCCCCTTTCCTCAAAGACATCACCAGTGACGTGTTTCTTGGCTCCCTAGTCCACTGTGCTCTGCACATGAATGGACGTGAAGGTGGGAATGTGGTGTCCTGCGTGTGTATTGCCAACGTGGGGTCACTGCTGAACAGCGATCTTTACCGGATCAGTTAAGCGCAATGGTGCTCATCCGAACACGGCGAGTCCCTGAAAAGGTTTCAACTTCAACACGGTGTCATCAGTTACTTTGTAGCCCGTCAACCCAACGACGATGGTTTTGAGCAAGAGCAGTCCACCAACAGTGGGGTCTGACATCGCGTGCCAGAAAATTTGTAGCAAAATCTGCACTTGACAACACGGCAGAACGTGTATACCTCGACCAACGGTTGAAAGTGGACTGAATTCAACGAGGTGAAACATGTGGAGAGAGGCAGGATGGAGTTGTTTGGGAATGCTGGACTTGAAGAGCAACGTACGAATGTGGCTTCCGGAGGAAGTTTCTAACGAGTGCGTACCACGATGCACGGTTCAGGGACAAGCTCGTTACGAAACGGAGAACAACACTTAAGCCCACAGAAGAGGCATGGAGAGATGCACGCTTGGATTTGCATTGAGACACAGGGAGAGGAACACGTGGATGACAGAGCATTTGCAGGTTAATAAAAGTGGGCTTGGGCAGGACAAGGCTAAGTGACAGCCAAGGAATGGAACGCGTCCACTAAAGAGATGGAGCGACGAAAACGGTTTGTGTGCAGGTGAATTATTACATCGTAGGAATGTGGAGGAGGCAGTAGATTGGGATCGCCTCCATCGAGCAGTGGATTGATCATGGCTGATGATGACTTTAAAAGGCACGACCTTTGGAAACCTTAATCCAAGTGGACTGCTGTTTTATGGAAGCAGATTATTATTTGCTTTTCCTCTCCAGTTTGTGAGCATTGTTAGCGAGTAACCTTGCTGCTACGGAACCACTCAGCCAATCTGGATGCATCCATAAAATAGGCCCAGGCAGCAGAGCAAGGCTGCCGTTTGATGGATTTTGTGTTAATTTTCACGATTAATCCCCATTTATATCCCCCTGTCTGCGTGATGGGGCATTTTTTTTACATATTCATAAAACACATATCCCCCTGTCTGCGTGATGGGGCATTTTTTTTACATATTCATTAAACACATGTACTGTTATATACAATTCTTACAGCGTATACATCCCTGTACATAGCACATATACATTTGTATATAGATATATTTTATATATATAAATGCACGTTACGTTTTCGATGTTTAATATATTCTGTGTAGTCAAATCCATACTCTCAAAACATCTATCCAACCTCTTGTCTCAACATACCTAAAGCCTACGTGTTGAACTGATATCTATCCAAAATGCCACACTACACCATCTGGCGAGCTCTTGTGTAACGATTAAACCGCTCTGCCTCCCTGGAGCACTGCTCTCTATTTAAGACACCATTCACATTTTGAATAAAACGACGTCAATGTCTCCAATGATGCCTGGGCCGATTCACGATTTTTTTTTCCTGTACGTCATTTGCTACTGGTCCACGTCCACGATCGGTATTTGTTATTGCTCAGTATTCTATCTTTTATGAATAATCTCTACAACGTAGTGGTGTCGGTGACAGCTAGGCGCTTTAATGACCTTGGATCCATCCCCCTTTCTTGCGTGCTAAAGGTGCTCTGTGGCGAGGTGACATCGTAAGCCGTGCAACTCGACTGTCGGTCCACCTGATTGCTTAATGCTGGCGTTACTCAGTCTCTGGCACTGGCTCAAAGTGAGCTATGGCTGAATGCTGCACTTGAGCCGGCTGAGCGTGGTTCCCAGCCGCACCCGGGGATTTTTGTGAGCCGAGCGCTGAGCCAGACCCCTGAGTGTTGGGAGGCCGAGCCATGCCTATGAACAGCGGCCTTCGGTGTTTTCCCATAAAAAATCGTTGCACTGCAGGCTGCCGCCTTCATGTTGGGCACAATAATCAAGTAATTAACTCTCCACGGTACTCTATAAGCATTTATTGTTACGGTTTTTTGTAGCATCATTATGAATAATTATATCGTGAGTATTTAAATAAGACATCGGTACATGATATACGTTGACTAAAATGCACAGCAATGCACCATCGGGACTCTTCTCTTTACGTAGCGGCTTACAGTAGTAGCGGCGTCCATTTGAATAAAAAAAATAAGAACTTGCGCTCGTCGATTTGCATACAAAGCAACCTTGCACGTCGGGCTGTCCGAAGCGCGCACGCTAGAAAAGCAAAACCTCTCGACTGAAAAGCTGCGCCCCCAGACGCGTGAAGTCCTGAGTCGTGGGAGTTTCCTTCCGACAGTGACCCAGACCGTTAGGGCTCCGGATCTCCCGACACAAACCAAACCCGGACGTCGCCACGTCAGGTATTAAAACAGGCAATGCCACTTCCACTCTCTCAGTTCTCGTCGTATTCCTCCGCCCAAAGCTGGGACACGACACCATCTTGCACTCGCCTTGATGTCACCGATTCTTACGCGGTTGCCACCATTGAATTGGAATGGCAGAAAACAAAGCAAGCGGAAATTGGGTCATCGCAGACAAATTCCACTGTGTATGTGTGGTGGTCATGTTGACACACACGCGCCACAACCAGGGGGTTTACCGGTATGGGATGGTTGTGTACTCCTAGTCGGGACCCGCCGGGGGGAGGGGGCTGTGGCCAGTGTCTACGATCCCAAAGAATCCCCCGCCCCTCGGTGGGGAGCGGTAGAAACCGGTCCGGACCGGTCGGGCCAACGGCGGTTGGAACCCCTCTGAGGGGAGGGGGCTGGGGGAAGCTACGATCCCCCAGAACCCCGCCCTCAGGGAGAAAGGGTATATAAAGCGGGTCCCTGAGAGCGCGAGTCAGTCAACCTTAAGCCGAAGCCAGAAGCCGCCTGGAGAAGAAGACCCTGGACCCCAAGCCACCGATGTCCTTCTAAGGGCCGGGGCTCAGTGCAGTGCCAGTGGTCGAGAGGTTAGGACCCTGAGGTTCCCTCGGCCTGATGTCCTTCTAAGGGCCAGGTCCGGACGGGCCAGCAGTCATGGACCCACCGGGCCAGCGGTGGGTCAGTCTCCCCTAGGTCTAGCCAGCCGGAGGGCTAGAGTAGTTAGAGTTTAGTAGTAGGTTTTTACCCTTTAAACTGGTACAAAACTGACACCTTTATACAAGGCATCATGTTTGCAATAACCACAACACAAGCAATCAAAATGCAAACAAAAATAAACAACTCTGATAATGATATGCACTGTCCTTGAAGTTGATTGGTCCACACCCGAGACAGCTTTTCTTAGAGCCTAGTCTCCATTGGTGTTGGACCAGATGACGCCAAAAGGCGTACAACTCAAAAACAGCGCACTATCAGAGTATTGAGAGCTCGGGGTAAGCATTTACACTGAGACCTCCTTTACCAGTGGCAAAATATAGTAGGTTTTTACCCTTTAAACTGGTACAAAACTGACACCTTTATACAGGCACGATAGCCCGGAGGCTGTACCTCCCCAGGTTGTGGGTGGAAGGGGCCAATACCCCTTTGTGTTTGGGTTTAAGTGTAAACTGTTATGGTATAATAAACCGTGTTGCCTCTACGAAGACTCCGTCTCCCTACAAGAACATTACATTGTGTACACTCAACTCTGTTAAGATCTACAGCAGCAATAACACATTCCTGCAGAGGGAACTGGTAGGAATGTTGGGTTGCTCGGTCAATGGCCAGGGTCAACGGCAGCGTGGTGTATTCCGCAAATATGCCCGACTGTGACGGCGGGCACAAGCCGGCGTGAGTATGTTAAACGTTAAGTTTTATAAGGGCACCATGGGGTGACCAGCCCCACCCCACCCAGCCCCTCCCCACCCTCCCCTCCCCACCCAGCCCCTCCCCACCAAGCCCCTCCCTCCCCTCTCCACCCAGCCCCACCCCTCCCATTTTTGGATGCACGACGGACGGACACAATAATCCCGTGGGCTGGTGGAACCAGGAGGTTCCTACCAGTATAAGGCATCGTAGAAACCTAAAACATCCACACCCACAACCAAAGTATGCTTGCCTTACACCTTTTGTCGTAAAGCGACTGCACCTGAACAACGCCATGACGTTGATGTCTCTTAAAGCATCGCCATCGGAGATCAGAAGTGCCGTCGCATATTGAAATCGGCTCAACATCAAATTAAAACCTGGTGGGACTGAAAAACGAAACGTAATATTTTGAAACAGATGTAGTGATTGTAGCATCACTACTGTGTGCACACGTGTGACGTCGCCATGTGGGTGAGCGTTACTACCACGTGGGCCTACACACACATGACGTCATCCTGGCTGGAGGCGGGAATGACGTCAGGGCCGGTTCTGGACTCGGGAGGCGTGGCCGGGGTGGGGCCCGGGCACGCCGAGGCCCATATAAGCAGCCGCCTCGCAAGGTTCGGGGCTGCCCGTATCAAGAACGAAGATGCATCGAGAAGACGCCAAGAAGAGTGAAGGCCCTCCAGTCAGCGGACCTGCCAGTAGCCCACATGGCTGGGTCACGCTATAGTAGCTGAGAGTGGAGAAGTGTGTGTTAGCTAGAGTAGGTCGGTGGTCACCACCCTATGTGTAATGTACAGTGTTATACTTAATGTTCTAATAAACGAGTGTTGCCTCCCAAGAAGTGTACGCCTAGATTGAACCCACTACACATATACTGGTAACTTTACTGTTAAATTAAACAATATAAACTGTAATGATCATGAATATCCACTGGAAATCTCCAGCAATCGTGCTAAATTAAACCACACTTTTACATTCTAGAATGGGAATTATCAACCAGAATGTACAGCTATCAATCGGGCTCGTGCATCAATCAAGCAATGTAGCACCTGTAGTGTTGTAAATATGACAAATAAACTTATTTATGAGGCACACGTTGTTTATTGTCTTTTACTACAGGGTCCCTAGCATGAAGGTTATATCGGTCCCTTCACCCGCTATGGCCTCCGAACTATACAGGACCTCTGGTGACCCGTTCCCTATCGTCCTCCGGCTGGTACCTAGGGGAGGATACCTGACCCTGACCTCCTGGTCCGTGGGTCTGACCACTGGCCTCTCTGAGCTCCAGCCCTTAAATGGCTGCAGAGCTTTGGTCCAGGGTCATATTCTCCAGCCCGGGCTTCAGTCTTCGGCGTGTAGATAACTGAGCCAGAGCTCCCTGAGCTCTGGCTTATATACCCGTTCGTGGCCGGCTCTGCCCTGGCCACGCCTTACTTCTGGAACACTCAGGTGACATCATTCCCCCGGTTCCCTCCCACCCGGGGGCCCCGGGAATGTGTCCCAGGATCCGTTTACTGGGATCCACTGTTGGCCTCTCTCTGGCCCATGGCATGTGCCCTAGCGAGGTAACGCCTCTGCACTCTATTGACGGTAAGTGGAACCTACAGGCTGTTGAATGGTGAGTGACAATCACCCCGACACACCCATGAGACCAGAAGCCATTCGAGGTGGACTCGCTCCCACGCGAAGTGCACAGGATTCCACTTAAAGGCGAGCATTTTTTTTTATCTATTCTGTTCCCAACCACGAGCAATTGACGGGAGGAAAGAATAACACTTTAATCATTTCTGGAGACAGCAGCCAGTATCAGGGTGTGTCACGAGCCGTGTACACATTGACGAATTATCCTGTGCCATCTCGGCAGCCGACCCGCTCGAGTGTCTGCAATCCGCTCTGCCCAGCGACGGGTGATTCGTGAGCGCCGGGGGATTTACCGGCAGCATGGCACACCGGCACGCGTTCGTGGGCAGCTACTTGTGAATGCAAACTGGTGAGCATCTGCAATCGACTGCTTCGTCATCTGACCTTTACACACCCCGTCGTCTCATCCTTTACGCTTAACGAATGCAAGCCGGTTGCAGAAATTAACTTCAAAGAAAACCTAAGGGGGGCAACGGAGGGATATGGCGAATGCTTTGTTAAAGTCGGGTGTGTTTCTATCGGGCCACTTTATGGAAAACTAGGAGGACCTGTTCTTCAGGCAGAAATGATTGCTGTCCTGCAAGCCAGGCTATAGTCCACAGATATATTGGTACATAGAAGAAGCCTACAGGAGGCACAAATGGATACAAATACACAACACGGTTTTATTATTAAGCTTATTTACTGCAGCAAAGCCTCAGTGTCAAATTTGGTCAATTAGGACCATGACCGCTGGCACAATGGCCTAGCTACTCTTTGCATGACGTTATGGGATCTTTAATGTCAACTCTGAAGCACTGTACGGTTCATACAATGGCATGATTAGTGTTTAAATACACCAAATAACTAGCAATTATTACACGAGAGTATACGATGTTTTTTTAAAATTATGAAAATAACATTAAATGTTCATGAGCTATTAATTACATTTTAAATAATATAAATTTTACATTATTGCAATATTACCAAACATTATGCAGGAGCAAATATCCACCGTATATCCGAAAACGTTTATTCTCAGCTTCTATAAACACGATGTGAATTTAATTTTTGTGTAAGCATTATGGGCCACGTGTGGGTTTCACGTTGCTTTAATGATTGGTTTAATTTAGTTACTTGTAACTTCCACATGCTCGACTCGTTTAATATCTAATTAAAAGCCATTACATATGTTACTCAGCTCATTTCATCATCCTATTTCTAACCGATACCCAGAAAGAATTGCGTGTTATTTTATGTAAATATAATCAGTCTCCAGGTGAAAACTCACAAATACCAACTTTCAATGAAAGTATGCAGTGCCGGTTGAGAGCACATACTTAGACCTGCATAAAGTCACAGGGAAAGCAAGTCTACGTACGTGAGCACATTTCATGTGGGGTGTGAATAACACGAAGTTGTATAGGGATGTCTTATCGTGTAGTCTGTGCAATATATCAGCAACAACTTTGTCATGAAATGTTTATATCTGTTCCCCCATGATGTCCACATGAACCATGTTTTTTTGGGTTAGATCACGTAAGTATCGTGTCGTTAACCCACCACCACCCGATACAGCCAATTAGTAAGGTTTGTCACGTAAACAAAACGTGCCAATTCGTTATTAGTTCAGCACACCGGTGTGTTAGAGAGTAGATCCACAACATTTACAATTTTAGTACCGTGATGTTTCGCTGATAATTACATACATCATCGGGCGATTTTGCCAGAGTTGTACCAGAAATGTTACAGTACTCAAATTGTAACTGTTGTGGGTTTACTCTCCAACACACCGGTGGGCTGGAGTAGTAACTAATTGACACGTTTTGTTTCCGTGACAAACCTTACTAATTGACTGTTGGGTGGTAGCAAGTTAAGGACACATTTATACTTACACGATCTAATCCAAAAACCTTTACTATGAATAATATTGGTCGCGAAAGCCTATATGTTAATCTCACATGAATCAGTTACCCTTGAGTGATGTCACGAGATAACTATATCTGAGCTCAATGGGATGCCACCCGACTAAGATCACTTTTGTTGGTAATTATTCGTCTGAATGGCGCAGCACAGCCCAATACATCCAATGTTAGGTGTGTCTAGGAAATGTGTGTGCCACGTTTTGGTTTTAGGGCATGTAATGTTCCTTTTCTCACATATAGTTCAGTGGTGTAACTAAATGTCCTTTATTTGGTCAGTTGAGAGTCCATTTATTTTTTATTTTATCATCCCACTTGTTTACCAAGGGACGCTTGCAGGACCCTCCGGAAAAAGGAGTCTTGAAGCTCAAGCTTTCCTTTCCAGGACCCACCTTCTTTCAGGAGGGTCCTGCCAAGCTTTCAGTCAGGGGAGATATTGCTGCTGTGTCAAAATTTGAAGATATTTTCTTTTGAGCAATGGTATGTGTGGCCAATGGTAGTTACTTTGTATGGTTTTTGTTTTGCTATGGGAAGAACCAGATAACCTGGAGGAAACCCATACAGAACAGTCAAATAATACACTAGCACCACACAGCAAGGCACCCGGGTCAGGAATCAAACCCAGGTATTCTTGCTGCGAGGCACAAGTATTACCACTGTGCCACAACCTGCCACCCATTAAGATTAATAACCACTTTTGCATTGGATTGATTAAATAGAGGCATAAACATAGAGACAGGATTAAATGTATCATAATTGTTGATGAAATGGTAATTATAACCAATGAAAGCCAACTGCAAGAAATTATAGGAAAACATTCAAACAGGTTTGCAAAAGTTGGGCTGATGTGAATTAGGGGCAAAACAATATTTTTAAATCAAAACCATCACCTTGCCATACATAGCAGGGGTAACCAAAAAGATTTCCAAAATCATGAACAAACACAAGATCCAGGTCCCATTTAACACAGTACATAAAAATCGTGATCTGATCCCATCTGTGAAAAACAAGATCCCTGACATGCAATATCCCGGCATCTACAAACTAAGCTGTATCTGCGGCAGCAGTTACATTGGCGAAACTAAGCAACACGTCTCGGACAGTGTTCGTTAGCATAAGGCAGATTTGAAACACGGTAGGACCAACAATTATGCCGTGGCTGATCATTATTTGAATGCGGCAGGTGCACACGAAATTGATTTATCTAAGACGATGGTACTTTGCAAGCCCACTGGCTATCAACAAAGATTCGTTCATGAAGCCATCAATATATAGACACAGACACAATGTCAAGGGAGCGCAGGTCAAGTCATGACTTGATTTGTGTTTTGTTACCTTACCCCAGGGCACATTGCACCACCCACTTAATTCTGCCACCAGGACGTTTGGTTGGCACGGAATGTTCCATGCTTTTACCGCCAGTGCTTGTGCCACGCCCACTTTTTTGAAACCTTAAAAAAAACGGTTGCCTTCGGTGACCTCCCCCTCTTTCCTTTTGAAGACGATCGCTTGTGTTGTGATCAAAACGTTGTGGTTTTTGTTTTTTTATTTTACCAAAAGAACCAAAGAATAAGTCTACATTATAGACTGCCAGTACGATCACCAAGCTTAAAAACCAGGCTACAGTCGACATTATAGACTGCCAGTATACTCACCGAGGTTAAGAACCAGGCTACAGTTTACATTATAGACTGCCAGTACACTCACCTAGCTTAATAACCATTGCTAGTCTACATTAGACTGCCAGTACACTCACCAAACTTAATAACCAGGCTACAGTCTGCATTATAGACTGCCAGTACACTCACTCAGATTAAGCAGGCTAGTCTACATTAGTGGTTTTTGTTTTTTATTATTTTTTATTCACTTTATTTTTATTTATTTTCTATCTACGTGACTTTTATCGAAATAACCAAAGAATATTAATTCCTGCAGTCACGAAAGTTTTAAGTCAAAATCTTTTTCAAGTCTGACCATTGTTGGAAGGAACCTGGAGAAAAACAGTGTAACGTGTACACAATTCTTCAATGTGGATTGGGTCTGAAATGACGAAGAGGCCGGCGAAGGCAGGATAGACTGATTTTTGGAAGACTGAATTTTATCATGAATTGCAAATTGCCACTGTGGCAAATCCCAGCGACTCTTAATGAACCCTGTACAATAGGCTCAAGGAAGCTAACAGTGGTTAAGATTTCAGAGATTGGTCCTGGCGTGGGAACATAATTACTGTGATTGGTTCAGCCACGGCAGTGAACAGCTTAAAAACTCAATACAGCATTGTAAAATGTTTTTTAAGTTGAAACTCGGTTATTAACACGTGCCACATTCATACAAATATAAAAATCATGATGTTCCATTCATACCTCATGAAGGTTCAACTGCAAGGGACACAGTACAGTACATCTATTCACATGTCCTGAATGTCTTACATTATAATGGCAAGATTCTCCATTCTTTGCAAGGACCTCTGTGTTTAGTTCAGCATCGACCTCCACAGAGAAGGCTTGTATATCGCGAGTACCCAGCAGTCGGCTGCCACCTGTTCTCCAGAATCGACAGCAACAAGGCTTACAGAGAACAAAAGACACAGCACAGTGGAACTGTATCATACAGTCGCTAGAACACACCAGATCCGCTGATGAAGAGTAAGGCCTAAACACTCGCGTCTCATCTCCGTGACCACCGGCCAGCTTCGTTCGATTCACTGCACCCGGGTGCCCATCTCGTGACGTTTTCCTCTGCACTAGGGATTGAAACATGACCCCTACTCATTTCTTTGCACAATGCAATTTAACATTTTAGGCCCAGTGGGATATTTTACAAAGTATATTTGTGCTCTCAGGTAAGCAGAATTTAAGATCATAAATTCACAACACACCACTGCACACCGCGTTTAAAAATTGATTCTTAAACTTCTTTCTAGCTCTCTCAAAACGTTCTGTACAAACTTTTAAGACAAACGTGCGTTTTCTAAAGTGGTTATTCTTAACTCTAAAAACATTACGAATCTTGCTCAAGGCTCCCTTAAACAGCTATACAGAGTACTCTAAGGGCACAATCAAAAGCACAGTGATTTTCTAACTTCAGACACATTCTTCCGATAAAGCACGTTCGAAAAACACAATTCGGATTTTAAAAGATGAAGAGTTCTGGCAGCATCAAATAGCTCGGCATAAGCTTGTTAAAACAGACACAAAGACTCAACGTCAAATAATGCCAGTTGTGAAAAAGCAGTTGAAATGCACAGTATCTTGGGAGGGTATAATCTGCACCCGGCAAGCAGACAAATTTAGCAGAGGCACATTATCTGGGGCTAACGTTCAGCTGCAGATGTCATTTTTTTTTAACTCCTCTTATCCACAATTTATATTTTTTAAATCACGTGGATAATAATGCAAGGCACAGAAGACACTGTAAAAGTGCTTGCCACAATGTGTAAGCCCCAACGCCACCTTCACTGGAATCATTACCCACAGCAAACGCCTCCACGGATACAACTTTTGCGATTTGTAAAGTAAAAACAACTGCAGGAAGAGTGTCGGATTTCTCAAAACAACCAAGGGAGAGCTTCCTGTACACGCAGAGTAACTGGGCCATTACATCTCTGCAGCACGGATAAATCTTGCAATTGGTTGTCATCTCCTCGGAGAGTCTTTAGGCGAGCTTCCCCCCCTTTATGCCATGGATCACAGGAAAAAAGTATCAATGCCTGGGTAAGTGGGATTCACAGATCGCCTTCGCGATGGATAACTCGGACAAAGGGGCCATGGATAAGAGACGTGGTACTCTTGTGAAGCACTCGTAAGTAGAAAATAGCCTTTTTTTTAATACACAAACCATTAAACTTTTTTATTTTATCAGGTAAGGTCCACTAAGCTATATGACTCTTTTTCAGAAGTGACCTAACCACAAATGATAGCTCAACGAAGTGGATTATCACGTGGAAATTTATAGCAGCCAAATACTATAAATGCATGTTCATTCTAAATGTGAAGAGAAAAACCGGAGGACCCGGAGAAAAATCCACACGACCACGGGGAGAGCACGCAAATTACAAATATAGAGGCGTCAGGGTCGGGATCGAACCCATGACATCCTGTATACCAGGCGAGATAGTTAACATCTCACCACCGTGGCACACCTTTTTAAAAAATATCCCCAAGCTCTGGCCAAAAAATGTTTGATGATTGAATAAATTCGTATTATAGCCTTTTGTCATGTAATATAAAAAAAACGGTCCATGGTATTTAGAGCACAACGTATACAGTATTGTAATACAGTAGCGTGGTTACTCGTACACAACGGATATAAAAAGCAATTAAAACAAGGTCCAAGTATCGTTACATGACATTTTGAGTAAAACAGTCAGCAGATATCAAATCCCAGTGCTCCTGCCTCAGTGGTCTATGCACAGTTGGGAACACAAAAACAAAACTGTAATTTTAAGAAGACCCAAAATAGAGCAAAGCACACCACACAGACACCAACCACCCATCCCAAAATTCCAAAACATACATTACGTTCCAATTTTTAGCTCAACACTTTCCTGCTTTTGGAGTAAACGCCTCATCACTGCAAATTCACATTTTCACTTTTGAATGAACCGTGACAGAATTGCAGTGCGATGCAAAAATGTCAGATTTTCTTTTTTTAATAAAAAAAACGCGTCGGAGTTACACAACTCCCCTTCCACCTGCACCTTCGCTGAGCCACCGGCACAAGCGGGGCCGTAGGCGTCGGCGCCTACTTCACGGCCAGGCCCAGGGCGGCCTTCGCCTCCTTGTCGCGGTGGGTCTTTTGGTGGATCTTGAGCGTGGACGCCTGCGAGAAGCCCCTTTCGCATTCGCCACACTTGTAGGGTCGCTCGCCCGTATGCGTGCGCACGTGCTTCTTGAGGTTGGATGTGTCCGAGAAGCCCCTGCCGCACTCGTTGCATATGTGTGGTCGCTCGCCCGTGTGCGTTCGCTGGTGGGCCTTGAGGGAGGAGAGGTGTAGGAAGTCCTTGCCGCACGCCGTGCACACGTGCGGCCGCTCGCCCCTGTGTGTCCGTTGGTGGTCCTTGAGGCCACCAACGTTGGCGAACCTTTTGTCGCACACCGTGCACATGTACGGCTTCTCGTTTACCCCACCTGGGTGCAGACACAATGCAGCGAGCGCGGATTAGCGGCCGTATTACAGTCAGCGAGGCAGTCACAAGCAGAAATCCAAACATCCACAATCGAATAACACGTGAATCTTTAATTTGCGGATTATTGGTAGTTTGCAAAGTTAAATATCAGAGCACTGAACCAGCATTGCGGAGATCCTCGGTTACAATCCTGGCAGCCACCTATGATGATTCATAAATGTTTGCAAATACAGTAGAACCTCGCAGATCGAACGCACCAGAACTCTAACAAATCGGTGTTCGAACGATATTTCCGAACATTTTTTGCCCCAGAAACCGAACGAAATTCGGAGGTCGAACGGGCAATCGCGACTTGAAAGAACATGTTTGACTAAAACGCGTATGGCCAGCATGCATGACACCTCCTCACCATCTTCCACTCAAACCATCAACTCTCCTTACTACAGGCAAACTAAAGTTCAATGTTCATTTATTTCATTTATTCCATATATTTATTCATTAATTTATTGTGTTTCTTGTTTTTTTGTATGATTTTATTCATGTAATTACTGTAAATGTCGTGTAAAAATGCTTTATAATGAGATATTTCTTGTGTCTGGAACCAATGAATGTAATTTACATTCATTCTTAGGGGGAAAATGTATTTGGTGTTCGAACAAATCGGTGTTCGAATGGCCTTCTGGAACGAATTAAGTTCGATCTTCGGGGTGCCACTGTATAGTACATTGATATATATGGGAACTTTTTGCCAAATAGCCTTTACTTTACCCTTTCTGGCAATAAAACAGGTGTTAAGATGTTCAAACACCTAATAGATACCTATTTCGAGGCATCAAGTCTGCATTAACCACACACCTTTTAAACTGAATGGCCTACACCAGACAGCCTTCTTGCTGCAAGGCACAAGTGTTGCCACTACATCATGCAATTACACCACATTTTAGCTTTTAGCTAAAGCCTTACTTAATCTCTAGTTAAATTAAACTTTTGTAACTTATCACCACCCCCTCACCTCAACCTCGATTCCTGTCCAGTGAGAGATTGGTACATGGTGACAGGCGGTAGGTGTGTGACGAACAAGGGGCTGTGGAGAGTGGGATGGGCCGGTATGAGGTCACGTGGTTCAGGCGAATTGGAATTCGGCCACACTCAACTCGGTTCAAGCATTTACATATTTTATCCAGTCATTGCACTCTTTTTCAGCAGGGTCCTGGATAGGCGCCCCCCAACAACATAGTATGTGGTTGTGCGGGGGCGCCAAAGGCGCCCCCGAACAACCACAGCGTGCGGCGGCCCCCAACAGACTGGTCAAGTAAATCTTTAAGATTGTGCGGTGGGCCTTCATGCAGCAGTGAATTTAAGCACGAAAAAAACTCCAGTACTAATGTAATAGACAAAGCACGGCACTGCCTCAGGGCAGCAGTGGACCGAGCACGGCTCTGCCTCAGGCCAGCAGTGGAGAGAGTGTGGCTCTCCCTCGGGGCAGCAGTGGACAGAGCACGGCTCTCCCTCAGGGCAGCAGTGGACGGAGCACTGCTCTGCCTCACTGTCACTCACCCGTCTTCCTCACTCTCACTCACCCGTCTTCCTCACTGTCACTCTCCCGTCTCCTCACTCTCACTCACCCGTCTCCTCACTGTCACTCTCCCGTCTCCTCACTCACCCGTCTTCCTCACTGTCACTCTCCCGTCTCCTCACTGTCACTCACCCGTCTCCTCACTCTCACTCTCCCGTCTCCTCACTCTCA
>CM025647.2:510177-534224 GCA_014621495.2 Entosphenus tridentatus
CCCCCCCCCCCCCCCAAAAAAAGTATATTTTTATAATTTTTGCATGGTGTACAGTCTGGAAAGTACCCACATGCCAAATTTCAAGTTTGTTGAATGTCGGGAAGTACGCTAAACATTTTTAACAGACACATTCACAAATTTCCCTTTTATACACGAAACCTCGGAGATCGAACGCACCAGAACTCGAACAAATCGTAGTTCGAACGTTATTTCCGAAAAAAAATTGCCCTAGAAACCGAACGAAATTTGAAGGTTGAACGGGCAATCGCGACTTGAAAGAACCTGTACGGCCAAGACGCGTATGGCCAGCGTGCATGACGCTTGCCCAGACAAAGGGGACTCCCAAACAATAACACCACCACCTCCTCACCACCTTCCACTCAAGCCATCAACTCTCCTTACTACAGGTAAAGTGAAGTTCAAAGTTCATTTATTTCATTGATTCCATATATTTATTCATTTATTCCATTTATTTATTGTTTTTTGTATGATTTTATGCATGTAATTACTGTTAACTTCGTGTAAAAATGCTTTATAATGAGAGATTTCTTGTGTCTGGAACCAATTCATGTAATTTACGTTAATTCTTATGGGGAAAATTAATTTGTTGTTCGAACAAATCGGTGTTCAAATGGTCTTCTGGAACGAATTAAGTTCGATCTCCGGGGTACCACTGTATATAGATTACCACAGTCTGGATGGGTTCCGCAGGATTGAAAGTGTAATAAAGGACTTGCAGGCGATGTCGTTCTCTGTGTCCTTTATTGGGTTCTTGCTCACACCCTGCGATGTCTCCGCTCCGACCCGCACCTGTTCCTCCTCGCGCCTCCGCGCTCCACGTTGTCTCCCACTCTCTCTCTCTGCAGCCACACCGCTGCCCGTGTGCTCCCGCACACTCCGCAGCCACCCTGCTGCTCCGCGTAACTCCGCACTAACAGCAGCCACTCCGATGCTCCGTGCGCTCCCCCGCACTCCGCAGTCTCCCCGCTGCTCCACGCGCACCGCTGGCCGACGGTGCCGTGACTCCAGCCTCTCGCTGTCGCGCCACTCCTCGCCAGCACTCTGCGTGGCCTCTCCCTTCTCAATCCTGACTTCACTCCCGATCCCCTTCCGGTTCTCCCCTTATATCCTCCCCCTCACGTGACCCTGACTCCGCCCATACTCACGTGACCCTGTCTTTGCTCGCATTACAAAAGTATGACCTGGTGGTCTCCCTATTTAAGAAGGGGGACCGGACAGACTGTAACAACTACTAGGGTTATCTCCCTCAGTGTGCTGGGAAAGGTCCTAGCAAGGAGTATTCAACATCGCCTTGCCAGGCAGCACGCTGAGGAGAGGCTTGCAGAGCCCCAATGTCGTTTCAGGCCGGGGTGGCACTGCACGGACGCCATATTCTCTGGTCGTCTGCTATGGCAGAGCTTCAGGGAATTCCAACAGGACCTACATCTGTGCTATATTGATGTGGTCAAGGCCTATGATACCATCAATAGGCTAGGGCTCTGGGTTGTTCTTCGTGCTTTCGGAGTCCCTGACTGCTCACAATCGTAAGGACTTTCATGATGGTGGGCAGGCCCAGGTAAATACTGCATGTCCAGGAGTCACCTTGGGATGCGACAGGGATGTCCTTTGGCTCCTACACTATTTAACATCTCTTTCGACCACATAGTTCGAAAAGCTTTTCATGGCTGTACTTCCCATTGTACAGATACAATGGGAGGCTGATTGATGCCTGGGTGCGGTCGAGGGATAGCTCCCTATTGGTTAACCATGTTATATATGTTCATGATCTGGTGGTTGCTGCGCACTCAAAGAAGTTGGATACACTGCTGTTGAAACTGGAGCATACTACTAAGAGGTGGGGCCTTACCATCAACCCCACCAAAACTAAGCACCTGACTGGGTATTTTGTATCATCAAACACTCCACCCCCTCAACTCCCTATTACTTATGGGGCAGTTGTGGAGAGAGTACAGAGGTTTCTGAACCTGGGCAATATGCTGTTGATCAGCTCCGATTTGACAGCAGAGGTCTCATTCCGAATCAGTCGGGTGGTAACGATTTTCTAAATCATCTCAATGCACAAAACCAGGTCATTCAGTTCACCATGGAAATGGAGGTGAATAACACACTCCCGTTCCTGGATATTTTACTTGGGCATGGCCTAAATGGTAAAATAACACACAGCGTTTACAGAAAGCAAACGCACACTGATGCCTATCTGAATGCAGATTCGCATCATCACCCAGCTCAGAAATCCTCTCTTATCAAGACGCTCATACATCGGGCTAAAACAGTGTCAGATGGTGAAAGTCTAGTGAGAGAGATTAAACATGTTAAAGAAGCACTAAGACAGAATGGCTACAATAATGCTCAAATTAACAGAGCACTAAATTCCAAATCACGATCGCAAAGCAACACTGCTGAAAGCGATCAGATTATTAAAACAATAAAAATACCATTTATCTCAGGAGTAACTGACAAATTAGCCCGTGTTTTGCAAAAGCAAAACATTACAGTAAGATTTGGTACAGTACACAAAATTCAACAACTAGTAACTTGCACTAAAGACGAATTACCTAAATTATCAACAGAAGGTGTATATCGGATTAATTGTTTATGTGGCAGATGCTATATTGGACAGACAGGGCGTAACATTAGTGCAAGACTAAAAGAACACCAGAGAAATATTAAACTATCGCAAACACAACTGTCGGCAGTGGCAGAACATACTTGCCAACAGGGACACTCAATTGATTTTGACAACGTTGAAGTGTTGTGTAAAACTAGTTACTACTGGCAAAGACTAATTAGATAATCCATTGAAATTGAGAGAAACAGAAATAACTTTAATCGCTCAGACAGCTACAGGCTTAGTGTGGCCTGGAAGCGTATTATTAAATAAGATACATTACAATTCCTTATAGGGGAAACAAACACTAACTGATTACTAACGTAGCATAATCACAATAAAACACATTCCAAATGATTACTAATCTACAACTCGCATCGTAACAACTGCCTGATTACTAATCTAGTATATAATTACAATAACCCCCCCCTCAAATCGTTGCACCTGATGAGTTAATGATGACATCACCCTGCTGCTGCTCTATATAAGAACGGGAAACAGAGCAGAGCCTCACCATTCTGGCGAATTGCCCGATGATGCTGGATGCAATTACCAGCGAAACGTCGTACTCAAATTGTAAATGTTGTGGTTTCACGCTTCAACACACCGGTGGGCTAAAGCAGTGAACTATTTGTCTTTTGTCAACGTGACACTTTTTTACTGATTGGCCGTGTCGGGTAGTGGAGGGTTACGACACATTTATAAATAACGCGATCTAAACCCAAAAACGTTGATTATGAATATTGGTCGCGAAAGCCTACGTGTTAAACGGGTGGTATTATTCATTCATTAGATGCGTAACACTGTGTGGAAGCTATCTGGTCTGTCAATCCGCATTAAACTTCCGGTCTTCTTGGCCAGTCATGTCCTCCCTTCTCTATGCTTGCGAAATGTGGGACCCTCTAATGGAACATCTGTGCTTACAATCCATCCTGGGTTTAACCAGACTGGATTGTGTGAGCTCACAAAATCCTTGAAAGATCATGACACAATCCCATCAGTGAGCTTCTCCAGCAGACAATGCTGCGTTGCCTGGGGTATATAGGCCGCATGTCCAGCCACAGCTTGCACAAACAGCTTTTGTTTGGCCGGATAGAGGGGACTATTCGGGTATGGCAACCCATGGCACCTCGGTTTGTCCCGTGACCTCCTGCCAGCGAGCCTTTGCCACTGCACATGGCCTCAAAGTGCACCTAGCTTGGCAGAAGCGCCGTGGTAATATTACCACCACTTAGTGGCAAATAACGGTTCTTATTGTGAGGGTGTGTTGGTGTGGTGTGCGACGTGGTGTGTCTGTGTCTCCGTGTGTATGTCTCCTCCTTTTTGTGTCTCCATCTGTCTGCTTGTCTGTATCCGTGTCTGTGTATGGCTGTCTTTGTAAGGGTCTGTGTGTGTGTGCGTGTACGTGTTTTTGTGATAAAATCAAGTGGCGCTAATGCAGTTCCTTTGGTCACACTGCATTATTGTTTTACGAAATTGAGGCTAACCAGGGATAATATGAAGAAACAGGACCATGGATAATGGGTGTTGCCGAGGATCATACAGCTGTCACAGATAATAGGAGTCTCGGGTAATAGGGCCATGGATAAGAAGAGTTCCCATTTAAGTGCTATTCGAGGAACCCATAGTACAGGAATCGGCAATCTGCGGCTTCGGAGCCGCATACGGCTCTTTAAGGACTGCTTCGTGGCATTATTCACATGCGTTGTGGCTCTTGAAATATATATATATATATTCTTTACCGAATTCGAAAAAGAATGGCTATTCTTGTTATTTTCTTTACAAACCCCTGTCCTAGCAAACATTATGTGTAAACGAGATGAGTAACGCTCGCCTACACTGTGCAGTGCGGCGAGGATAGAGGGATAAACACGAACCCGGCGTCTTCAGGGAGTGCATCTTTTGATGAATCCTCATGGTGGACGCTTGCGAGAAGCCCTTGGCGCACACGCCGCACTTGTAGGGCCGCTCGCCCGTGTGCGTGCGCACGTGTTTCTTCAGGTTGGACGTGTCCGAGAAGCCCTTGCCGCACTCGTCGCACACGTGCAGCCGCTCGCCCGTGTGGATGGTCCGGTGGACCTTGAGGGACGACAGGTGCTTGAAGACTTTCCCGCACGCCGTGCACACGTGCGGCTGTTGGCCCTTGCCCCTCTGCCGCCTCTTGGGGGTTTTGGTGTCGACGGCGGATGCCTTCTCAGCCGCCATGCGCACGCACTGCTTTTCGGCAGCCTCTGCACAATAAAAATATAAGCGATTTTTATAAAGTTTTTACTATTTCGCTCATTTACTCGGGAAAGCCTCACCGAGTCAATGGTGACCTGTAACATCCACTGCGAAGCAGACGGCGTGGAGTGTGTTAACAGTTATTACACACTGCAGTCATGACCAGGGCAGCCACTGGATTTGAACCGCGAACCTCAGCAACAAGCGGCGAATGTGCTAGCACTGGTCCGTGTCACCACACTGTCACCAATAGGAATGAGATTAGTCTTGGATTCAATACCCCAGCGGAATGCCCGGCTGCTTTTAGAAGTCGTTAACTCACAAGTGTGAAAGAGATTGGACAGTCGTGGATTTGCAGAGACATGTAGAGAGAAAGACGGAAAGTGCAATTGAAAAAAAACGAAATTTGGAAAGGGACATCGAGAGAGATAACGTTGAATTTCATGGTGAGTCATTGAAAATGAGAAATAGGTGAACAAAAACGTGGACACAGAGACGCAGAGACAGAAAGTAAGAATTGGTGACAAAGTAACAGATTGAGAAATATGGAGATGGCGACAAGAAGGGCCACCTGCCAGGGACACAACTATGGGGGGTATGCAGTGTCATGCGATGCATAGAGGCCCAGTCGGCCACAAGGGGGCCCCGAATCAACAGATGATAAACAAGGACAAAAATGTGAAGAAATTTTTGTTTAAAAAAATGTTCCAACAATTAACCATAAATACCAAAAAGCATTATTACAAATGAAAAATATTTGTGAAAATCCACAGTGTAACATATAGTAGCACTACTGCTGGTGTTTTGTTACTGAACACCACCAGGCTTTTTTGCGGACATGCGCATGAAAGCAAAACGGATGATAACTTAATTGTGAGTATTGTTACCTTTAAATCCTCTTATTAATACTGTCACCGTGAGACTGTCTTCCTCTAAACCCGATACACGGATAAGCCATAACAAAGGTTTTTGGTACTCTTTGGTTCTTTCGGTAAAGTCACGTAGGTAGAATAAATAATAGATCACGACGTTTCGATCGCAACGCAAGCAATCGTCATCAGGCGATTGCTTGCGTTGCGATCTAAACGTCATCAGGCGATTGCTTACGTTGCGATCGAAACGTCGTGATCTATTATTTATTCTACCTATGTGACTTTGCCGAAAGAGCCAAAGAGTATGGATACCTTTAGTCACAAAAGCTTCAAATCAAGAGGTTTTTGGGTTAGATCGCGTAAATATATGTGTCGTTAAATCCCGCCACCACCTGACACTGCTAACTAGTAAGGGTTGTCACGTAAAACAGAACATGCCAATTCGTCACTAGGACAGTACACCGGTGTGTTGGAGAGCCAAGCCACAACATTTACAATCTGAGTACAACGTTTCGCCAGTAATTACAACTAGCTTCATCAGGCGATAGCCAGATTGTGGAGAAATCGTACTGTTTCGTTCATTAAATAAGAGGCGTAGATGTGTTGACCACGCTTCTGCGCTCTTGCACAATGTGGGGGGCTGTGTTAGGTCATGGCGGGTTTTAACATATACTTACGCGATCTAACCCAAAAACTTTTAGTAATGGATATTGGTCACGAAAGCCCACGTGTTAAACTAGTTATAGCCTACATATTGTATACGGGTTAAAACATCCATAGCTATTTCAGTAAAAGTGAGTCGGGAGAAAGGAGGGGGGCCCACAGTCGTATATTTTATAGTCCCCCCCCCCCCCCCCCGTGAAATAGGTTGTTGCGCCCCTGCCCCTTGCACAGCTCAGGTGGGGATGTCAAATCCACAGCATTGCAGTCGCGACACAAACTCAACTTCCACAGCTACCACTCAAGATATTTTCAAGTATATTTTTTAAACCAAGTTTCTCAGGCTCACACGACGGTTTAAAACATTGTAAATAGCGCTCTATACGCCGGAACGTCTTTTGGTCTAGATCGACAAATCAATTTTGTCTCATCCAAATGTCACCGATACTGCGGTGGGACTCACCAGCAGACTCGGCCCAGCATCCATCGTGCAGAAGGAAGTGTTGATCGGTCAACTTTCCAGTTCAAACTACTCGAGTTCCGCACCCACTATGCTATGTACTGCTGTGGAAATGGCGACCCCCTATCCGACTGTGTTAGTCACTTGTTGCGATGCCTCGCAAAT
The DNA here is from genome assembly GCA_014621495.2 of Entosphenus tridentatus. Lineage (NCBI taxonomy): Eukaryota > Metazoa > Chordata > Hyperoartia > Petromyzontiformes > Petromyzontidae > Entosphenus > Entosphenus tridentatus. The sequence continues at coordinate 517,187 of CM025647.2, forward strand.
AGTTGTGCTGCAAATCTGGTCAGTTCATCTTTCGCCCTACATCCACACGATCACAGAAGAGTGCCTTCGTCGCCATACTGCTGCTGTCGGATATCGAGTCAAAGCCTGGACCAGGGATTAATCAACGCACGCTCCAGATGGTGCTGATCCAAGATCTAATCAAAGATTGTGGACTTGACATATTGGCCATTACCGAAACCTAGGTATATGAGAACTCACCGGACGTAATAAGCGTGAGGCTGCAACTAACGGATAGGCTATTCATACTCTTTGGTTGGATCCTTGCAGTCACGAAAACTTCAAATCTAGGATAGGCTATTGTACATCAGCTCCGTCGCGGGAAGCCTGGCGCACCGATTCACAGCGTGAAAGTCCTGAGAGACTCGTGAAAATACCAAACAGCATGCGGAGGCTTACAATCGCTATCATCTATCGACCGCCATCTTCACCGCTGTTGGAATTTCTTTCCGAGCTTTGCGGTCTGCTAGATGGTGGGTCACTTGGCTCTCGTTACATCATCTGCGGTGACCTGAACTGTCCCGGACAGTGATCTCTCCAAGATTATCGATGGTCACAGTTTAACCCAACACGTCAGCAGTGCAACATGTCGCTTATGAAACATACTGGATCACATCCACTGATGCCGTAACTGTGACCAATGTTGTTATCTAAAACGTGGGTATTTCAGATCAAAGTCTTGTGAGGTGCAAAGTGGTATTACTGACTATTCGCCCACCCATCACAACGACATCAGACTGGAAATGACTGGACCAAGACCGTTTCCGTCAGAAGATCCGGTCATCTAAATCCTGCATCGACGGCCAATTCATTTGCAGCTTAATTAGAAAATGACATGACTGCTGTTCTTGATGTACTCGTGCCGATGCAAACTAGCACAAAAAGAATGGGGAAAGCATGCAATCACTGGTTGTCACCGGAGGCGATCGCTGCGGAGCAGATGCAAAGGAGGCCAGAGCATCTTTGGAAGACACTGTCCGACTTGCTTACAGAGCAGCCTGCAGATCTGCCAACTGACTAATTGAAAACTAGATTCAAAGCTTTTGTGACTGCAGGAATTACTCCTTGGTTCTTTCGGTAAAATAACGTTGAAAATAAAATAAAAATAGAATACGACGTTCCGATTGCAACACAAACAACCGTCATCAGGTAAGAATGAATGAGAAGCGTGGTCCTCTGCCCCAATCCCCCCCCCTCTCTCTCTGCCCCAACCCCTCCCCCCTCTATTTAAAGCCTCGACACAGTGGCGCTGTCTTTCTTTTTGTCATTCTTTGGAGGAGCATGGTCAGCCAGGTGGGGTGTTGGCTGTTGTGTTGTCCTGCTTTATGTGTTGTGTTGCATTGTGTTTCTAAGTTTACTATGTTTTTTTCTCATTCATTCTTACCTAATGACGGTTGCTTGTGTGGCAATCGAAACGTCGTATTCTATTATTATTTGATTTTATTTTCTACGTGACTTTACCGAAAGAACCAAAGAGTGACTCATTGCAACACATTCTCCCAGTCTGCCATCTGAGTTTCATCAACCTGCAACCAATGCAAAACTCGAGACCCTGGCACCAATATCGGCGGCAGAAGTGTCGATGTTCATAGCACGGCTGCCAAAATATGACATCGCGTTCGACTACATCCACATGTCGATTCTCAAATCATGCTCGGACGTGCTTGCACCGCTGACTGTCTACCTGCCAAATCTTTTGTTTAGTGAGGGCTGTTTCGCAGACTGGTTCAAAATGGTGCAGGTAACACTACTCCTGAAATAAGTTGGTTTGAGCCACAGTGACACCACAAACTTTCACCCAACCTTAAATCTGAGTACGATTTCCAAGGTCATAGAGCACCGGTGTCTTAAGCGGTTACTTCCCCACGTCACTGCGATGAGCAGATTCAACCCGTTGCAGTCGGCATACCGGAAGTTCCACAAATATCACTGATGATCTCGACAAGACCATGGATGACCGGTGTGCCGCAGCGTTGGTTGGCCTCAATCTCTCAGCCGCCTTCGACACCAGTGACCATGAGATCCATATCGGGCGGCTAAGGTCAAGGTTTGGTGTATCGGGTACGGTACTGGGGTAGATTGAGTCATACCTACATGGTCGATCACAGTTCGTCAAGGTGAGCAACGAACAGTAATCGCCTGTGCCGTACCTAGTCGGCGTACCACAGGGGTAGACCGCGGCAAGGTAAGGTAAAAGGTAAAAATAACGAGCCTACCTTGACCCTACCCCATACAAATTACCCAATTACAGGGTAATTACTGGGGTAAAACACATGAAAAAGGTTTATAGCAGGTAAATGCTAGGTAGACCGCTTTATTCATATAGAATACTCTTGAATTGGGCGTTGAGGCTGTCGACAACACCGTCCTCCATAACCTCTTCATCCCAGTCGTCTTGGTCGATGACGATCTCATCAACAACCTGATCAAGTTCGTCATTGCCGTCATCCTCGGACGAACGACAGTCAATAAGATCCTGCACCGCTCCGGCCCATTTAGACGGGACCTTCAGGCAGCTGGCCGCGATCCACGAGCGCAAGAACATGGACTGGATGAAAAGCGTCTATGACAGCGACTGACGAACACATGTGAATTCCCACCCGGCTCCGCTATTCGCGGGTTCGCAGGTGGGGAGATCACCACTGCATTACATCAATGAAGGCGCTGGCGGTCGTGACGCCCATGCTCAGTAAACTATCGACTTCATCACCGTCATCAATGGAGCTGCCGACGTTGCTGAATAGGGTGCTGAACAGCGACCCCTCCTCCATATGGGCAGCGACTGCCGTCGTCGGGACCGTGTGCATGTCCGAGTAGCGATGCTGCAGGACAGAGCGGAACGTGGCCTTCAGTGTAGCCAGCTCGTCTTGGTCTTTCGTTTTCGGCAGCTGTGGATTCAAGTAGGATGCCACAATGGCAGTTTCCTGAACCAGGAAGTCGCGGTACCGCACCAGCTCGGCCTTCATCCCCATCGCGGTCAAGGACTCATCGATCGCTCTAAGCGCGATCACAATGACGGATCAGGTGCTCCATCGTCACTGGAACGAGATCCAATGTCGACTTGCGGTCCGCCGCCAACGTGGTCATGAAACTGGCATTCACAGGAATGCTGTCACGCCCTCGATGTTTGCCCACTGCAGTTCAGAGAAAGCACCGACGCCGATCACATCTTGGAAGCGCACCATGATAATGTCCAATGGGACACGCTTTTTCATGGCGTCATCGCCCATGTCAAACGTCGAATTCGACCTGGTCGGCGCGTCCTGGTGCGCCGGCTCCTTGCTGGCGAGCTTGGCAATCTCGGCCTTGCGGCGGTACGACTGCCAGGCGACCTTGCTGCGCCTGATATTGACGAGTGCCTTGCGCAGTTCGGCGTTGGTCGATTTCATGAGTTTGAGAACTTAGACGACGCCGATCTGGACCGAATGATCCACGCAGCGAATATGGTGGCAAACCCCCAACTGCTCATATCCGGCATCCGCGCTGACCAGGGCGAACAACGTCTTGACAGCACTGATCGCATCGGAGCCATTGTCGCTGGCGACAGCGAGCAGCTTAGTTGAGACATTGTGCCCGAGACTTTGGAGGTGCTCAAGCAGAGTGGTGCCAATGCGCTTGCCGACACCCCTTTCGGACTGCACATCGAGGATCGTCAGCAGCATGGACTTCAACGCACCAGATTTGGTGTCGATCCAGTGCACCGTGACCATCCAAAATCCCTTCAGGTTGCGGTTCGACCACCCGTTGATGGTGAGCGAGATGGCGACGTCCAGGTTGGAGAAGAACGCCCCGACGATGGGCAGCATGATGGTGTGATGCCCGACAATCCTGCGAATGATGGTGCGGGTCGACGGGCCCTCGTATCCCTGCGTCAATGTGTGGACCAAGGTCTTGAACGTGTCGCTGCCGGCGGCTTGCAAAGAGATTGTACCTTCGATAACAAAATCAACTACCGCGTTCTCCGGAATTGCTGGCCGGCTCAGCGTTTGCTGCATTAGGCGGCTCGCCGACGCCGACGTCCCGACCTCGCTGCCTGGGGCGAGCATGTTGTGCTTCTTGAGGTGGGCTTTCCACGAATGTACACTGCAGTGAAGTCAAAGTTAGATATTGAGAGCCTCGGCAACCTCGAAAATTGCACACTAGCGGTGCACGTGTGGCTTGCACGAAAAAAAATACTGCTTAATCCAGAAAAATCTGACATTCTGCTGGTTGGCACCTAGGCGCAGGTGAAAAATATTGTGGGAGGATCAGGTGGGGCAGTTGCGAACTCCAGGATTAAAGTTTTCTACTCATCTAAAGAGCCTCGGCACCATACTCGACCAGAATTTGTCGTTTGATCACGTGCAAAATATAGTCAAGTCCTTTCATATCAGGGCTCTACGACACATTCAACCACTATTGAGTCGTGACATAGCCACCACGGTGGTGTGTAGCATAATATCGACAAGGCTCAATAATTATTGCAAATCACTACTTTACAAAACTTCTGGCAAAAAGATAAGCAAGCTGCAGAGTGTAAAACAATTGCTGGTACGTGTCGTGATGGATACTGCAAGATCCGACCGTGTCCGTCCAGGACTCACCGAGCTGCATTGGTTTCCAGTTGCTAACCGAATACATTATAAGGTGCTACACATTACACACAGCGTGCTTGCCACAAATGAACCACAATGCCTTGCTGATCTCGTCAAGGAGCATAAACCATCACGCAAACTCTGGTCATCCTCGCAGTGGCTTTTGGCTATCCATCGAATCAAGACAGTCACCGCATCGCACACCTTCAGATGCGCTTCTGCGGCTGTCTGGAATGCTTTTCCTTCCGATATTAGGAAGCCACTGGAGCTATGCACTTTTAAATCTAGATTGAAAATGTATTTCTTAGGAAGTGCTTTTTAAATCCTTTATATTAAGTTCACTTGCTTGCGCGGTTACGACCGTGCAAATCTTTCGGTCGTTTTTTAACCCACTTGCCGTGATCCAATCCAGCTGACATTTTGCACACAGACTCGTTGTGCGTGACAATTAATTTTGGATAAAATGTTTTTCCAAAATTTTCCACTTTTAAGGGAAAAAAATTAAATCATTTATATTAAGTTAACTTGCTTGCTTGCGCGCTTACGACCGTGCAAATCTTTCGGTCGTTTTTTAACCCACTTCCCGTGATCCAATCGAGCTGACATTTTGCAGACTCGTTGTGCGTGACAATTTATTTTCGTGAAATTTTTTTCCAAAATTTTCTACTTTTTAGGATTTTTTTTTTCATATTTAATTTAAAATACCAATGTGATAAAAATTAAACTCTTACTGAAGAAAAACAGAAATGAATAATAAAATAAAACCGATGCCACGCATATAAAGGATTTATAGTGAAAAACGTTGTTTTTACGGGTTCATTTTTTACGTATTAGTTTGTGGTCCTTCCCTGCACCTCTGATTAGCACTATTTGCAAAAGAAGCTCAACATACATACACACAACCCAGATGGATGAATGGACAACGATGTTCATGAACAATGGAATTAGTCACTGAGCAGTGCTATGGTCAGAGTGGTCATGTAAAATTAGTTAACATCACATATATGCTCTTTGGTTCTTTCGGTTAAAGTCACGTAGAAATAAAATAAATTAAATAATAGAGTACGACATTTCGATTGCAATACAAACAACTGTCATCAGGTAGAACTAAACTTGAGAGAGAGACAAAACAGACACGGAGACACAGACACACAAGCAGAGAGAGACAACACAGACACACACAGAGACACACAACATAGACACACAGAGACCCAATGCCTATGTGTCGAGGCCTTAAATAGAGAGACAGAGGGGGGGGGGTTTGGCAGAGAGAGGTGGGTCTGCTGGGGCAGCTGCTGGAGCAGAGAAATTAGCATGTTAATGAATCCACCCCAAAGCGACCGAGGGAAAAAAGATCGAATGGCCCTATGAGAGCCTGGTAAATATTAGAGAAATATTTTAGAAATGTAATATAATGCAACACAGAGAGTCGGCTAACACACAGTTAACGCATAGCCTGGTTGATTACGATCTCCAAAGATTGCTAAAATTAGAAGTTAAGTGTGGAATTTGACAGAGACACACAGAGAGATGTGTGGAAATCCACCCCGAAGCGGCCGGGGGAGAGAAAGAGCGAATGGACCTATGAGAGCCTGGTAAATTTTAGAGAGAGAAATAGGCCGTTTGAGAAAACAAACTTAGAATTTTTTTTGGAAATGTAATGCAGTGCAACACAGAGAGTCGGCTAACACACAGTTAACGCATAGCCTGGTTGATTACGATCTCCAAAGATTGCTAAATTTGAAGTTAAGTGTGAAATTTGACAAACAGAAACACAGAGAGAGAGAGAAAACAGCTTACATCCTCCTCGTAGAGGTGGTTCAAACTGTATATGAAGCTTTCATGACTGCAGGAATTACTCTTTGGTTCTTTCGGTAAAGTCACGTAGACAGAAAATAAATAAAATAATAGAGTACGACGTTTCGAATGTAACATAAGCAACCATCATCAGGTAGAACAAAATTTGATGGCCGGGACAAAAATAATCAACAAAAATAATATGTAGCATGCAAAGTCTCCACCGCAAAACATTTTCTATCAGTGGGATTTTTAAGAGCAGGTGTCCTCTTTACAAGCCTTCACAGTGTGCTAATTCCTATTCTGTTAAGGCCCTCAACGGTCACATTCGATATTACACAGTTATTTTGCTGCTGCTGATGATGATTATACCAATGCATCATCATCACCAGAAAAAACCATGAGCAGTAAGTTACTCACCGCGGTGGGACCTCTGGTGAACCTTGAGTGTAGACGCCTGCGAAAAGCCCCTTCCACACTCATCGCACTTGTAGGGCCGCTCGCCCGTGTGCGTGCGCACGTGCTTCTTCAGGTTGGACGTGTCCGAGAAGCCCTTGCCGCACTCGTTGCACACGTGCAGCCGCTCGCCTGTGTGCGTGCGGTGATGGGCCCGCAGCGAGGACAAGTGCAGGAAATCCTTGCCGCACTGCATGCACACGTGCGGCCGCTCGCCCGTGTGCATGCGCTGGTGGTCCTTGAGGTTTCCGATCTGCGTGAAGCTCATGTTGCACACCGTGCACACGTAGGGCTTCTCCTCGCCCTGCACCACGCCGCGCTGAGCCTGGGGCCTCGGCATCTTCGTCGCTCGTGCCGGGAGACTCCCTGCATGGCCCAGGGACCCCCGTGGGAGAACGATCATTGACTTCATCGCCACCAACGAAAATTAAAACATTTCACCTGGATAAACCGTCGAGATGGAATGTCTCGTTTGCAAAGGGTGCACTTAATCAGAGGACCAAATTCAAACTTTACAACACACACAAGTATAAGTTATACAATGTCAAGTGCATTTCTACAGAATCATGAACTGGACCAAACCGAACAAGGCAGTGCACGTAAACATACTGCAACCTAACTCATATTTTATAAGTGGTGCACGTAGCCGGGTCATGGAAAATATTACGTCTCTCTCACAGTCGAAAGTCTTGTGCAAGTGCGATTTAATGCACGAACGTGCGATTATATTGCGTGTAACGAATCGTCTCCAAGCACAGATCCGTGCCCCCGATTGGCAGTCGTCCATGCGCGGCCTAAGGTGACTCAACAACCTAATAAGGCATTAGTCTGCCACGAGGGGGCGATGATTGTTATGCAAATACTGCAGGATAATTTGTGGGCATTCTTTTATTCATTTTCCGAATTTTAACTCACGCTGAGGTTTGTTTTTATGGCGGAAACCCGGGGGAATTATTCCAATGCAGAAGTAGAGAACAGACACATCTCCGCACAGAAAGGCGCCCGATTCAGGAATCAAACGCAGTCACTTCTTGCTACACCACTCATCACCTTGATTATTCATCACTGCCACTCCAAGATGTAATTGAAGATGTAACGACTACTGACAGGTCTCATGCAGAGGCAACCAAATTAGCATTTTGACTTAAAAGCATTACTAGTGGGGGTGTGATATAACGTCCATCAGCCGCCGAGTCTTACAAATTAATAAGCAGTAAAATGTGCGCGCAATGTATTTGGGGAAGCATTGGCTTAACGAGCACGAGAGGGCTGACGAGAAACAGTGCAGTAAAATATACGAAGGTTTGAGTTTAAATGCTCCTGGGAAACAAATCCAGGTCCATAGACAGGACGGATGGAACATCAATTTTTTACGGCAATTAAATATAAATGTGCAAGATATGCCCGGGCGCAGTGACGGTGATTGATATGAAATGGGTCAGTGATGTTGAGTGATGTAGTGAAGTGGGTGATGTAGTGAAATTAGTGATGTCATGACGATTGCTGATATGATTGTTATCTCACGACGCAGCGGTGTAATATTGCTGAGTCAATGTTATGATGTCGAGTGATACGATGGTGAATGATGTGGCGTTGAGATTAGTAGAGGTACTGACCGATGGTAATATAGCGATGGTGAGTGATGTAGCGATGGTGATATAGTGGTGATGTATTGATGGTGAGTGATATCGTGATGGCGAGTGAAGGTGATGTAGTTATGGTGAGAATGTCGTGGATGGCGAGTAACGGTTATTGATGTAACAAAGTAGTGAAAGGTTATCGTGATGTGAGTGGCGGTGAGCGATGTAACAAAGTAGTGATAGGTTATCGTGATGTGAGTGGTGGTGAGCGATGTAACAAAGTAGTGATAGGTTATCGTGATGTGAGTGGCGGTGAGCGATGTATTCTGTCACGGCGATGTCGCGAGGGGCGAGCGCCGCTGAGTTTACGTGGTGATGGTGGAGTTGGCTGTTTGGCACCGCTCCCAGGCCGCGCGGGGGAGGGGGGGTCACGCGTTCTGCCACTTGAAGACGGAACGCGCGGGGTCCCGCGGGGACCTCGGGGGCTCCTCTGCGGGGACTCCTCAGCGGGAGTCGAACCTCGCGGCGGTGGCGGGAGACGCGGGCGCCGCGCGGCGGTCCAGGCCCGAGCGACGAAAGAATCGCGACTGTCGATTCCGTTCTATGCGTTGGTGCTGCGGGTTGATAAGGGAATCGAATCGCACCGTAAATTTAAGGTACGCGATCATTTAGCGAGGATACGGCCGCACGGACTGCAACGCGCCTCGGTCGTTGCATTGAGGCTCAGTGGCGGTGGTGGTGGAATTGAGCCCCTTGGCACGCCCGAGGCAAGCAGCGCTGAGGAGACCGCAGACGAATCGATTTTTAAAATCTGCATCGCGATCCCTCGAAATCGCTCCGCGTGCAGTAATCGACAGAGGCCCGGATCGGCTCTGCTGTCGACGGCGGGTGGGAGGCACCTCGCGGTGGAAGTCCTCGGCCTCGGCATAGGAACGGCGCGTGGCGAGGGTGGGGTGCGGGGTTTACTGACGCCTCGTAATGATGGCCGTGGCACAGCTGAGCCGGCACCGTGGCTTCCGGTGTAAAACTCACTCCTTTAAAACTGCTTCGTGTTGTTTAGTGTTGTCCTTTCCCCCACGTCTCTGATTAGCGCGGTTGGCTACGTACGGTGCGAAAGAAGTTCAACGTCCATATAGGTCCACATACGCAACAGCCATACCACACACACGTAGCGAGTTCATCAAGCCATGGCTCCCAGCCGCCAATGACCGCGCTGCCAATCAGAACCGAACCGCAGTGGAGTCCGCGCGATTCCCAAAGTGACGGGCGAACCCCGTGGTGGACATTCCTCTGGGTGGGTATGAGAGGGCAGTGCAGCCCTCTGCGTGGGTAGCGGGAGGCAGTGCAGCCCACAATGGAGGCACGCAACGTTCACATCCAATCGTGGGGACTGTTGCCGCAAACTCTTCCTCTCCTATCGAAAGAGAGGTTCGTGGCAGTCACGGTGAAACGGAGACAGGCCGACGACCAATCAAGGGAGCACTGTTTTTAGGAAAGGTTTCTGAACCAGCGACCACACAAATTAACTGTTTCGCATACCTGTCAATCCCTTATAAGTGCCTACCTTATTACAGACCAACTCAGACCTTATTGGTCACCCCGTGCCCCTTATAAATCTCAACGTGCATCCTACAAAGTCCCATCACGAGAGAAACAAACAAAAACTAATTTTGGCCATATTGAAATGGCTGTATGCCGTATGGACCTGAAAACTCAATTTCCCTGGACACGGTATGGGTTGACATGTATGGTTCCGGTAACTATAAATTGTGAAGAAGAAAAATACTTTATTTCCCAAACCATAGTACCTCGGCTTAGTTTGTACGTGTGTTGTGTAAACTCACACGGAGATGAGAATCTGCAAGGGCTCTTCTTGCCAGTTTATTAACTACTACACTCACGTACAGTATCACCGGAACACACCCGAGGTAGACATTTCTACACTTGGTCCTTCCCGTGGACCGTCCCGGTAGCCGCCTAACTCCTCGGTCTATCCTCACCTAAGCTCCCCACGAATCCTACTCTTTCCTCGGCCTAGGGTCTCGGTGTCGAGTGGCATGTCTTCCCTTCGGCGTGTCTTCCGTCCCCTCGAGCACTCCGTTCCCTCGGCTCCCCAAAACGACCCCGCCCCTTGGCCCAGGGACCCCTTTAAGTACCCCTCTCCTCTTGGTCACATCATGTCACCCTATGATGTAATCCCGTTCTTTCCTGCCGATGCCCTCATTTGCTCCCACTACTCCTCTACATCACCCCCCCCATAAAAAATAGCCGTACCGGCTGATAACACAACTTTAGGTCGGGCAGACACCCCGCAACGCCAACACCCCGCAATTGTTAATTTTGACCAACAAGAGAAGGAGGTCCAGGGTGCCAAGGCGAAGGTGATGTCTGAGATGGGGAACACACTGAAAACAGGTAAGATGGTGGGGCAGGAAGGCGCCCTCCCCAGGGCGGCTGGCGAACCGATGTCCGCGATTGCTGGTGGCCGGACGGATGACCTCTGACGGTCAGCGAAAACGGTTGGCCCTGGAGCGCGTGTGAGCTACAGGTCCGCTACCATGGGCGGCGTCCGGCATCGGGTGTGCGAGGCATCTGCTGGTGCAGGTCCCGTTGTGGGCCCCATGCGTGGGATGGCGGAGAGGTTCTGTGGGCGTACAGGCAGGTGGATTATACCACGTAGCATCTTGGGCCGGGCGACCCGGCTCGTCGGACGCATCACAACCCGACCGCTCCGTGAGTGGGGATGGACTAACCAAACGACGTGGCACACACCTTTTAAACCTAGAGGGGTGGACTATCCATTGGCGGCGACCGAATTGAATGTGCACATACTGTGGCCTGCGGGCCTCAATGACGTCAACGGGGCCTTGCCAAGGAGGGTGAAACTTAGGCGATGTACCGACGGGCACTTGCAGGCAATGGAGCCTGATGCCTTGGTAGGCGTTCGTTAGCCGCTTGGCGACTGGCTGAATTGTTGATGGCCGCCTGTCGAGCATCGTGCAGTTTGTTGAGCGTGCCCCTCATTAACGCCGGCACGGCGGATTTCTTAAGCGCCAGCTGCAGACCCAATTGCACCTGCATAGGGGGCTCTGGTTCCTCCTGTACATCAGATAAAAGGGTGAGAATCCCGTTGAGGCATGAGGAGCCAGCCTATACGCGGCAAGGATGCCCGGAATCAGCAAGTCCCAGTCTGAATGAGACTCGTTGACATGGTGGCACAGCATGGACGTGAGAGTGCAGTTGAGACGCTCAACCATCCCGTCGGTTCTGAGGGTGGTAGGGCGAATTTCAAACCTTCTTGGTGCCCAGGAGATCACAGACCTCTTTGAGCAGCCTTGAAAAAAAATGTCGAACTTGGTCGGTCAACAGTCACTCCGGGACCCCTTTATCCAACACATACCCTTGCAAGAAGGCGTCCATGATAGATGTGGCCGATTGGTCTGGCAAGGGCCACGCCATGGGCCAACGTGTAAGGTATTCGACCCCCACCAGCAGAAGATACTTGTGGCCCCTTCCGGAGGTTGGAAAGGGTCCCAAAATATCGAGGGCCACCAGTTCGTTAACATGGGAAACTTGGATTGACTGTAGTGGGGGTCAGTCCCGCTCCACCGGGGCCTTCCTCTGCGCACAGTCGTGAAATCATTTTACAAATAGGGAAACGTCTCCTTCCATGCCTGGCCAATAGTAGTCGCGTTTGAGGGTCAACAATGTTTTGTGGACCCCCAGGTGCATAAACTTTTCATGAACCGACTTAGTTAGTCTCCCTCATAGGACAACAGGAACCACCAGACAATATTTCTCAAGCTCAGGGTCCCAGCGCATGAGTAGGCCGTCGTGTAGGGCAATTGGCGGAGTGGTCAGCTGAGAGGGGGTTGGGCCATCTGCAAGCATGACCATTCCTCTCTTAGGATTCCTAGGCTGAAGTCGACGGGCAGGACCTCAGTTGTCTATATCAACTACTGTGCCCCGATGCTATTCATATCCCTACAGCGACTCGATCCCATTGAGCAGGCACACCCGTTCTCCAGAGGCTGCATAGACAGCCCATCAGCATTTCCGTGCTGAGTACCCTTCCTGTGTATGACCTCGAATGAGTACTCCTGGAGCACCTCGAGCCATCGGAACAACTGGCCCGAAGGCTGATTGATGCGCAATTAATATTGTAGTGCCGCATGGTCAGTACGAACGGTAAAGCGTCGACCATACAAGTAGGGTCTATACAGTTGCACAAAAAACCCAATGATCAACAGCTCTCTTCGGGTGATGCAATACTGCTGCTCGGTGGGTGACAATACTCGACTGACAAATGCTACGACTCGCTCAACGCCATCCACCAATTGGGCCAACACAGCCCCTATGGCCGTGTCGCTGGCGTTGGTGTCGAGCACAAAAGGCCATGAGAAGTACGGATATCCCAAGGCGGGCGCATCTGCCAGGGATGTCCGGAGTGCTACAAATGCCTCTTCCTCCTCCATGCCCCAGCAAAACTTGTCCCTTTGCGGTGAGTGCGTGGAGAGGCTTTGCGACCATCGCGAAGTTGCGCACAAAGCGACGGTAGTAAGATGCGAAGCCAACAAAGCTTCGAACCTCGGCGACAGATGTAGGAGTCGGCCACGTACGGACGCACGTCGTTTTCTCTGGGTCCGTGGCTACACCTGATGCACTAACAATGTGGCCTAGATACTTAACGGAGGGCTGCAGCAAATCGCATTTCTGGGGTTTGAATTTCAACCCAGCAGCGCGCACTTTGGTGAAGACTGACTCCAGCCGCAGAAAGTGTTCGTCAAACGTATGGCTGAAAACAATGACGTCGTCTAAATAGATCAAACAAGATTCCCACTGGAGACCTGCCAACACCATCTCCATAAGGTGTTGGAATGTGACAGAGGCCGAATGGATTGCCAAAAGCCCGAAAGCAAATCCAGGGTCGAAAAGAACCGCGCGTCGGAGAGGGCATCAAGCGAATCATCCATCCGAGGCAGGGGATAGGCATCTGCCACGGAAATCTTGTTTAATTTACGGAAATCAATGCAGAAACGGAGACTCCCATCCTGTTTCTTGACTAGAATGATAGGGGCTCCCCACGGGCTATTGGAAGGGGCGATGTCCGCGGCCAACATGTCATCCACGGCTGAGCGGACATGCTCCTTCTCTGTTGGGCTAAAGCGATGGGAATTTAAGCGAATGGGGGCCGCATTCCCCGTCTCTATGTCATGTTCTAGCAAGGACGTGTGGCCGATGTCGAATTTGCCATGACTAAACACGTCGGAGAATTTGTTGATGAGTGTTCGAAGCTAGCGCCGCTCCTCTGGGGACAAGAGAACGTTCTCATGACAGAGGGCATCCACCCAAGACGTGTCGGACTTCCCCTCAGGCAGCACGGTCGCCGCCAACCCCCCTCCGGCGTGGCCTTGACCGGTGGGGGGGCCGGGGACGCATGTGCCACAAGGGTGCCTGCTGGGACTGTTATCTACGAGGGCCCCGCATTGAGAATTTGTAGGAATGGTTCTTGATTTTCTGCCACAACTCTAAGGGCACCCACAAGAGAAGGTGTCTGTGAGAAATAGTTGGAGGGCATTAAGAGAATGCCTGCTTCCAGAGTCTGAAATTGTAAGTTCCCACACAGCCTCAAGGGTATTAGCATTTGTGATCCCGGTGGGATGGTCAAGGAATCTCTAGCCAAGGCACGAACACTGGTTACACTGGCCACAAAAGGGGTCAACCGTATGAGAATTTTAAAAGGTCAAGCGCTGGCCAGACGGTAACTCGACGCAACCCTGGTCGATGAGTATCTTCATGGGCATTTTGGCCAGGAAGTCTGTGCCCAAGGGGCATGGCACTGCGAGTGTCTTAGAGACCAATACAGGACCTTCCAGTTGGATGTCCTCAACTCGAATTGATGCCACAATATGGCCCACTATACCCAGACTGCCCCCATTTGCGGCAACACACGCCCCCTGCACAGGTCGCAGTGGACCAACGCTGCGTGGTAGCAACTCGAAAATTAATTCTAATAAAATGGTTATGCCAGTGTGATGTAATTATGCTAAATTAAGCTCGGCTTCGTTATCTAGGGTTGTATTATCAATCGGGATAATACAATTATTAACATTTACTGATTATGTCTTAATGTGTTTATGTCAGGTCTCCAAATTCAAATCTCACCACAGGATACAGTTCTTATAATTAAGATTATTATGCATGAACTCAGGAAGGAACCACTCAGACACTTCTGTGTTAAGCAATTTTAATTTCTAAACGAAAACATACACTCTAATATGCGAACTCTTATGCTTGGAATTATCAACACAGTACCCCTGGAGATGCTCTACTCATTAATCCATACATTTAACCCTCAATGGTTACGTTGTCAAACTGGGTAATCAGAACAATCGATACATTCCTTGGAGTAACGCGAACATATACGACAATAGGAAAAAGTCCTTAAACATGCATGCGACGATATTCATACACATGGCAATAAAGAAACATATCCCGAAGGCAAAGTATGCGTCAATGAATTCATCGGTAAGATGATGTATTTAACGACTTGTCTTGGAACAATGGTGTGCGGTCATATGTTTGCTTAAGCAGATGCTTATCAATTGGCTAAGGCTTCATTAAATTATCTGGCAAGATTCTGTGATCAAAAGAAAGATTTTACACAATATTCTCCCTGCGAGTGTATAGGTGCATAACGTAGGTTTCTAAACGTTCAGTTTTCATCGATGAATTCATTGTTATTTTTTTTATGCAAATAAAAAAATTACGACTAAAATACTTCTAAACGACCGTATCACGTAACTCAATGGGCAGCGAGGTTCTTCGTTACCACTAATAGTTGACGCAACCTTATCATTAGTCTTCTTATTATCAGTCCGGGTATGTGTTTCATGTGCGTGTGGGGATTTGTCTCCTTGATACTTATTATTAGTCCGGGTATGTTTATGCATGTGTGTGTGGTTTTGGTTCCCTTGATCAATTCTTTGCATCAGGCAGACGCCGGGCGATGCGTGGTAGCGTGTGAATGTGGGCGTGTCATACGAATGGCTTCGGAGCTCCCTCTCGCTCGGGGCGTGTCTGCTGTTAGCTGCCGGCTCTCTCCACTGCTGGATGAGCTGCGTCGGCACGATGCTTGCCATCGTGGTGCGCGATGATTCCGTTGTCAGATAGCGCGCGCAGCTCGTCTGCTGGTCGCCGCTCCTCACTCTTGCCTTGGTTCCCGAACCCACGGTGCTCTCACTGGCGCTAACACTCTTGCTCACGGGCGGCTGGTCAGGCTCTTTCCACTGCTCCGTGCTCTCTCCTTGATCGTGCAGCTGCCAGCTTCACACGGACACCCACCCTTACTTCAGGGCTGCGCTGGCTCAGGCTCTTTCTCCTGCTGGATGAGCTGAGTCGGCACGACGCTTGTAGCTTATCTGCTGGAAGCTGACACCCTTTGCTCAGTGGCGCTTGGTGGCACTGCTGCGTGCTGGCTTGGTCGATGCTTGGCGTTTTCCGCCCTTTCTCGAGGTTGAATGCTTGACGTTGCTCGACTTTCGTGCTCTCCGTCCTTCTTCCAAGAGGGCTCTTGCTGTGAGATGCTCGTCGCTGGCTGGATCACTCACTCTCAAAAACTTGCAAATTGTATTCGCACCCTCTTAAACAACTGTGAAAGCTTAGTACAATACAACTTAAATTTCGATTTAAAGCTTTCGTGACTGCAGGGATTAATCTTCTTGGTTCTTTCGGTAAAGTCACGTAGAAGGGAAATAATAAAATAGTAAAAATAAAACAATAAAATACTATTTTCACGACGTTTCGGCCACAACGCAAGCAGCCGTCCTCAGGTGAAGAACAGGTCTTTCGGAAAGACAGCGTCTGAATGAACACCACCAAGCTTGGCAGCGTATATTTAAGCTGGGTTAGAGGAGGGAAGGGCGCCTTGACAAAGGAATTTGCATATCAACAGAGGAATTTAGCATATTTATGGAAAATTCAGATATGGGATTAGTCACTACTTGTGAAATGTGTAGGAGGTGGGGGGGGGGTCTCAAAGTCATATTATGCCCGTGCATTATGTAGGATTAGCAGTAACAAAGGGAGGAAGTAGGGTTAGCAGTAATAAAGGGAAGGAATTTTAATAGTAAGGAGCTGCAGCAGCCAAACCACCACATAAAAAAAGAAAAAATAAGCTACATCAATATAATCAATATACTAAATATACTATCCAATAAGCTGAGCTACTAAGAGTAAGTCATACATTACAATTCTATGTCGTAAAAAATATAATATGCCTCCAGCTAAACTTGACACCATCGCAATTATTGAAGACTTGGTTTATCAAGGACTGAATACTGAGGTACCCCGCGTGGTGAGACACTGCTTAACCAATGCATACTTCACCTGGAATGGAACTTTCTACAAACAAACTGAGGGCACCCCAATGGGCTCCCCCCTATCTCCGGTTGTAGCCAACGTTTTCATGGAGAAATCTGAGACTTACGCCATCCTGACTGCCACTCTATGCCCAGTACATCGTGGTTTGGAATCTTTCCTGGTGTTTGATTTCTTGTTAATTGGGTTTTTACCCTTCTATCTGGCAACAAAACTGACACCTTTTTACAAGGA
>CM025647.2:537145-556407 GCA_014621495.2 Entosphenus tridentatus
TTTCTCCTACAACATCAGAGTGCAGCGCCACATTAAATACGCACTACAATGACAATAGTTTAAAGCGATTTGAAGCATGTTTTATTGGGGGGGGTGGGGCAGAGCTTTGTGATGTCATATTTGAGGGGGGCCTGACTTTTTGTGACGCCCTGTGACGAGGGGGGGGGGGTAAAAAATCGTCCAAAATCGCGTGACGACATTTATGGACGGCCCCCTATGCAACTGATTTGCCTACACACCCAGAGACAGCCGTCTTTATCTGGCCTTGTTCACCACCGATGTCAGACCGGAGAACATCGCGAAAAGGCGAACGGTACAGAGACGATGCAAGAGATGCAAGAGTGGTTGGTGTCAGCCGCCCATCCGAGATGAACCCGGATTCCCAGGTGTCGCAAGTGTTATGGCCTCCCGTACGATCACCAATGGCTTGCACGGAAACACTAAAATAATTTTAAAAAAATCGTACCATTGCAGGAGCCACATTCCTTGTATGTTGCAGTACAAGACGTTGAAGTCGACGACTTTATTTGTTTCACCAGTGGGAACAACTGAAGATTCCAGAATAGTCTCATTTTTTGACAAGTGCAAACCTGTCAACCCCTTATCAGTGCCGTCGTATTACAGACCAATTCAGACCTCATTGGTCACCGCGTGCCCCTTGTACATCTCAGGTTCATCTTACAAAGTCCCATCACAAGGGAGAAACACAAACAAATGGACATGTTCTTTTTTGCCCGTATTGAAATGGCTGTACGCCGTTTGGACCTGAAATCTCGATTTCCCTGTACAAGAACACGGGTAAACCGGATGGGTTGACATATATGGGCAACTGGAGATTCCAGAATAGTCAAGTTTGTAACAAGTGTGACCTGGGCATTAATGTGAGCAATACAAACGGGCGGGTGGTTAAGTAATATGATTTCTCGATGTTTGTTACATGTATAATGGATGTAGTGCTGGGCTGGGTGGTAGGGCAACACTGTACTATGAACCCGGCTACCTGAGTTTAATTCCCGCCCGGTCATAACTGCGATCGTTGTTAGTGCACTGCGCTCTGAATCCGGAGACCTGAGTTTGAATCCCCGTCGTGGGTGACATCAGTGGCGAGTGATATCCGAACTGGTCCTGGACAAGTCCCCCTTTCACCAAACTCCAACTGGTGAAGTATGGTTAAAGAACCCACAACTCTGCGTGGGACAGGTCTTCATCTAGCAGTGGCCTGACAGAGGAGCTGTACATTATTACATGAACATTCTAAATCATGTATAGCAACAATTCATCGCAAATACAGTGTAATTCCATGACGTGTTGTCAATCAAAACACAGCTTCTGCGAAGGAAATGTTTAGCAAATATCGCGTCTGTTGTCTGCTAATAATGGAAGTTCCCACAGCGATATAAATGTCTTGCTTAGAACCAGTGGCGTAGTAACGACATTGTCAGCTATGGTGGGTGCAGCAGTCGGTCAGGATGGGTCTCCAATATTTGATTTGTCTCACACGGTCGCACCTTGGCTATTATTATACATTGCGGGCTCCTCTTGCCCTAATCACATCGTCAAGCTCACGGTCTCGAACATTTAACGCTGTAGGGGCGCTCCCTTTTAAACAAGTGTGTGTTGTTCTTTGCCACTGTTATTGAAAATAAATGTCATGGTGGTTGTCAAGGAGGCCCCCAACTCGTAGCTGTGGCCACCGGGTGGAGAGGCCAAGGCACCCCCTGCCTGCCCCCACATGAGCTACGGTACTGCTTAGAACTGTTTATTTAACCTGTGTCATTGGTCGTGTGCTGGGTCCTAACTTGCTTATTCATAAGGCAGCCGACACAATCAATGCATAATTTGGATAATTTATCCATAAAAGCCTCATCGAGTCTTGAGACTTGATTTCATGTTCGTCCTGCATTGGGATGTGTTTTGCAAATTCCTTTTGACTGAGTGTTTTGTGTGTACGAGGAAACCTGAGGACTCGGATAAGATCTCGGACACACGCGGGGACAAAAGACAACTTCATTTGGCTATCGTAACGATTGGGATTGGCATGTAAAGCAAGGTGCAGTGATATTCTGGTGGCATTTCAGCATTCACTTGATGGACATTTTTTTCAACTCGGAATTCTCAAGGATCCATACGTGTGGGTTTGTGAATACACTTGCTGAACTGGCCCCCTCGCAGCTTAGAGGGTTTGTAGTTGTCACAGATGTCTGCTCGGTCCGCCAACCCTTGCTTCTAAGTGGCGTTTTGCACTTGTCATGCCATCATTTCTGTGCATCGTTAGCTGTGCTGCAGACCAAACTATTAAAACTGTTAAACTATTTTTTTATTTTACCAGGTAAGGCCCCACTGAGCTGTAGAGCTATTTTTCAGAAGCGACCTGTCCACAAATGAACGTTCAATGAAGTGGTTTATCTTCGTGTGGACATTTCTAGCAGTCAAATTGTTTAAACGCGTGATGTTGATAATTATAAATGTTGACGGAAAAACCGGAGGACCCAGAAATAAAATGCACGTGCACGTGGGGTGAAATGCAAACTCCAAATATACAGGCCTCATGGTCAGGCGAGGTAGTTAACATCTCCTAGCCATCGTGATGATGAGAGAGACAAACTCCGAATATATAACAGGCATCGTCAGTGTCAGGATTGAACCCCGCAATCTCCTGTGTACCAGGCAAGGGGAAACAGGAGAGGGGGTGGAACAAATGGATCAGTATGAGACTCAAATAAGTACAGTCGTGGGCTTGAGCAGTGAACGTCACGGCTCGTTGGGATGATGGCCAGTCGTCAAGACTAATGAGGTCACAATTCTATTCATTAATCGATTTTGGTTTCTGCCATCGTGAGTTTGTGGCTGTCGGGTTCGCGTGAACTAATGCACAGCACCCACGCCCACGGATCGACAATTTACGTGGCGACGCTGCACTGACGGCGCTGCACGAGCAGAAATTATTTTTTAAAACTCGATACACTGAGCGAAGACCCTGGGGCGGGCCCAGGACACGCTGCTGGCGGGACGATGTCGCTGGGCTGGCTTGGAAACGACTGGGAATACCCCAAGAAGAGCTAGAGTCTGTGTATAGTGTAGTAGTGTAGTATATAGTGTATAGTAATGTATAGTAGTGTATAGTGTATAGTAGTGTATAGTTGTGTGCAGTGTAATAGTGTATAGTAGTGTATAATGTATAGTCGAGTATAGTGTAGTGTATAATGTATAGTCGAGTATAGTGTAGTGTATAATGTATAGTAGAGTCTTGTATAGTGCAGTAGTGTATAGTGTAGTGTTGTATATCGTGTATAGTAATGTATAGTAGTGTTTAGTGTAGTAGTGTATAGTAATGTATAGTGTAGTGTATAATTTATAGTAGTGTATAGTGTAGTGTAATAGTGTATAGTAGTGTATAATGTATAGTGTAGTGTATGATGTATAGTCGAGTGTTGTGTATAATGTATAGTAGAGTATAGTGTATAATGTATAGTAGAGTGTAGTGTATAGTGTAGTTGTGCTGGAGTCCGTTGCCAGGGAAAGGGAGGTCTGGACCGCCCTACTCAACACGCTACTGGCGCCGTGACCCTCACCAGGACAGGCGGATTGAGAAACGAACGAACACACGTCAATGACACTGTGGCCTCGAAAGGAAAAGTATTGAATGTGCGATGTATAATAGCACAGCAACGAGTTGTGTGTATTTCCTCTTAAGGCGGTGCCGCCGACGAATTTGAGTTTTTCTTTGCCACTCGTGGCAAATACAGAATAATATTTTGATTCACACTTGCACGATAGCACGCCTCTTCCGTGAGCCTAAGAATCGGGATTTAATCGATGAATCGTTAACGCACCGGCAAAATTGGCCTTGCTTTTGACTGCGTTCCATCGCGGACCGCAACATTTTCTGATCGCCACATTTTTCTCCGTAACGCCGCTCGCTGCGCCCCACCCTCCTCCCCCCCCCCCCCGAGCGTTGTGGCGTGAAAATAATAATAATAATCATAAAAACACGCATTGTTAGTTCCCGCGGGGAGTGGGTTGCCAATCGCCGGCGCTGCGGGCGACGTGGGATCCGAGATAGACGTCGTAAAAAAACGGGGCCCTACCGCGCGCCTCGGGCGGGCGGGCGCGCTGTGCCAAGTCTGGTGGGCGTAGTCCTCGGCGGGTTTTGTTTTCTCAGCGTCTGTGGCTTTCCAAGACAAGTCCCTCAATTCCTTGTTTTGGTGCAGACCTGCGGAAGTGTTGCAGCCGCCTTTCACAATATGTTCAGCATCGGTCTTTATGTATATCCATAATAAAGGTGTTTTGGGTTAGATCGCGTGAACATATAAATGTGTCGTTAAACCCGCCACCACCTGACACGGCGAATTAGTAAGGTTTGTCACGTGAACAGAACGTGCCAATTCGTTACTAGTGCAGCACACCGGTGTGTTGGAAAGCAAGGCCACAACATTTACAATCTGAATATATATACTGGGGGAATCTGATGAGCTAAAAAGCTCGTTTTTTTCACGGATGTCCAGTTTGGCCGTGATACGGCGACACGACGACACGTCATGCGATGTAAGTTCCGCGAATTTAAGGGAAGTAAATTAAAACTATCAAACTATTTTATTTTAAACGATTAAACGATGTTTTTCTCATCAGGCAAGGCCCACAGAGCTGTGTAGCTCTTCTTCAGAAGCGTACCTGGCTACCGCGTATGATAGCTAATCGAAGTGGCTCATCATCGCGTGGAAATTTACAACAGCCAAATACTCTAAACGCGTGATGTTGATTCTAAATGTGGCAGGGAAAAAACCCGAGGACCCAGAGACAAATCCACGCCACCACGGGGAGAGACACGCGCAAGCTCCAAATATACAGCAGGCGTCAGGGTCGGGAATCGAACCTGCCACCTCCTGCGTACCAGGCGAGGGAGTTAACATCTCTTAGCCACCACGGAGCCCCAGTGGGCAAGGGCGGGAGTTGCTTAGACGGAGGGCGATGGCCGAGACTGATGACGGGAACCGCAGCAGGAGGTGGACCACCGCGGAGATGGAGCGGTGAGATAAGGTTACGTGCGGGAGTGAAAACTGGAATGAACCACGCACTGGATCGTGGCCGGTGGTGGCGTCGGTGGCCTGGGAGGGCCATCATCCATCAGTGGATAGACAAAGGCTGAGGATGACGATGGTGGGGAGGGCCCACGATCGGCGTGTCATTCGTTTTGCAGAATGCATCTCAGTTCGTCCAACGCAATGATTTAGAGTTGTAAATAAGAGGGCGTGCATCAAAACTGAGAGTAAGCCGATAGACGACTGTGAGAAGTATTCGGACACTGCCTTCTTGCGTAGCTGACAGCGGCTGCGTTGAAACAATTAGCATTGGTGAAGTTGCAATGATGAAATGTTGTGCCCGTGTTCACGTCCTCATGTATGTATATATGTTGAACTTTTTTCGCACCGTGCGTAGCCACTCGCGTTAATCGGAGGTGCAGGGGGAAGGTCAGCAAACTAAACACAGAAAGCAGTTCTCAAAAGAGTTTTCAATCTATATTTAAACTGCATAGCTCCAGTGGCTTCCTAATATCAGAAGGGAAGAGCGTTCCAGACGGCCGCAGAAGCTCACCTGAAAGCGCCACGCGATGCGGTGACCACCGTTTTGTTCGATGGCCAGCAGCCAAAAGCCGCTGCTGCTTCTGCTGCGAGGATGACCGGAATAAAAGATGATGAGCGTCAGGGAGAAAGAAGGAGAGTGCTGGGGAGGAGGGGGGGAAGGGATGACCGGGCCAAAGTGTCGGAAATGAGAGGGGTGGTGATGATACTAAACAAACTAAACTTTTTATTTCGCCAGGGAAGACCCACTGTGCTGCTATGTAGCTCCTTTTTAGAAGCGACTTGGCCACAAATGATTGCTCAACGAAGTGGCTTATCACGTGGACATTTATAGCGGCCAAATACTCTAAACGCGTGACGCTAAATGTGGAGGGGAAAACCGGAGGACCCGAAGAAAAATCCACGTGACTACGGGAAAAAAAAAACAATGCAGACACATTTCATTCACCTCTAAATAACCCTGACCTTGTGATAAACGGTCCGACCAGAAATACGCATTGCGTGCAGTGAGTGAGTGAGTGTGTCTGTGTACGAGTGTGTGTTTGTGTGTGTTGCTGGGGAGCGGTGGCGCTGTAGTTAGCGCGCTGCCCTGCGAACCCGTTGACTCGCAGCCAACACGAGTGACGATTATCTGAACTGATCCTGGGCCTCCCCTTGGACGACTCGGCCTTTTAAACCGAGTACCTTTGTGCGATGTGTCGGCATCAGCGCTGGGGAGACAAAGGCGGACGGGCGTGGTTTTTGCTATCCTCCCCCTCGTGTGCTATGCTGGCCTTCATAAGTGCTCGATAACCGCTTGCCCCAACACTGTTGAAGGATCTTTGTCCCCGTATGTACATCATTGCAACCGGCTGGTTCACAGGACTAGTGTTGCAGGATTTGAAAGATGCTGCAAGTTGTCACAGTGGAGAGCACAGTTGGTGCATCTGCCAGTCATCTCAGTCGGTCAATCCATGGCACCCGGGTCTGTTCCATGACCTGCCAGCGAGCCTTTGACACTTCACGTGATGGCCTCAAGGTGCACCTGGCCTGGCACAAGCGCCGTGGTGACGTCACCGCCACTTGGTGGCGAGCGGCGGTTCTTGTAAATGTGTGTTGTGCGCCCGTATCTGTGATGGCTGTCAAATGAACAATGGGGAGCGGTGGTGTCGCGTTTTGCGCGCTGCGCTACGAACCCAGCGACCCGCGTTCACGGCCAAGACCAGTGATGATTATCTAAACCGGTCTTGGGCCTCCCGTAGGTCGACTCGGCCTCAAATGAATACGCAGTGCCATGTGTGAACATCGCCATTGGAGAGATAACGGCAGTCAGGCGTGGTGCTGGCCACCCACCCCCTCGTTTGGCGTTCCGGCCTTCATAGGTGCTCGCGAACAGCACTTGCCCCAACAGTCTGTGTAAAACTGCACGGGGGATCTTTGTCTTTGTTTGTGCCCCAGCGTCCCAGGACCTGCGCGACTTCTTGGGGCGAGCACGCGGAGGGGACGTGCGGTTGATCAAGATCGCCATCGACGATGGTTCGCTGCCGCTTCTGCACTCACTCATCGCTGCTGCAGTGATCCATTCACTCACTCACTCAGTTGTTGAATCGGCCACCTACTCATTCATTCACCTACGCCAGCGGTTCTTAAACCTTTACTGCAGCCTTGCACCCCCTTGGGTTCTCAATTGTTTAGAACAATTTATAATGTGAATAAATACATTGGGTTTGATGAAACAAAGTAAGTTGTAACTTACTTTGTTACTTAAAAGTAAGTTACAACAAAGTAAGTTGTAACCGTGCTTAATTTGTGTTTTCGATTTACCTTCTAAAAAACATCTGGCCATGTCTCGCACCCCCAGAAAGGGCATCTCGCACCCCCAGGCGGTGGCGTGCACCCCCAGGTTGAGAACCGCTGACCTACGCACTTGCTCATTCACTCATCTACTCAACTCATTCACCTACTCATTCATTACACGAATTCGTTCGTTCATTTGCGTATTTATTAATTGAGTCACGCAATCACTTCATAATCCATTCGCTCATAAAATAAGTAAATGTTTGATTAATTTCATATCGCGTCGTTCATGCAAATGTCCTCTCACAATCGCCTAGTCGGAACCACAGACGCACGAGCTGGAGGGCTGCCAGGCGGTGAGCCGCCGCCAAACTATTGCTCTGCAGTTCTCTACGTATTAAGATGTTTTCGGCCATGTGGGAGGGAGGCAACCGGAGCACCTGGAGAAAACCCACGCCATGCGAGGGGGCAACGCCCTATCCCCGTACAGAAGGGGCAGCAGACAGTGTCAGTCAACGCCTTGCTGCTTCGCATTCTCCTGGCGAGCCAGAGTACCGCATCTCCTCAATGCCCAGGGATAGAAGGGAGCTTCGCGTCATCTGTGCGTGATCCATCAACCCTCGCCGCTGCCGCTGCTGCGGCATTGGGTCGCAGGCAACGGCCACGTGCAGCAGCGACAGCTTGGCCACCAGCCGCTCCACGGACTCGCCCCTCGGTCGCTGCTATCGTTCATATTGGACAACCAGCCCCGCCCCGTTGCAGGCAGACAGAACGTTTAGTGCCATCAATCTTAGCTTCACAACCGTGGCGAGATGTTAACTCCCTCGCCTGGTACGCT
This sequence comes from Entosphenus tridentatus, assembly GCA_014621495.2. Lineage (NCBI taxonomy): Eukaryota > Metazoa > Chordata > Hyperoartia > Petromyzontiformes > Petromyzontidae > Entosphenus > Entosphenus tridentatus. Next base: position 545,339 of record CM025647.2, read on the forward strand.
GGAGGTCGTGAATTTTATCCCGACCCTGACGCCTGCAGTATATTTGAAGTTTGCGGTGTCTCTCTCCCCGTGGTCGCGTGGATTTTTCTCCGGGTCCTCCGGTTTTTCCCTCCACGTTCAGAATCAACGTCACGCCTTTACAGTATTTGGCTGCCGTGACATTTCCACGTGACGATGATAAGCCTCTTGGGTTATTTCGGTAAAGTCACGTAGGTGAGAAAATAATTTAAAAAAAAGTTTTTTTTAAGTAAAATGTATGGGTTTTTTTCACCTACGTGACTTTACCGAAAGAACCAAAGAGTATGGATCTTTGCAGTCACGAAAACTTCAAATCTAGGATGGTAAGCCTACTTCGTTGAGCCATTATTTGTGCCCACGGCCACTTCTGCAAAAGGCCTACATAGCTCGGTGGGGCATGACCTTGTAAAATAATAATAGTTGTAGCTTCATTTTATTGTAGTGATTTGCTTACCTTTGCTGTGCATTGCGCTGCTGCCCGCCTCGTTGCACTGCTTGTTGTTGTTGTTGTCACTTTGCGACCCCGGTGCCCCCTATTGGACATCCGCGAACAAGAGCTACGTAGCTCATCAGATTCCTCCTCCAGCATCGATAAACATTCTGCTTGTGAAAACTAGCTATGTAGCTCACTTGGGGACCTTACCTGGTGATAAAAAATACAAAAATTATTTGGAAAGCGTTGCCGACTTTGTCCGGGGCTGGTTTCGGTGTGCCGCCGGCCACGCTAACGACGCGCCGCTCGCCCGTGGCCAGGCACAGAGACGCTGGTGCTGGCCGAAGAGCGGCGGCCGGGGCAGGCGTGGGACGCGGAGTTCGACGCGCTGGTCCAGTCGGTGCTGGAGCCCGAGCAGCCGTGCTACCTGCTGTACCGCCTCGACTCGCAGAACCCGCAGGGGCACGAGTGGCTCTTCATCACCTGGTGTCCCGACAGCTCACCGGTTCGTTACGCGCACACACACATGCGCACGCACGCACACACGCACTCACATGCGCACACACGTACACGCACGTACATGCACGTACACGCATGCACTCACGCACACACACACACGCTGCTAAACAGTGTACGTACTATACGTAGCCAACCATGCTAATGGTGCAGTGTATAGTGTAGTTTATTGTAGTATTTAGTGTATGGAGGTTGAGCGTGTAGTGTACTGTATACTGCGGTGTATTGTAGTGTATAGTGTATTGTTTAGCATCGTGTATAGCGTCGTGTGTAGTCTATAGTCGTGTAGTGTATAATGTACGGTAGTGTAGAGTGTATGCAATCACATGTAGATGGTACACACATCTAAAGTATGCATATAAAATCATAGGTATGCCTACACAACCACAGATATATGTACACATCGCAGGTGTACGTATACAATGACGGGTTTATGTACATAATCACGGGTCTGCTTACACAATCACAGGTAGTCGTACACATAGCTTAGGCACACTTAGACAATTGCTGGTCTTTTACACATGCACACACACACATGCATCCATTGTTTTTAGGTGTAATGACGACTTGATACACTTCTCTTGAGATGGCACTTTATTGAAGACACGTTCACTTGACGTCAGGCGGAGACCATAGTGCAACAACCCCGAGTATCCCGCGCATCTCCCCCTTAGATACCGACACGAGGCCACGCCCCCCTTCTCGATCATTCTCGCTGACTCTGGATGCTCGCTCCACCGGCAGACTCCGCCGTCCTGTTCCGTCACCTGACCACGCTCCCCTTCTCAATCATTCCCGTAGCCACCAGTCCCTTCGCACTCACAACTGATACCCCTGTGATTACCTGCCGAGGCCACTAGCCCACTCACACTGCAGGCTGACTCCCCTGTCATTACCTGCCGTGGCCACTAGTCCACTCACACTCTAGGCTAACTCCCCTGTCATTACCTCCCGTGGCCACTAGTGCATTAGTACTGTAGGCTGACTCCCCTGTCATTACCTCCCGTGGCCACTAGTGCACTCGTACTGTAGGCTGACTCCCCTGTCATTACCTCTCGTGGTCACTAGTCCCCTCACTCTGCATGCAGGCTCTATTGCCATTACATAGGTACACAATCACGGGTATGCAAACGCGATCGTGTGTGTACACACACACACACAAGAACAAAGGTATCACCCCGCCCTGTCCCCCACCCCGCGTGCCGCCCCCTCCTAGGTGCGTCAGAAGATGCTGTACGCAGCGACCCGGGCCACGGTGAAGAAGGAGTTTGGTGGAGGCCACATCAAGGAGGAGCTCTACGGCACGGAGAAGGTGGGCAAAATCACCGCGCCACGGTTATCGTGTTCCTCCCGACGATGATCTGCCTTCTTATTGCTCTTTTATTGCTGCTGCTACCGTGGCTGCTTATTCCCCGTGAACGTCGCCACGCGCCGATTGCTGAGTGACCAGACACTGACAGCGTCGTCTCATCCACACCGCTCCGCCACCACCGCCACCGCCACCACACTGCGGGTCACGACAACTCGCTGATTCGCACACGCTCACCCACTCGCAACAACAACTGCCGCTCGCCACTAAATATCTGAGAAGTCATCAAGACGCTTGTGCCAGGCTGCTTCCACTTTGAGGCCACTTGAAGTTGCGTAGGCTTCGCTGGCAGGAGGTCACTGGACAGACCTAGCAGGTGCCACGGGTTGACCGACTGAGATGACTGGCAGATGCACCACCTGTGTGCCCCCTTCTGTGCCAACTCGCTGCATATTAGCCGCTCAGCGCTCCGCTCCTTGTGAGCGTCGCTTCTCTGCCCTCCTCTGTTGCTGGAGGGTGACTGCCTCCCCAAAGACAAAGCTCCCCCATATAACCTTTAACGGACTGTCGGTCCAAGTGCTGTTAGCGAGCACCTATGAAGGTCGGCACGGCATACGAAGGGGGTGGGTGGACCACATCCATGGTGGGCCCCTTTTGTCTCCCCAGTCGCGATGTTTACACATCAGGTATGCATTTGAGGCTGAGTTGACCTAGGAGAGGCTCAGGACCAATTCAGATATTCCTCACTGGTGTTGGCCATCAGCGGGAATCGAACTCGAGTCGCTGGGTTCATAGCGCAGCGCACTAACCGCTTCGCCACTGCCTCCCCCACACAGACACACACGGACACACACACACGGGTAGCTTAGGCTATGAACACATTCATTGCCCCCCCCCCCACACCTCTAATTAGCAAGGTTGGCTATGTACGGTGCGAAAGAAGTTCAACATACAGTACATACAATGACTTACACAGAGACCCACAGACTTCAGTAGACCCATAGATATACATACTACACTTTACACTACACTACTATACACTCCACCACGACACACTACAATACACTACATTATACAGTACACTATACTACACTATACACTACTCTCCTATACACTACACTGCTATACACTACACTTCTATGCACTAAACACTAATTTACACTACACCATTATCACCGTTGGCTACGTACGGTATGAAAGAAGTTCAACGTACATGCGTACATTGTTGAGCAGCAGAGATTGGGAATGCACAAGCAAAATGCGTCCGGGTGGGTTTGTATTGGCGATTAAAGTGATTGGTTACTTGCTGCTGACTGGCGGCCGTGTGAGTCACTGCAGCTCGTGATGGAACCGGTGTGCGCGGGGGCTCGGCGTGTTCCGTTCATCGCTTTCCAACGCAAGTTGTTGAGAGCGTTTATACGTCGGCTGTCGTCCGTCTATGAAAACTTAGAATAGCTGTTCAACCTTTCTGGAATTAAAACAGGAGGTGTTCAGATGTTCAAACACCAAATATAAACCTTTTGCGAGGGATCGGGTTCACATCAACAAACGTGCTCTGATAATATATGGAGTTGACTTTGAAACTGGCCTAGACCCGAGACAGCTTTCTTTATGGCCTAGTCTCACCAGTGTCAGACCAGGGAACAACACCAACAGCACAAAGGCAATGCCACACGTATCATATCACTTACAGCTCGGGGTTAGAAGCTACATCATTGGACTTTTTATACCTTGTCCCTGTCCGTAAGCAGGGGTGGGGGGTACGTAGGTACGTACGTTCAACTGCTTTCGCCACCGTACGTAGCCAGCCGCGCTCATCGGAGGTGCGGAGGAGGTGGGAGGGGAGGGTTGTCACATGCTAACTCTCTAAGGATGATCCAATCCGGAACGAAACCTCGGTGTGGGGTCGTGCTGCGGCTGTTCCACTGGCCACTTCGATCGAAGCGTTGCCTACAACCTGGGGGACGTGAGCCGGGCAAACGCGTCCACTTATCGACGGTCAAGCTAACCCACAATAGAGGATTTTTTGGGGTAAGCTGGCGTAAATATAAATGTGGCGTTAAACCACCACCACCTCGACACAGCCAATTAGGTTTGTGTCACGTAAACATAACGTGCCAATTCATTGCTAGTACAGCACTTAGCGGTGTGTTGGAGAGTGACACCTGCAAGATTTACAATTCCTGTGCGACGTTTTGCCAGTAATTACAGCTCGCATGGGCAGCCGACAGCCTGAAGTGGCACGCTCTGTTTACGTGACAGCCTCACTGATTGGCTGTGTCGGCTGGGGGTGGCGGGTTTAACGACACATTTATATTTACACGATCTCACAAAAAAACCCTCTATTATTGATGTTTTTAGCTGTTGTTGTTTGTTTTTTAGAGTTTAAAATTTGTTTGCTGTATGAAATTTGCATAAATAGAGGAGCTTAAACATCCTACTTTAAGAAGTTTACTGTTTTTGCTGCACCGTACTTACCACCAATCTCGAAGACTCAGCATGATGTATACACGTGCAGTATTTTCATTGTTTAAGTTGTATGTAGTGTAGAATGTCCTGTATATATATAATATTAACACTGAAATCAAGCATAGTGACTTTGTTTTGTCACGCACACACACGAACACGGTGCCGATAGCCGGACCGGTTACAGCCCGTGGAGCGGTTTTTGCCGAATCGTCCCGGGACTGTTCAAGCTGACGCCTGCCCTCACCGCCACCCGTCCCGTCGGCTTCCAGCGCCGCTAATTAAATGCCCTGCCCCTCCCCTTCCCCGGGGGGACACACAACGCGTGCGTTGGAAAGCGTCACAGGACGCGTGTGCGTGCGTGCGTGCGAGAGCTTTCCCCGCGTTTCCGATCGACGCAGCTTCAGACGGCCCGGGCGTGTAGCTGCGTGAGATGAGCTCTGCGAGTCGTCGTTTGGGTTGCAGCTTCACTCTCTGTAAATGTATTTATTTGACTTTGTGCTGCTGCGGTGACGTTGACGCACGACCTTGCTTGTCCAAGAGCCCTTCATTGCGGATACAATCGCTATTCCTTCGTTTCTCGATGCTACATCTTCTCTCCAGCCGCCCCTTCCACTCCTGCTCTTCCCTTTACGTTTGAATTTCTCAACCAGTCGGTTCAATTCTCCGGCCCTAACCAATCCGCTTTGAGGCCTCTCTGCACCAATCGGAGGCCTTTAACACACCTGCTGACTGCCCGGTTGCACGCGTACCGTGGCGGTTAAGTGGTCTGTAGTTTTCCGTCTCGACACGATGACTGCATTCTATCTCTCCCGTAACGCGTATTGTTTTCAAAAGCGCGAAATTGGACGTGTATATTTGTATGCATTGGGGTGCAATTGTGAACAGCAGGCATATCAGACATTAGTTCATCTAATCGGCATCATCATTGCTTCACTACCAGGTGTGTGGTGAAGTTAGGAGATGTCCCATGTCTCTGTGTGCTCGGTATTCGAAGGCCTGAACACCAGAATCGGTGATTTCCCCGTCAATGTGTTCATCAGAGAGGCGGTTCCCTATCCGGACAGCAGAGCGAAGGAGAAGAAGCGAGCTTCTGTCCAGGGAGCAATGTTCTGGCAACTGGGGGGGGGGGGGGGGGGAAGGGCGCAGGACTTGCCAGGGGTTGTGCATCATCATGGGGTGACACAGCGGCTTTCACGTGGGGGTGGAAGCATGGCCTGAAGGCCTGTGGGGGGGGTCGGCGGCTGCTGCGCGCTTTGTGCAGGGCTGTGACTGACAGCAGCGCACGTTAACGCTGCCAATGTTGTGTTATAGCGGACAACATTTTTGCCGTGACGCGGGTGCCGAATTGGTTGCAACGGCGATGGAGTGAGCGGAACCACGGTCGCGCGCGAGTAGCAATAAGCGGTCGTTGCAACGGCTGCCTCAGCGTAGCGTCGCCCCACAGAGCATTGGGATGCTGCTGGATACTTCTCAATGCTGCCCACGCACCTCAGTCTTTGTTCAGCCTGCGGATGCAGGGAATTGACTATAACAAAATACGAATATGATACGATCGAGTGAACGGAACAACGTCGCGCGAGTAGCAATAAGCGGTCGTTGCAACGGCTGCCTCAGCGTAGCGTCGTTGCACTGAGCATTGGGATGCTGCTGGATGCTTCTAGATGCTGCCCACGCGCCTCAGTCTTTGTTCAGCCTGCGTACGCATCTCACGTGTTATCGCGGACTGTGCTTTACCCTAAGTTATGTATTATTTATGATAACTCGATTTTTCCATAAGGAGGTGTTCTTCAGGAACGCAGCTACCGCGTTATAGGAGAACGAACTTTATTTGTATTTACCAGGCAAGGCCCACTGAGCTACATAGCCCTTTGTCTGAAGTGACCTGGCCACGAACGGCAGCTCGACGAAGTGGCTTATCGTCGCGTGGACATTTATAGCAGCCAAATACTCTGAACCCATGTTGATTCTAAATGTAGAGGGGGAAGCGGAAGACCCAGCGAAGAATCCATGCGACCACGGGGAGAGCATGCAAACTCTACATACACAGGCGTCAGGGTTGGGGTCGAATCCACGACCATCCTGCATACCAGGCGACGAGGGAGTTAACATCTCTAACCCATAAATCGTGTAATTCATGTGTGCTTGTTTGTGCACATGTTACGTAACAGTTGACGTTAAGTAACAGCGGCGGCGCTGTGGTTAGCGCACCGTGCCGTGAAAACCCGTCTCCCGAGTTCGATGGTGCCGGTCACATCCAATCGACCTCATGCGCCCAAGTCAGCCTTCATAGGTGTTTCTCTGAGAGCACGCGCCCCAGCGGTCTGTGTCGGCTACACAGGGTAACGTTTTCTCTTGTGTGTCGATGTTGCAAGGGATGGGTTACAAAAGTCTTTGCGAGGGCTTTGCATGCTCACGCATGCGTGTGTGTATCAGGAATGTAAAGGTTCGTCGCCAATTCTCAGTTTTTTTACTCCTTGATTTAGATTGCCCGTCCCGTCTGTACCGTCTCATTCGCATCGTGCATCTCACGTGCTGCCGTTTTCATTTGCGTTCATCACGAACGGTGAATTTTTGGACATTTCGAACCGATTTACACCCACGAGTCACCTTCCCAGCCGTGCGTACGCGTGGCGTGTGCGAGCGTAATTCTCTTTCCATTTAACATTATTATTACTTTCACCTTTCACGGCTTTTCTTGTTGCCTTTGCTGCCAAATTTTGGAGCAACGAGAAAAAGAAAAAGAGTTCCGAGCATTTTTCCGAGCAAGGCGATGGCACCCACAGTTTTTGGGGGTCTTGGCTAGACTGGGCAAAAGAGCGATGGGCGGAGTGGAGGAGAGACCCCTAAACTCACGCAAGGGGTGGGGGGGGGACCCCCTTTTACACTCGCACAGGGAGCCATAGAGGAGACCCATAGACTCGCATGAAGCATCATAGACGTAGACTTCCCGATTTGTCCGTGTGCGGTTTATCCGATTGGCGGATTTAACCGCGCGCACCTGAGGTGTTGAAACGAATGAACAACTCGTGGATTATTTCCCCCTCAAGCCCAAATTAATCATCTAAAAACGGTTACGCGTCGTTATTCTTGGCAATGTGTATTACAAGTCTGACGTTCTTAAAACCGAACAAATATGGGTGCTCCGGTTAATCTGAAATCCACTCGATCGCCTCTGCAGTACAGTACAGGGACTTTTGAACGAGTTCGGTTCCAGAGGTGTCTGTTCATAAGTCGATTTGTTCGCAAGTCCAACTTTACTCCTGTCGATTCCAAACGTGTTGTACGGCGTGCACACTAGACACGGGGAATGGCTTTACAAGTTGCATCATCTCTTGTGTGATGTAGATGCCACTGGTTCTTCACGTTCTGCAAATGTAGATGCCACCACCGCCATCTATTGCGCGGCGGTTGAATTTACGACTCTCGGTCCGAACGGGCAACTGGACATGCGGACAATGTCTGTTCGTAAGTCCAATGTTCGTAAGTAGAGGAGTCTCTGTATTTGCATATTTGTTGCAACATTGGGTGGCGTTTGATTGGCGTGGCTCTGCTATCCACTTACAGCCTTCTGCGTGGGAGCAGGGAAGTGTTCCTTACTGCGATTTTTGCGCAAACTCAATGTTCTTACCTTAAACGTAATCTATACCCATATTGGTGTTTTTTGGCAGAGAGATCCACAGAAAATGGATGTTTTTTTTAGATCATCCGCGATTTATAATTATCCGCGGCCGTCCTCCCCGTCATTAACGCCGAATCATTGAGAGCTTCCTGTACTCGCATAAGGAACCCGTATACTCAGACACCAATTTTTTTGTACGTTTTGTTATGATGATGATGTTACTGCAATGGAAACGCGAGCCCGGTACAAAGTGCTGTGGTGGGGCGACTGTCAGGAGAGGGGCACAGGCAATCCGCGCCAGTTCCCGGTCGAGTTTGTGGGTCTCTGCGTGAGTCTATGGGTCTCTGTGTGAGTCTTTGGGTCTCTGTGTGAGTCTATGGGTCTCTGCGCGAGTCTATGGGTTTCTGCGTGAGTCTATGGGTATCTGTGTGAGTCTATGGATCTCTGCGTGACTCTATGGGTCTCTTTGTGAGTCTATGGGTCTCTGTGTAAGTCTATGGGTCTCTGTGTGAGTCTATGGGTCTCTGTGTGAGTATATGGATCTGTGTGAGTCTATGGGTCTCTGTGTGAGTCTATGGGTCTCTGTGTGAGTATATGGATCTGTGTGAGTCTATGGGTCTCTGTGAGTCTATGGGTCTGTGTGTGAGTCTATGGGTCTGTGTGTGAGTCTTTGGGTCTGTGTGTGAGTCTATGGATCTCTGTGTGAGTCTATGGGTCTGTGAGAATGGGTTTCTGTTAGTCTATGGGTCTCTGTGCGAGTCTATGGGTCTCTGTGCGAGTCTATGTATGTACAGTGTGAACTTTTCGTACCGTACGTAGCCAGCCGTGCTAATCGGAGGTGCTGGGTTCCGACACTCACTCGGACTCACAGAGACCTACGCTGGCAGTTTCTTTACAGCGACTTTTATTTTAACGGACTATTTTTTACTATTTTTTTTATTTTACCAAGTAAAGGCCCAAAGAGCCTACGTAGCTCTCTTTGAGAAGCGCACCCGGCGATCACACATGATAGCTCAACGAGGTGGCTTGTGTCGTTACCACGTGGACATTCACAGCAGCCAAATACAGTCATACCTCGGTATACGACCGCTTTGGAATCCGTCGAGTTTGGTATGCGTCGTGTTTTGACACGAGAAAAATGTCTTGGGATACGACGTCTTGCTTGGGATGTCTTGCTTGGGATACGACATCTTGCTAGAACTTGTATGGGTCAGGATGAGTCACCGCGTAGACCCCGTTCACCACGCCTCCCCTTCCTCACCACCATCCTCGTAGGCTATCAACTACTCTCAGCAAGGTAAAGTCATGCTAAATTTTATTTCAATTTATTTTAATTTATTTATGCATTTATTTTAATTTATGTATGCATTTTAGTAATAAGTAGTGTCTAAATTATTTTATACAACCCCATTAATGTATAATATGCCATATAAAATAACAAAATTATGCTCTGGAATGGATTATTTCCTTTCCCTTTATTTCTTATTGGAAAAATTCGTTTGGTAGACGTCATTTTTGGTATAAGTCCTACCTACCTTCTGGAACGAATTAACGACGTATATACCGAGGTACCACTGTACTCTAAACGCGTGACGTTGATTCCAAATGTGGATGAGGGAAAAACCGGAGGACCCGGAGAAAAGTCTACGTGACCTCGAGGAGAGAGAGACACGTAAACTACAATTATACAGGCCCACTGTGTGTTTGGCAATTGTGGAGTGTAGTAGTTGTTTATAATGGTGATTGTGGAATGAAGTAGATTCATATAATGGTAATTGTGCAGTATAGTAGTTGCATAGAATGGTAACATTGGAGTATAGTGGTTGTATAGAATGGTAACAGTGTAGTGTAGTAGTTGTATAGAATGGTAATTAAGTAGTATAGTAGTTGTATATGATGGTAATTGTGTTGTACGCGGTGTGTGACGAGCTGGTGCCTCTCACCTGCAGGAGGAGGTGAGCCTCTCCGGATACAAGAAGCACCTCAAGCTGAGCAACGCGCCCAACCCCCTCACGGCCGCCGAGGCCGAGCTACAGAAGCTGAAGCTCAACGAGGTGAGAGAGCAGCCGCAGGGACGAGCGCGGGGGGGAGTCGCGGGAGAGACACGGAAGAGACGTGGGAGGGACGTGGGAGAGACGTGGGGAGACGTGGGGACACGTGGGGAGACGTGGGGAGACGTGGGAGAGACGTGGAGAGACGTGGAGAGACGTGGGGAGACGTGGGAGAGACGTGGAGAGACGTGGAGAGACGTGGGGAGACGTGGGGAGACGCGGAAGAGACACGGAAGAGACGTGGGGAGACGTGGGGAGACGTGGGAGAGACACGGGAGAGACACGGGAGAAGACACGGGGAGATACGGGGGAGACTCGACGGAGACGAGGGGAGACGGGGGGAGACTCGGGGGAGACATGGCGGAGACGGGGGAGTCGTGGGGGAGACATGGCGGGGATAAGTGGGGAAGACTCGGGGGACACGCAGGGAGGAGCAGGGGAGACGCGGGGAGGAGTGAGGAAGGGGCAGGGAGACGCGGGGAGGAGTGGGGAGACGCTGGGGTGATGTGCAGAGGAGTGGGAAGGCGCGGGGAGATGGGGGGGAAGCGTGGGGAAGGAAATGGGAGATGCGGCCATACACAGGAAGGAACAATGCGGAACGGGGAGACACGGGGAGACGCACGGGGAGACGCACGGGGAGACGCACGGGGAGAC
>CM025647.2:556507-588476 GCA_014621495.2 Entosphenus tridentatus
CTGCGAGAGTGATGGGTGAGAGGTTATCCCTCTAGATCCACACTGCGGGAGTGATGGGCCAGAGGTTATCCCTCTAGATCCACACTGCGGGAGTGATGGGCCAGAGTTTATCCCTCTGGATCCAAGTACTATCTTGACTACCACCGGTACTCTTCATTGCCTCTCGAATGTGCCATGTAATTTACACCATCTGCGATGTCATATGCAGGGTCTTGTTTTTCCTGTCTCAAATAAAGTTGTTTGCCCGTACTATTTGTTTAGTTTGCACGAACCTCCCCAAAGCCGCGAATGTATCATCTTACATGCACAGTCTTTGTTAGACCGTGACGTGTGTCGACCATGAGAATTACAAAGAGAAAATGTCAAAACGAAATCCTTCATCAATGCGCCCACACAACTCTTTCCATGAACGTTGACCGCGAGGGGTCAACCGGCGCTCGCGAAATCAAACTCCGGTTCCTGGTAACGCCGCCGGCCCGCTCCGCATTTCCACGCCAACCCGGCGTTCCTGGGTGTCCCCCGTGCGTGAAAGAGACGAGCGGTCGGCGGTGGGTAGGACGGGAAGTTTGGACAGCGGCGGGAGGGCGACACGACCCCCACCCACCGAGTCCCCCAGAAAGAAATGTCGTGATCCTGAAGTCTTGCGCGCGTGTGTGTGTGTAGCCACATAGCGGGCAATTACATAACCCAACGACACTCAACACACCGAAACCACTGTATATGCCACCATGCGCATCACCCATGCGAGGTCATTGCTTTGTCATTGCTATTTGCATTGTTACCGCAATTCACTCCCTCGCAGATCCAACGAGTCCAAGTATTTTCGCGGTCCGATTTAAGGATTTTTTTTATTTGACTTTGGGTTTCTAAAGTTTCGTTCGTGTACTGTACACGTCGGCCGTCCCATCTCACTTGACACACTACACTGTGCTCGTCTGTACATCCCATTTCATTTTGAACCGGTCAACACAATTTCAAGCCTTTTCGATGTATCCGAATATATTTTGGCGATATTGTTCAACCTGGGTGTTACATCACCCAATCGCCCTGGCAAATTGAGCCAGTCTATCTGCAGGCGCGCATTTAACCCCGCGTCTCGATCCCCCACGTCTGTAGCCTCTTCCGTGCGATTTGTTTCAACTCGACCCGACCGCCCGTCTCGTTCGTACCGTCAGTCAGTGGCCCCCCCCACCCCCCATCCGCGTCAATTCTACTAATTTGTTCTGAATGTTCATTCTGTTAGCCTAAAGGGTGGGGGGGTGGAAATGTGCATTTAATTTTCACGAACTGGAAACGATCAAGTCTAACACGCACGATCTTGGGCGTGCGTGAGAACACATTTGTAACCTATTAATATGTACAAGCCTGGAACTTGGCCCCACGTTTACCTGAACATGGTCTGCCGGTAATCAGGTCGCACAATAAAACGCGGCGACGACGACGCCGCGAGTGTCGATTCTCTAGCCGCGGTCAACAAGTGGGCCCAGTGGCGTCTGAAGCTGCCCCCTGGACGTCGCCCGCCCGCCCCACCCACCACGGACCCGCGCCCATCAGCCCGGTGAACTACAGTCCATTTCTCCTATAGAGCGCGGCAGTAGTTGCGTCCCAGAAGAACACCACGTTATGGGGAAAAACTATTTCCGGGTTCTAATACATCTTATGTAATATCGGTGTAACGCACAGTCCACGATAACAGTGAGATGCGTAACGCAGGACCCGAACGAAGACCGAGACGCGCGTGGGGACGCATCTAGAAGCATCCAGCAGCATCCCAATGCCCCGTGGGATCGGCCACTCCCGTTTAAAGCGGCGCCGATTTTTTACGAGGGTACACGATGGTAGGCAAATGAGGGTACGCAAAGCTGGGGGATACAGGGGAGAGGCGTAAGGAGGTGGGGGGGGCGCTGTTTGATCTTGGAGATAGAATTAGCTTGGAGATGTCTGGAATGAGGCGGCCGCACGACCGTAGTTCCGTTTGCTTGATCGCGTTATAGATCCAATTCGCATCATGAAAACACACGCGGCGTTATAGGAGAACTGGCTGCGTATACAAGCGAACAACCCTGACAACCCGCCACAATGTTTACATCACTTGCGAGTTCGGCTTAACTCGTATGGGCTTGCAGCTGATAGGGTGCGGACAAGGGCCCAGCCGGGCAACTGCCAAGAAACGTTCGAGTGGCGTTTAGCCGAGCGGATTTGGGGACCACGGTGATCTCCCGCGGCGTTGGTTTAAGCGGACAGAAACCTCCGTCTCAAATCTACCCGCCATCCAAAAAGTCACCCACAAACATTCATCCAATACTGCGCCCTATCCACCAACACAGCATGTCATACATAACACCATTCACCCACCTACCACACTGAAGGTCACAACACCACTCACCCATCCACCACACTGAAGGTCACAACACCATTCACCCACCCAACACACTGCATGTCACAACACCACTCACCACACTGCAGGTCACAACACCAATCACCCACGCACCACACTGCAGGTCACAAGACCACTCATCCACTCACCACAACGCTCCACTTTGCGGCTGCTTCCCTCGTGCACTGCCCCACTGTGGAACCTCACTTCCCATGACCGTCTCTCTACACCTCCCCACACCCACCCACTGCAAGTGTGAACTGCTGAGCGTGACGCCTGCCGCTTTTTTGGGCCGTCGCTCACAGAAAGCTACAGCCGAGAAACGACACACGACGACGGGTATGGTCAGCCTGCCATTTCCTCAAACGCAAGAGTCGAGGGGAAACGGAGGAGACATTTCGTAAACCGGAATTTTTGTCAGCAAATTTTTCCACGGCGGGGGGGGGGGGTTAACGCTCTTTTAACCCCAACGTGCCCGACGTTTGACCGTGCCCGCCCGTCCGAGTTACCGCTCGCATTCGCAGAAGGGGGCCCAATCACACAGTCGCAACCGCAGGAGCTGCGCGTGACAAAAAGAGGTTAATGTCATCAAGACACGGTTTGTTTCTCCGATAGCGCGGCAGTAGATGTGTTCCTGAAAGGGACACCGCTTTATGGAAAAATCGCGTTGTGATAAATTAAATATAACATAGGGGGAGAAGCGCAGTCGGTGAGAAAAACACCTGAGATGCGTACGCAGGCCGAACGACTGAGGCAGCATCCCAACGCCCTGTGCGACGATGCTACGCTAAGGCAGCCTACACCCCCTACACACAACCAAAATATTACTGGTCATACTCGCTGTCATCGGGCCACGGTCAATCCACTGCTGGATGAAAGCCCCCCACGCAACCCGTACCCACCCACCGCCACTCTGTCGCTATTCTTCTAGAAACATCGGACAGCCGTTGCCCCTTCCAGCCGTGCCGCATCCGGCAAAGCCCTCCCGAAACCCCACTTTACTTTCTCTTCACCGGGAGGGTGAGGATGGTGGTGAGGTGCGGTACGGTGGAAGAAAACAGAAAAATCTAATAAAAAAACTCCACACAATTCACGATGGGATGCGTAACGCTCCAGCTGTTTCTCAGGGCCACACTCTCAGAATCTGCCATATAAGGCCACGTGTGTTACTTCCCCCCACCTCCCACCCGCCCGACGATATCCCGCCGCCCCACCCCGCCGCTCCGCCCCTCCACACCGCCCCTCCACACCACCCCGCGTCGGAACGAATCGCCTGCGCAGGTGGACGGGTGGCCGCCCGCCGGCCGCCTAGCCGGCGGTCCCGGCCGTCGGTGTGGCTATCTTAATGGTTCCCACGCGTCCCCAGAACCTCGCCCCAGCCCAGCCCCGGGCCGGCCGGGGCCAGGCACCGCGGTTCCACCCCGCAGCTGCCCGCCCGCCCGACCCCCCCCAAACTGTTGCCCGCAGATGTTAAGAAATCCGCGGAAGCGCCGCGCAGGTTTTCTCATCGGGACCGGAAAAAGAGGAGAAAAGGGGACGCGGGGCGGATTCCTCGAAAATAACGAGGGTGGAGATGCCGCGTTCGAGCAACGATGACAGGGCGGCGTGGGGAGTTGTTATACATTTGTTTTAATCTCTGGAACTCCAAAGATTGGAGACGACAATAGGAAAGTAACGGTGTGTGGGGGCTGTTGTTGTTGCTCCTCGGGCGCGACGTCCGACGGTTCGCTCCAGGGGCGGGCGTCTACAGAAACGGCCGATTCGTGCACCAACGTTGTGAACACGGTACCGCCAGGATGTTTAAGAGTCGATTTTAAAGCGGACGTGTCGATGCGAGGCTCAAGGAGGCGTCCCCCCGTTGTTTGACCGACTCTCCCTCTCTCTCGCCGTTCACCACAATTGTTAAACCACTGACTAATAAGCGCTACGGCGGCGAGATGGCGAGATGTTTACTACCTCGCCTGGTATGCAGGAGGTCGTGAGTTCGATCCCGGCCCTGACGCCTGCTGTACATTTGGAGTTTGCGGTGTCTCTCTCGCTCCCCGTGGTGACATTAACTACCTCGCCAGGTATACAGGAGGCCGCGGGTTCGATCCCGACCTTGACGCCTCTATATTTGGAGTTTGCGGTGCATCGCTCCCGCGTGGATTTTATCCGGGTCCTCAGGTTTTTCCCGACACATTTAGAATTAACATCACCACGTGTTTAAAAGTATTTTGGCTGCTGCTATAAATTAGCACGTGATGATGGTGATAAGGCCACTTGCGTTGAGCTATCATTTTTGATAACCAGGTCAACTTCTGAAATACAGCTACATAGCTCAGTTGGCCGTACACCTGGGAAAATAAAAATAGTTTCAGTTTAAAAACCAGTCCAGTGTTTTGGGCAGCAGGGCCCGAGGGGGAGACACGACCCAACTCAGGTCATTTTATCGCAGTTTCACGAGCAGACAGACTCGTGTCAACGTTTACATCAGTTTAATTTCCTCCGCTTAAAACGTACCTCTCTCTTTTGTCTTTTAACGGTGTGCGTGTTCGTTCTCCGATACTTGCTAACGGGAAAAACAACAAATATTAACATGCTCGCCATAATTTCGCAATGTTTTGCAAGGCACCGTCGTTTTCCCACGCCACAGCTGAGAGGGACACCTCTTAAAGCGGGCCTCTTTAGAGAGCGAGTTTATGGCCTATTCTTCCACACCGGCCAGTCATGGAAGAGGTGGGAGGTATCCCTCACACGACCTGCCGATAAGGACTAACCGTCTACACCGCTGGGTGGACGGACAGACTATTTTTTATTTTACCAGGTAAAGCCCACTGAGCTTTAAAGCAGCTCTTTTTCAGAAGCGACCTGGCCACAAATGACAGCTCAACAAAGTGGCTTATCACGTGGAAAGTTATAACAGCCCAATGCCATAAACGCATGCTAATTCTCCATGTGGAAAGAAAACCCAGAGGACCTGGAGAAAAATCCACACGACCACGGGGAGAGACACGTACACTCCAAATATACAGGCATGAAGGTTGGGATCGAACCCACGACCTTCTGTATAATAGGCGAGGTAGTTAACATCTTGCTACCGCAGCGCCCCAAGACTGTAAGGGTGTGGAGGGGGTGGGGAGGGTCATTTAAGCAACTCCCTCCGTTATTTCAACTTCCGTGCAGAAGATAGAACCCACGACCTTCAGTATAACAGGCAAGGTAGTTAACATCTTCCCACCGCGGCGCCCCAAGACTGTAAGGGTGTGGAGGGGGTGTATAGGGGGTGTGGAGCCAGGAGATCGAACCGGCGACCAATGATTTGCACGTCCGGGGCAGAGGTTCCAATGAGCAAGTTGGTGGAGGGGGGGGGGGGGGGGTTATTGTAAGAATATGAATAATCAGTTAATTAGCATCTGTTTCCTTTATAAGGAATACAGTTGTAAGGTGTATGTATTACTTAATACGCTTCCAGGCCGTACCAAACCTGTAGTTGTCAGAGTGGTTAAAATTATTTGTATTTCTCTCAATTTCAATAGATTCTCGAATTAGTCTCGGCCAGTAATAATTACTTTTACACAACACTTCAACGTTTTCTAAATCAATTGAGTGTCCTTGTTGGCAAGCATGTTCTGCAACTGCCGACAGTTGTGTTTGTGAGTATTTCATATTTATTTGGTTGTGTTAGCCTGTCGCCACACAAACATCGGCGTTAACGTCATCGGCTTTTAATTGAAGTCGGCTTATTGCAACCTTCGAGAATTAAATATTTACTTTTGAGCGATCACGTGACCAACACTTTATAGGGCATCTAAAAGGTGTGACCCCCCCCCCCCTTGGGTGTGCATGGGGCCAATTTGGGGAACTATAAATAGCTTGGCAATGTAATCCTCCACCAATGTTGTCCAACAATAATCGTCGTCAAGGTGTGGGTTTCCATACCCACGCTAAACCCCAGTTTGCATGAACACACATTGAACTTTTCACAACCGATCGTACGTAGCCAAACCCCTTGCATAAGCTCATCGTATTCCTCCGGTATGAATGTAATGTTATCATTCTAAAGTCCACGTGTACCGATGCTCGACCACTGCGGCGAAGAATGTGGTACTGAAAAGTTCAGATGCTTCATTTTTTCTTCTCAATTAAATTCAGTAATTCTCAAGGACTTATATCTCCAATAGGCTTCAGCAGTGCGGCCTTACCTTCAGTCACTGCTAGCACACGTTGCCTTTCACAGCGTAAACTAAACTAAAACATTTTTGTTAACAGGTACGGCCAACTGAGCTGCATAGCTCTTTTTCAGAAGCGACCTGGCGATCGCAAATGTTGATAGCACAACGAAGTGGCTCATCACCACGTGGAAATGTATAGAAGCCAAATACTCAAAATTCATGTCGATTTTTAAATGTGGAGGGAAAAACCGGAGGACCCGGAGAAAAATACACACGACCACGGGGAGAACATGCTCACTCCAAAAACACAGGCGTCAAGGGTCGGGATTGAACCCGCGAACTCCTGTATACCAGGCGAAGTAGTTACCGTCTTGACACCATGAACAATGTCGATAAAGTGAGGGGGCCCGGCTCGTTTTACAGGAATGAAACGGAGAAAAAAATCGATGCCCCTACGTGAAACCGACACGTTCCAAAAGTGCACCAGGAAGATATTCATTAGCAGTAATCACACACGAGCTTGACGAGAGGCGCACGGGCATGCCCGCGCGCACCACGTGGGCATGCGGGTGACGGCCGCATCCCGTTCGGCGCCGGTGGTTGTGGCGTAACCGGTCAAAAGTTCCGACGCAAACCCTTTCACACACCAGCAGTACGAGGCCCCCCCCCCCAGAATGCTCGGGGCCAGCTCCCACCACTTGCACGGCCGCCGTGCCCGAATGTCGCCACGCATAACTCCCAAACCTACGGACCCCACAACTAAGAGCCGCCGTGCAGTCTGATGCTTCTTCAACGGATTGCGGAGAACGCAAAAAATAAACTCCGCAAACTCTCCATGTCTCTCGACCCCGAAGCCCTCCTCCTACTGTTGTGGGCAGCAGAAAACAAGAGGAGGTGGCAGAACAGAGGGGGGGGGGGGGGGGATTCTTCGCGTGTCTTTGCCTGACGCGTAAACCGCTCGAGAGCTGGTGGCGGCGGAGGTTTGCGTCTGGCAATGGAGTGGCGGTGAAGGGTCCTGGAGGAGGGGCCGGAAGGAGGGGCGATGGAGTTGGGGATGCGTTGCGGAGGGGGGAGGAGGAGAGGCGGGGCGGGTCTCCGTGCAGCATCTCGCGATCGCGCTGGCGCGGCGACCTTCACGCCGTCAAGCCTTATAGGGGGGGGGGGGACTGTAAACAACCGCCGGGGGGGGGGGGGGGGGAGCCCACCACACGTCGACACTAAACCCACACGGAGAGAACGTGCGTCACAACAAACTCAAGCGAGATGGATCCGTAATGGCCAACAGAGAGTGACAATGGTGTCCCCGCCGCCGTTGCCTTGCGGAGGGAGCTATCTCATGGAAACTGTGATGCGCAGAGGAGTTCGTTTGTTGGTGGGCGGGCGGGGGGGGGGCGCGAGCGTCAAACGACACATGGCCCCCAGCGAGTGACAGCACCGACTTTCCGCTCGTGTTGCTACTATCTCGACAACTGCGGCAAAAAAAAAGCTCGCCCAAAATTCCGACAACCGCCGAGGAAATTAACTCAACTCACTCACACGCCACTTATACTGCAAGCAGAGGGAGCGCGGGGGGGGGGAGGGCAGAGGGGTTGATTGGACAGTAACCCCTCGGTTAAACGGACCCCCATTCAACGAGTCTCGGATTTAATGGACAAAATCTGTTGAATCAGAGATTTTGTCCGATGATCAGACAACGACGGACTGACCCAAACAATGGACTGAGTCCCGTCCGTAATGGGGGCAGTGCACACAATATTCACTTCGTCCGCTTAATGGGTACACGGTGTTTATTACACACGTGGTTTTTTTGTTTAAAATAGGTTCAAAATAGGGATAGAAGTGGAAAATTAGTTGTACAATACATTTACAGTACTTAGTTCTTCAAATATATGTTACCGTATTATTAATATATAAGTATTACTACACTATTATTACTGTGTTGATATTTTATAATGAAAAGCATTTACAATGTTACAATTATCCTTACAGAACTACCAGCGAGTAGTTTGTCTGTGCTAGGGTGTTGGATTTAGTGCTCAAAATGCGCCATGTACCCATTAACGGCCAATTTGGTATTCTACGGACACCTCGTTCCCCCCATTAGTCCGTTACACTGAGAATGCGCTAATCACGTAAATCAATTTACTTCGCCGCACCACCCAAGGTGTCGTGTTTTTTATCGGTCAACTCATCGGTAGTAAAGGAACTTCCTCTAGTTACGAACGAGTTAGGTTCTAAGGGGTCTGTTCGCAAGTCACGTTCTGCAGATGTAGATGCCACTGGTTGTTCATGTTTTGTAGATGCCACTGGCTCTTCATATCCTGTAAATGCCACTGGTTCTTCACGTTCTGCAGATAAAGATGCCACTGGCTCTTCATGTCCTGTAGATGCCACTGGTTTTTCATGTTGTGCAGATGTAGATGCCACTGGTTCTTCATGTTCTGTAGATGTAGATGGCACTGGTTCTTCATGTTCTGTAGATGTAGATGCCACTGGATCTTCACGTTCTGCAGATGTAGATGCCACTAGTTCTTCATGTTCTGTAGAAGATGCCACCACCACCTCCGCCGCCGCCATCTATTGCACGGCGGTTGAACTTACGGACTCTCGGTTGTAACAGGCAACTAGAACATAACAGTCCAGAGGTTTGTTTACACCTCTGAACGATCTTAAGTGGAATGTTCGTAAGTAGAGGAGTGCCTGTACACGAGGAAGTTACAGGTATAACGTCGATTTTACGGAAGGGACGCGTGTTGCTGAGAAATAAAAACACGCGTAAAGTGAAATGGCTCTTCCCATTAACTTATTTCTGAAAAGAGGGATTTTAATTCCAGTCATTCCAACTGCTACCTAATCTATACAACTTTTTGACGACACTTTTCACAATGCTAAAATATAGATATAAATAATAAAGAACATTTATATTAAACGGATTAATACTTAGTTTAAAAAAGTAACCTTTTCAGGGAACTCGCCAACAGATCTGCTGCTGCCGCTGCACGCTGGAATGATAAGAAAGGTGACCTTGATTTGAAGCTTTCGTGACTGTAGGAATCCACTCTTTGTTTCTTTCAGTAAAGTCACGTAGTAATAACCAGGTAAAACATGAACGGTTTATGGTTGTTCCATCATATCTGCAGGGTACTAGTCTGTTTTTCCCCGAGTTAATTTCCCCGCCCATCCCCAGCGTTTGGCATTGCTGCTGCATTGGCACTTGTGCACCGCCTGTGCTTCTCCTGTTGTTGTTGGTGCGCTTGGGCTACGCCCATCCCCAAGCCCTGACAAACAGTTTGCCTTTAGAGGCCGACTCCTTTGCCTGATGACGACCGCTTGTGTTGCGATCGGAAAGGTCACGTGGAGGCGTTCCTGTTGCACTGTCGGGATACCGGGTGCCACGTGGCGAGATGTTAACTCTCTCGCCTGGTGTGCATGATGTGGTGGGGGTTTGACCCCGACCCCGACGCCTGCTGCTGTATATTTGGAGTTTGCATGTTCAGCCCTGTGGTCGTGTGGATTTTTCTCCGGGTCCTCCACATTTTAGAAACACGCCTTTAGAGTATTTGGCTGCTGTGAATTTACACGTGACCACTTCTCGTCGGGCTATCATTTGTGTCCAGGTCGCTTCTGAAAAAAAGCTATATACCTCAGTGGAACATTAGTTTGTAAAATACTTTAGTTGTTTACCATGACACCGTTTGATCTTACGACACTTGTCTCGTAAAATTTCGTAATAAAACGCGGAAATTCGATTCCGTTAAATCTAAACGTGTCCATAACTTGTCAATTGCCTGCAGGGGAAATTTCCGTCATCTGAACATTCGTAGAAATCGGGGCGATACCTGTAAATATGGGGGGGAACTGAACGTCACCATCTCTAACTCCCCCCCACCCCCAACTAATGTGCCACTGGACCAGAGGTTAGTGTGCGTGGCTTAGTGACATCATTCGCATCATCAACCGCACCGCGCTGCCCGTTCTTTGTAGGCAGGATGTGAGGGCGGGGTGAGGGGGGAGTTTGCCATTTTTAACAGGGCTTGAGCAATCTACCACGTACAAAAATATTGGTTCAAGCAAGCCAGACACTCTGCTGATGATACACCGAATGTCGAAACGGGTCCAGTTGGGCCTGCAGTCCCAGAAGGCCGTGCTGCTGGTGTGATGAGTAAAAAAAAAAAATATGTGGAGGGTCAGACATGGAGGCGTATCATTTGCATATTTGATTTTGTTACTTAAAATGTAATGGATCGCAATTTCTGCTAATTTATGGACTTAAAACCGACTAATCATCCCAGCTCCACTGAGAACCAGGCCTCACAAATGGGGGGTGGGTGGGTTGGCACGGCAATTCTCGTAATGACATTCAAATATCAACTAGACGTTAGCGTAACGTTGAGTTGCTATTAGGGACAAATTCTTTGAGAAAACCGGAGCCAAAAACAAACCACGCAGCTTTTGCAACTTACAACGTATAAGGCCACCGCGTTTCCGTCGTGAAGGCCGCTCAACGGGCTTCCGTGCCGCCAATGAAGCGCTGCCCAAGACGAAATACGCGTGTCGGAATAGTGTTAAGCCACAGAATCCATGTGTGTGCAGGATTTTTCTCCCAATTTTTTTTATATCTATGGGACCATTTTTGGCAGTATCAAAGTATGAAAACAAAGGTCTCAGACATCACTGCTCAAACCGAGCCACAAATGCTCTGATACCTGCATCGTCTTTGTGACCGTTCGCCTTCTGGCACTGTGTGTGCTCTCACACTGGTGCTGTGACGAGGACATGAAGAAGGACGCTGTCTCTGGAGCAGGCTGATCAGTTTTCAAAGACACTGCACGAACTATTATCAGCGCATGTTTTGCCACAAGTGCGCGTGTGGTTAACGCAGTCTTGATTTCCTGCCAAAGGTTCATGATTTGGCGTTTTAACATCTTAACACGACTCCCGTCTTATTGCAAGAAAGGGGGTAACAAATTATTATTTTAACACTGTCGTCGACCCGGGGTCCTGGTGACGCACCCAGAGTATGCGGCGGCCATGAGGTGCGACGAGGTCGTCGCTATCGAAGCAAATTAAATCAAAGGCTGCACCGATTAGTCTCCGACCGGTTACGCCGTCCCCGGTGAGCTTGGAGCGCCCGGCGTGGCGACGAGTAACTATTCACGGCCCTGCAGGGTGGGGCTCACGAGCCCTGGTGATGCGGGCATCAACATATGGAAGATTGGGGCTTCTGCCTTCCCGGAAGCCAATGCCTCCAGCAGCTTCCCCACCAGTAGCAGAAGCCCCACTCAGACTACCCTCACTTGGAATAAGGTTGCGCTCGATACATGCAAAACACAAATGAATCACAATTGCCTCGCTGATCTCATCGTCAAGGAGCATAAACCATCATCACGCAAACTCCGGTCATCCCTTCGCAGCAGCAGTGTCTTTCTGCCTGGCCATCAAACAAAAATAGTCAACGAATCGCGCGTTTTCAGTTGCGCTTCTGCGGCCGCCTGGAACGCTCCAACTTCCGATATTAGGAACCCACTGGGAGCTTCGTGCACTTTTATACCATCATCAAGATTGACTAAACTCATTTCTTTACTGATTTTTGTGTGTTAGTTTGTTGTCCTTCCCCCGCACCTTCGATAAAAACGGTCGTATACGTACGCCGCGAAAAGAAGTTCTACATACATACATTATCGGCTAGCGGTGGTTTCAGTCACTGTCTTTGCATTAACGGTGACAAGAATGAAAAAAAAACGGGGTGATTATGTACAGATATTGAACTTCTTTCGCACCGTACATAGCCAACTGTGCCAAATGTGAGGTGCGCACAGAGAGACTTCTATCAGGAACCACAACGCGTTTAGCTTGCTAACCAAGCAACGAAGGCAGCTGCCACGATGCAACAGTTATCGAAGGGTTATCCAATCAGCTCGCTGAAGATGCAACGCAGGAGTCGCCGGTTTTCCATCTCCCGGCGCGGCAGTCAAAACAATGGCGGCAAGTTTCTGCCGAGTACACCGCAGCAGTGGATCGGCAGGCCGTGTGCGGTGGGGAAAAGTGTGGGTAGCTCACCCCAAGCCGAGAGGAGACTGGTCGGTGTGGACGAGTAGACCTAATACCACCCCCACCGCCAAGACCTCCCTGTGGGGGAAGCTCTTCAGCCCGCAGTGGAGTGAGCAACCAACCAAAATAATTTTAGAGTCAAACCATCACCATGCAACCGACTGTGACCACTGCATCAGCCGTTCCCCATAACTCCACCCCCCCCCATGCCGGGTGACATCACCACACCGGGTACAGAATGCACCCACGAGTCTCTCCCGCGCCAACTCAAAAGTCAAATGCGCGTGGCCGAGAAGACAGACGCTCAACTACGTAAAAACGACGAGGAATGTGCCATCCCCGCAAAGAGTGAGAAGCTGAGGGGAGGGGGGGACGCGGGGAGGGTTTATAACAAAGAATGGTAACGTGACAAAATGGGCTAACACAGCCACAACAGAAGTGATGGTTTCTGTAGGTGGGCAATGTTCAGTTGCAACATTTCCAAATGACAATTTCTGCGGCGCGAGCCATTTCCGATTGTGTAAGCGTGACGCGAGAACGTGAACGCACGCTCTCTGATCGCGGGCACAAGCACAAGAGAGCCATTTTCCTTTGTGTTTGCAGCGCGAGACGCAATATATTTGATGTGCCGATGGGGCCCCCGCGCAGGGCGATATCTCGCAGGAGCCAAATCGTCTGAAACGCGTGACGTCGATTATAAACGTGGAGGGAGAAAAAAAACGGAGGACCCGTTGAAAAATCCACGCGAGAGCACCACGGGGAGGGAGAGAGAGAGACGTGCAACTCCAAATATACAGCAGGCGTCAGCGTCGGGATCGAACCCACGACCTCCTGCATACCAGGCGAGATGGTTAACATTTCCTAGCCACCGTGTGGGTGCCACGTTGAGCGGCGCGTCCCAGCGCTGCCCCCACCAGTGCCCACTGACAACGAGGGTGGGGGGGGGGCGCTGGGTGCGCCGTACCGATAACGAGCGGTAATGGGCGTAGCGCTTGCTGTAATTGGCGAGTGGGGGGGGGGGCGTGTGTGTGTGCGTGACCGAGATAACCGCACTTCCTTCCAGCCTCCCCGGGAGGCCCCGATGGACCTCTCCCTGACGGTATTTTGCAAGAAGAGTTCGCAGGCAAAAGAAAAAAAACAAAAAGCCGTGATCGCGGACGAGGGGCGAAGGCTCGCGCCAACCAAATTTGGTCAAATGTCGTTCCAGGGGATCCTCTGAAGTTACGCGCGACCACCCCCCACCCACCCAACCATCCATCCATCCAACCATCCAACCACTCAACTAACCACCCCACCCAACCATCCAACCAACCAACCATCCAACCAACCATCCAACCATCCAACCAACCATCCACTCAACCAACCACTGACCCCACCCAACCATCCAACCAACCAACCAACCACCCACCCAATCACCCAACCAACCACCCACCCACCCATCCAACCAACCACAGCCAACCATCCAACCATCCAACCATCCAACCATCCAACCATCCAACCACGTATCTGCGGCAGGAAGGCAGGGAGGCGTGGAGCAGTGATAACGGGTTTTGGTGCCTCGCAGACGGAAGGTGACCCCGGGGTGGATTCAATTCCCATGCGTGCGGAGTTTTCACGTTTCTCCCCCCCGATCTGAGTGGGCTTCTTTGGGTTTTCTTTTATAGCTAAATTAAAAACCCACACGCACTGTGACCGGGTATTGGACAAACATCCCAATGCTGAAATGTTACCTGATTACACCTGGATACATCACCCCAAACTGCAAATGTATTGAAAACTTTGACTAAACAATTTTTATTTTACCAGATAACTGAGCTAGTGAGTTCTTTTTCAGAAGCAACCCGGCCGCAAATGACAGCTCAACGAAGTGGCCGATTATCACGTGGAAATTCATAGCGGCGAAATAATCTAAAACGCACGTTGATTCTAAAATGTGGAGGGAAAATCCGGAAGACCCAGAGAAAAATCCACGCGACCACGGGGAGAACATGCAAACTCCAAAGATACAACAGGCATCACAGGGCTGGGCTCGAATCCATCACCTCCTGTATACCAGCCTAGGTAGTTAACATATTTACGGGGAGAGAGACACGCAAACTCCAACAAATATTAGCAGGCGCGAGGGTCGGGATCGAATCCACGACCTCACAGTGTCACAGGGGGAGAGGGTCGGTGGGAATGAAGAAACTTGCCCCGTTGTCATCAACTGCCACGCCATGAGATTGAACTGATACGGGTGGAGCTCTGGGATAGGAGAGAGTCGTGAGCCAAGTCATGAACAACCACGGCAGCATGCCATGCGCAGAAGAAAAGAGTAATTTCCTAGTTGCTTATAATTACATGCTTATTACAGACGCCAATGTTTCACGTGAGGTAATGAAATGCATAAAACCATACAAACAAAGTAACTGGATTTTTTTTATTGAATCGCGCCCCTTCTTTGCCCCCCCCCTCCCGCAGAAGCATGCCGATTAATTAACTCGTTGAGACGACGTGGCACCCTGATGTACACCTGCATTTATTGACGAAGTAAATCCAAACCGGATTACAGACTAATTTACGCACCGATCGACGTGGAGGATTATTGGTTAAACGCACACCTCAAGTAGAATCCCGTTCTGCGTCTCCGCGTAATAAATAAATGTTGCTTACGAGCCCGCCGGCTTTCCAGAAGAAATATTTTTTGCGGCGGCATTTGTTCAAGTGGCTGGGGGCCTTACCCGGGTCTCATCGGCAGAGCGAGGGTTTTGTTAAACAAGTTCTGCTGGCTTACTGGACGCTACTGGCTAAGGGACACTTTTCATCTGCTCCAGTGGTTCTTAACCTGGGGTGCACGCCCACTCCTGGGGGTGCGAGACATGGGCAGATTTTTTTAGAAGGTAAATTATCGAAAAGGCAAATATTAAGCACGGGCACATAAGTTACAACTTACTTAGTTTCATCAACCCCTATGTACATATTAAGATTACACTTTTTACACGCTTTTTATTAACTCAATCTGTCTGTTGTTGTCGTTGTTGTATCCTCAAATCTTGTAACTCAATTTTAACCCACTTCCCAATGTGGTATCGACTGCAAACTTGGTATACTTATGTTAAACTGATGACAACACTATATTCTATTATACAAAAAAATATATTTTTAAACATTATTTTTTTATGTTATGTTTCAGCTTGGGTCTAATTGCCCACGCTCAACTGACGTTGGCTGTAAATCACCACGGTCCCTTACGTTAGGGGCCACTTCCTGGAGTTGTGGAGTTCTGCCACTACTCGAATGGTACATTTCATTAAAGCGCGTTTTTTAAAAAGTTATTTAAAATATTACTTATTTTAAAATTAGAGAACCCCAGGGGTACAAAGGCTGCAGTAAGGGTTAAGAACCACTGCTCTAGACCATGGGGGTCATCCCCCCCCTCCCCCGTTCATCGCAAAAAGCCGTACCACACACACAAAGCAGTATTAACTTAACTCGTGGGTTTTCACAGCCAAAATCACACGATTATTGATCGTTTTGTGCGAGGCCACGTAGAAGTGATCCGGCTACATTTCTGTCGGAAGGACCCCCCCCCCCCCCACCACTCGACAGAGCCAAACAAATGTAGTTCGTCACGCGGAGGCGAAATGAGTTTCATGGCGCGCCAATTGTCCACGTGGTCGCGGAAATTTTTTCTCTCCAGGCCCTCCGTTTTTTTTCCCCTCCACATTTAGAATCGACAGCGTGAGTTTAAGATTATTTTGCCGCAATAAATATCCACGTGATGGCAAGCCAAGTATGTTGAGCTATCATTTGTGATGGCCAAGCCGCTTCTGAAAACGAGCCATGAAGCTCGGTGGGCCTTACAACACCTGGCAAAATAAGAATTGTTGAGTTTAGTTTATTGTTCCAGCTCGCTCACCCGGTGAGCTGACGTACGATTCTCACGACCAAACTCAGCAAATAGCCGCGGCGATTCGCTTGAAACTGCGCCAAGCATCTTCAGGAAAAGCCAGCAAGTGAAGAGTAACGATCCAGGCCGTCGGATGGAATGTGTCACCAGAGCCGGCTTCTTAATACGCGTGTCACGATTCAAACACCAAGAACCAATGAGATTTAAACTGGGCTTCCAACAAATACCAATTAATTTACTCTTAATTTAATTGCAATTTATCTGAGCCAATGATTAAAATTATATAAACGCACTAGCACTTAAATATCGATTTAAAGCTTTCGTGACTGCAGGGATTCATATTCTTGGTTCTTTCGGCAAAGTCACGTAGAAGGGAAGTAAAATAATAAAAAAAGAACATAATAAAATTCGCACGTTTCGGCCACAACGCAAGCAGCCGTCCTCAGGTGAAGAACAGAGCTGTCGGAAAGACAGCGTCCTAATGAACACAGCTAACTAGCACTTCTTTTGCACGGTGCGACCTTCGAAACGATGACGACACCACCACGGCTCACGCGACCATGGGGTCAAGCCACCACGGTGGCAACGCAACTGCGGGGTCGCCCCACAACAATCGAGATGCCTGGCAATGGCCGATGAGGTCATGGACAAGTAGGTCGGGCGAGTATTAACACTCCGTAATTACACAGCAGGGGAGGGGGGCTTTCACAATACGAGAAACAACCGGTGGATTTTGACGCCTTTTGGCCCAACGTAGTAGAAGCCGGCACAGCCGCGCCGCGGCTACGTCACGCTTTGTTTCAGTGGAAGTTTGAAACAAACATCGCGTCCCGACGCGCCCCGCCCATCCCGAACGCGCTCAAGAATCCTGCCCAGGCAAGACACCTCTTCCCCCTCCTCCCCCGCCACTGCCCTCTTCCTGGGCTCAGAGAGTCAGGCCCCCCCCCCACCCACAAGAGGTAGTCGACATCCAAAGGGTTAAAAACCGCACCGCGAGGTTGCTCCGATGGATTGTCTGTCGCAAGAGACAACGCACCGTGTCACAAAGCAACGGGTGTAGAGCACTTCTAGTCAAGGATCCCTATCGTTTGTATTTTAGCGTCGCGTTTTCCCCCGGGTCGGCTTTCTCGCCCGTCGGCATCTCCTTTGCAGAGTTGTGTTTGGTCCCGGTCGTCCCCAAGGCAACGCCACTGCATGATCTGCACGGACCACGCGACCTGCAGGGTTCTTGCCGTACGTACGGCTATATGCGCACGTGGGTCGTGAGAGCGTGCCGGGGTTTCGATCTTGGTCGACGAAACGGAAGCATCGCTTACACGCGCACGCACAGAAGGCGGGCCCCGGGCGGAGAGGTGGCACAAGCCGTCAGTGGACTGTGAGCCCGGCGCCACAGTGGCGAGGAGATGTTAACGACCTTGCCTGCTATAGAGGCCGTGGATTCGATCCTGACCCTGCCTGCTGTATATTCGGAGTTTGCGTACGTCTCTCCCCACAGATGTTACCGACCTCGCCTGGTATACAGAAGGTCATGGGATTCGATCCCAACCCTGACGCCTGCTGTATATTTGGAGTTTGCTTGTTATCTCTTCCCGTGATCGCGTGGATTTTTCTCTGGGTCCTGCGGTTTTTCCCTCCACATTTAGAATCAACTTGGCCACTATATATTTCCGCATGATTAATCCACATCGTTGGGCTGTCGCTTCTGAAAAAGAGCTGTACAGCTCAGTGGGGCCTTACGTGGTGAAATAATTGGCTCGATAACCGCGATTCAAATTGTAACCGACTCCCTCTTGCGTGGGCAAATACACCCCGGAACACATCCTGCCGCCTCCGCCAGATACAGGAAGCCGCGAGCCGCGCCCAGCGCCACGTGGCCAGCGACGCCAGCGACACCGCCAAGCCACTCCCAAGCAACCTCCCGTCCAGCGGCACACGTGGGAACGCAAGAGCCGAGGGAATTCGTTGCACGATTAGTCGCATAAGAGAACCTGGGATCGGTAACCGGGGGGGGTGGGGGGGGCGTTATGGTCAACAACGCAGAAGCAGGTATCGCTTTGTAGAGAACATCAAGTGGTTCTTTGAAAAGGCTCGCCCCTGCCACAGGAATGTGGAATTTTTCGACTAATGGACTAAGGGCTGTAAACAGGAGATTGCGAGCACAAAATCACTTAAAAATACATGTATTCCATTGGAACCTCATTTGCCAGTAAAAAATATGATAATTGTTTTTTTACCCTTCTATCAGTTTGTTGCCAGATAGAAGGGTAAAAAAACAATTATCATATTTTTTACTGGCAAATGAGATTCCAATGGTGTAAATGCTTACCCCGAGCTCTCATACTCTGATGGTGCATTGTCTTTGAGATCTGCGCCTTTTGGCGTCATCTGGTCCAACCCATGTGAGACTAGGCTCTAAGGAAAGCTGTCTCGGGTGTGGACCAATCAACTTCAAGGACAGTGCACATTATCAGAGTTATGTTTTTTGTTTGCATTATGACTGCAGGTAGTGGTCTATGCAAACAGGACTCCTTGTAAAAAAATATGTCAGTTTTGTTGCCAAAAAAAACAATTATAATACATGTATTCCTTAAATAATAAGTGTATGCATGTGTATGTATACATGCATGTTAACGAGATGTTAACTACCTCGCTCGGTATACAGGGCGTCGTGGGTTCGATCCCAACCATGACGCCTGTATATTTGCATATTCTTATCGTGGTCGCGTGGATTTTTCTCCGGGTCCTACGGTTTTTCTCTAAACACTATAATCAACACGTGATTAGTGTCTTTGGCTGCTACACATTTCCACGCAACAAGCCACTTCGTCGAGCCATCAGCTGCGGCCAGGTCGCTGCTGAGAAAGAGCTACGTAGCTCAATGGGGGGGGGGGAGCCTTCCCTGGTAAAATAAGACAAATCGTATGTTGAACTTTTTTTGCACGTAGCCAACCGTGCTAAAATCAGAGGGGTGGAGGGGGGCGAGAAAACGAAAGCAGCCCAGCACAACAAGTGTGGGCTGGTGGAGCGCCGGCAGGGAAGCGTTGTTAAGAAGCGAGAAGAAACGTGCGGGAAGATTATTTGGATTCTTTAACCTGCTATAAATTTCCACATGATGATAAGCCACTTTGTTGAGCTATCATTTGTGACAGCCAGGTCGCTGCTGAAAAAGAGCTATATCGCTCAGTGAGCCTTACCTGGTCAAATAAAAATAGTAGTAACTAGTAATATATTGTGTATAAATGTCCAAATGATGGGCCGCTTTGTTGAGCTATTATTTCTGGCCAGGTCGCTTCTGAACAATAAGTTAATAACCTCAGTGGGCTTTGCCTGGTAGGATGGGGATGGTGATTTGTGTAACTATTTCCTGACTCGCCTCAACTGGACATCTGTAGAAAGAGCTTTACGGCTCATCGGATTTCTCCAGTGCAAATACATTTGCACATGATAAGCCACTTTGTCGAGCTATTATTTGTGGCCAGGTCGCTTATGAAAAACAAGTTAATGGATGAAGGAACTCTGAAAGGGGGGGGGGGGGGGCGGATTTGGCATGACCCGGAAAATCACTCCGCTGCTAGCCTGCGGCTCCTGCCCAAAAAGCACTCGTGGGAAGCGCCACAACGGTCGAAGCAGAATCAGATCAGAATGTGTATTTATACTGGAGGAATCCGATGAGCTATAAAGCTCTTTCTCATAGATGGGGCACAGGGTAAGCATATCCCAAACAATCAATACAGACACACGATAGTAGCGCAAAGTACAGGAAAGGTAAACACATCGCCTGAACAAATACAAATAAAACTAAACCATTCCCATCCTACCAGGCAAAGCCCACCGAGGTATTAACTTATTGTTCAAAAACGACCTGGCCACAAATGATAGCTCAACAAAGTGGCTAAACATTTGGGCATTTACAGCTGCAGAATAATTTAAGATAGTCTAAACGCACGTTTCGAAATGCAGAGGGAAAAACCGGAGGACCCGGAGAAAAAATCCACGCGACCACGGGGAGAGAAACACGCAAACTCCAAATATCCAGCAGCAGGCGTCAGGGTTGGGATCGAACCCCCAACCTCCTACATAGCAGGCGCCAGGACACCGGCACGGCCCCCGCGGGCGGGCAAACGCAGACCCCCCCCCCTCTCAAGCACCGCAATGACACTAACGACGGTTTTGGTTGCTGAAAATTTTCGGTTTAAAAATAAATAAATGTAGGAGTAGTGGTGGTGGTGTGCGTCAGTATGGAAGGGAACCACGCTGCCACACCCATCATCGATCATCCGTTTCCCCCTGCGGGGGGGGGGGGCTGATATAACTTAACGACGCCACGTTGCGGTGGAAGGTTTTTATTGCGCAGTAGAACTGCGAAAGGGGCAGCGGCAACTTGGGGAGGGGGGGTGTTTCATCTAGCAGCGGCACGATCACGATCGATGGCGGCGATGGTGGTCGCGTAACCTCCGTGATCCGCAACGGCGGGCAGAAGCCCTCATCCAGTAGTGGGTCATACGTGCGCACTTCTGGGAGAAGTCTCAACAGTTGCCGCGCTGTGACAGAAGACTGGCTCTTGCCAGGGGAATGTGGAATGTACAGACCGCGAGGATTACGATTAACGGCCACCCAGCAGAGACGAGCGACAATGCTGCCGTTCATTCGATCGCGCACCATCGATGAACTCTCGACAAATGTCAGTCAAACTCCGGTTGACTTCATCATCCGTGGGGAGGGTTATCCCACCTCAATCAACGGCACGTGCGAAGATAAAAAAATATCCCAACGCACGCGCCGCTTCCAGTATCAGCAACTCCTCACTCGTCGAGGGTCGGAGGCTGGGTGCCCGTGTGACCGTAAGGACGTGGGCAAAGTGAATCTATTACTCCCGAGAACCGACTGGGACACAGAAGCCGCGTTCCACCGCGTTCACTCGCACACTCTCTCACCGCAGCTGCACTGCGAATGCGTCTTTGGCGGAACAAGCGGCGGTCTCCCGAGCGCCTCTTTAACCCAACCAACACGGGGGCGTAAGGTAGAACACGCTATCACAGTAGCAAAGGGTAATAAACGTCTCCCGTGCTGTGCCTAAAAATGTCAAGATATATATACACACGCACACACATACGCCTCGCTCTTTGTAGAACTACTTGTTGCCTCTGTTACAGGTTGGCCACCCCCGGTATATAGGATAAGTTACACACGCGCGTGTGGATGTGTGTGCGCGTGTGGATGTGTGTGTGTGTCCTGCATTATGGGTAGCTGTAGTGCAGCAGTTAGCACGCCACGCTATAAGCCCGGCGACCCGAGTTCGATTCCCACTCACGAGCCAACACCAGTGACGGTTATCTGAACAGGTGCTGGGCCTCCCCTAGATCGACTCCGCCTCAAATGAGTACCCTGTGTGGTGTGTAAACATCGCCACTCGGGAGACAAAGGCCGTGGTGCTGGCCACCCACCCCCTCGTGCGCCGTGCCGGCCTTCATAGGTGCTACTACTCGCTAACAGTACTTTCCCCAACAGTCTGTTAAGGCTATGCGTGGGGATCTTTGTCTTTGATTACGTGCGTGCGTGCGCGTGTTCTGCATTATCCGCGCGGTTTTGTTTTGTCCGGGGGTCGCCCAATCCTCCCTTCCACTGACCCGAGTAGGTCGGCAGTTCAGAGTCCTTAACTACGAGCGAGCATCCATGGAGCGAGAGCGAGGGAGCCGTGCGACTCGGCTCGCTTACCACTCACGGTTGAACGCGTTTACGCAGAAGAGCTCCGTCCCCGTCTGCCCGCCCGCCCACCCGCCCGTTCGTCCGCGATAACGCTCGTGCAAAAAAATCGGGAGGGACTCGATAAGGAGCTGAAATGAAACCACGAGATCATGCGGCATTTGGCGGGGGGAGGAACTCAATCGTTAGAGAAAACTGGTCACATTGATTAAAAAGAAGTTACATTGCTTTTCAGCGGGTGGGGGGGGGGCACACAAGAGTGAAGCCGCATGTACGCGCTAATCGTTATTTAATGCGTAGTCGGCTCTTGCGACCGATATTATCCGCAACTGAGGTTTTATTTGTTCACGGGTAAGATCGGCGTGCACAAATTGAAAATGCCCCGCGTTTGACTCTCCCGACGCATAACCGGCGAGCGTCGAACTAGTGACCGATTGGCGCGTTTTGTTTACGCGAGACAACCTCACGAAAAAAAGAATCGGCCGTGTCGGGTGGTTGGCGGCTTTAACGACACACATTTATTATTTACGCCATCTAACCTGGCAAACCCCCCCCACCCCCGCCCTGTCGGCGAGTGATCGGTGTTGTCGCAGACGCCGGACGTCGGCGAGCAAGCGACGAGGGTGCGCCGACGCTCCCTTCGAAAGGCGGCATCGTCGGAAGCACCCTCCCTCCTCCTCGGGGGGGGGGGGACGGGGACCTGCACGCGTGCAGACGCTTCCGGTTTAAAATATATATAAAAAATTTGGCTCAACAGATCCGGCGGAAAGCAACGCCCACGGTCCTTCGCCAGAAGCTCTCCGGGCGCGCAGCGCGGGGAGAGGGAGACCGAGGCTGTGGCCGCCCGCCAGGCCGAGTTAAAAACGGGAAGAGATTGTGGGACTCCGGGGGTTGGGAGAACGGA
Source organism: Entosphenus tridentatus (assembly GCA_014621495.2). Lineage (NCBI taxonomy): Eukaryota > Metazoa > Chordata > Hyperoartia > Petromyzontiformes > Petromyzontidae > Entosphenus > Entosphenus tridentatus. Next base: position 579,586 of record CM025647.2, read on the forward strand.
GAGGATGGGGGCGCGCCAGGGGAAGTGATGGGGCGGACGGGCGGCACTGGGACCTTGGAAAGAGGCCCCGTGATGGGAACAGAGAAACGCGGAAGCCGTTTAAAATCGAAACTTCCCCCTCTCACACCCCCCCAACCCCCAAACGAAGCGCTCAACCGGCCAGACCCCCCCACCACCACCAGCGTGTCCCCGGCCACCCCGATCCTGGCCTCTCACCAAACAAACACAAACTGCCGGCGAAGGAACTTCATTTAAAGTGCAACATCCCCCCCACGCCCCCCTCCCCTTGTGCACTGCGACTCCCCACCACTGTACAGCTTACAAAGACAAAGAGGGCCCCCCCCCCTCCCGGGTATAGCCTGTAACAGAGTGTTGGGGCGAGTGCTGCGGCTGCGGGTCGCAACCTATGAAGGCCGACACGGCCACACGAGGGGGTGGGTGGCCAGCACCACGCCCCGCCGCCTTTTTCTCCCCAGTGGGCGGCGTTTACACACTGTGCCGGGAACTCATTTGAGGCCTGAGTCGACCTAGGGGAGGAGGCCCAGGGCCGCTTCAGAGAACAGGTCACCGGTGTTGGGCCGTGAGCGGGAGTGGAACTCTGTCCGGCAGGTTCGTGGCGCGGCGCGCGAACCGCTGCACTACCGCTCCCCACACACACGTGCACCCCGTGCTCAACGTGTTCAAAGTTCAACGGTGGAAGTCCCACATCCCTGTGGCAGGAACCAGACGCACTCTTGATAACGAATGGCGACAAATTATGGACAATGCGCGGCTTGATCTCTTTTTCTAATTTCTTTTAAAACAATTGCCGAGCACGCAGGATCCAAGACCCAAAAAGTCACGCAGCCAAGTAACAGGCAGCACTGTGTCCCGTCGGTGAAGAAAACTCATTTCGAATCTCAATTGTCGCTAACTTAGGCACATCATCATCATAAAACTGGAGAGGATTTCAAAGACCACCACGTGGTGTACTACACAACTTCTTGGGAGTAAAATCGGGGGTGGTGGTGTTCATAGGTGCTGCAACAAGTGGAGAGATGGGCGGCTAAAATACAGCAAGTTGGCACAGTAGGGAGTACAGCTGGTGGTGCAACTTTCGGTAATCTCAGTCAGTTAACCCATGGGCACCTGGGGTCTGTCCCGAGACCTCCTGTCAGAGGTCGCAACCGGGTACCCGATACCCGTACCCTACCCGATACCCGGCTACCCGTACCCGGCCGGGTACGGGTACCCGTTTGCGACCCTGGTACGACCCTGGTGCGGCAGGGTATGGGTAGGCCGTGAGTCACTGGTGAGTCACCGTTTGTCACTCATTTCCCAACGTCTTGTCTCTTCTCACAATTCAAGTTCCTAGAATCAACCCACCCGCGCCTGCAACGTGGCTTCATCCCAGAGGTCGCAATCAGGTACCTGATACCCGTACCCTACCCATACCCGGCCGGGTACGGGTAGGGTATGGCCGGGTACGGGAACGGGTACCCGTAGGCGACCCTGGTGCGGCCGGGTACGGGTAAGGAATCAAAACCCGTTTGCGACCTCTGCCTCCTGTCAAGCGAGCCTTCGACACTTCACGTGGCCTCAGAGTGCACGTGGCCTGACACAGGCGCTGTAGTGACGTCACCGTCACTTAGTGGCGAATGGCCGGATATTGATATTGGTTTCCGAGGTACTCGCTAACGGCACTTGCCCCAACAGTCTGTTAAGGCTATGTGGTGATCTTCGTCGGTGATGATGACAAGTCTTGTCGTCCAGACAAAAACAAAGCACGTGCCCCGCTCATCCTCTCAACAATGAGACTGATCAGAGGCATTAGGGGGTCATGACAAAAGCACCCCAACCCTTAACAAATTAAACCACTCGTCTACTCACTCAGAGTCAAACTGACCCCTCTCACTCACTCGCCCATCCCACATGCCCTGTCACAACCTGACCCACCCATATAAACTAATTCACCCTCCTCCAAAACCCACCCCCCAACGCACTCACTTCGTTCCACAAACTCACTCACCAACACTCTCGCCTACAAATTCACTCATCTACTCGCTCACGGACTCACAAACTCACCCCTCTCACTCACCCACCCATCCCACACAACCTGTCAACCCAACAGGGTGTGCGGGATGTCAACTGGAGTTCGCCGAGCTGACCCCACGATCGCACCAAGCGAGAGGAATAACGCAGCTCACAATGCATTTGTTTTGATACGTAATCGCCACTACCTGTGCTGCAATGTATACGTTTCCAGATGACGATGGAGTCGTATATGGGCACCCCCCCCGCCCCCTTGTCACTCTGCTGCTGGATGGAGGCTGTGTAGGTCGTCAGTGATTGTTTGACCATACATCACAGCACAGGTTGGTGCAAAGGGGAAGCACCATCGCCCGCGGCTTCTTTCAAAAGAACAAAAACTCTCGACGCACTTACAGTACGGAATAGAAGGGAGGTTCGTGCAATTTTAATTCCGTGCAAGAGTCGGAAAATTTGATGCTTCAGCAAACGTTCGATTTGATTGATTGTCCGGAAATCGTTTGTTCTTATGAATAACAACTACTGGAGATACGAGTGACGTTAAAGCCTGGTACGAGGGATCCTCCTTTAAGAAAAACCAGTTGAGGTGAATGCCAAAAGAAAGTTACGATTAGTGTGGTCAGGACGTAAATCCTTTGAGAGGCGGGCTGGCAGGTCACGACTAAAAGACGCCACCCAACTTTCAGGAACTCCAGCCTGGGGAGGCGAAAGCTTCAGGTGCGAGACAACGTGGACAGTGAGACAACAACACAAAGACAAGGGGCCTCAAACCCACTCCCAACTACCGATGGACGGGGACTGCACACACAAGAGCCGGAGATGGAAGATACTACACGAGCCAAGGCCCTCTGTGACCTCGAAAAACTGACGTGCCCTGCGCCACCCACCCGTTCTGAACCCAGCCTGGAAGCAATGACGGGAACAACTTACTGTACTCTAAACGTCTTCTGGATGGAAGCCATAATTGGGAACAGCCCATCGTGGGAATTCAGCACCGAGGGAGAACCACGGGTTACTTGACTGTAGGTAAAGTCACGTAGGTATAAAATAAAATAAATCACGACGTTTCGGGCGCAACACAAGCGTCCGTCATCAGGTGAGAAAGCATGATCTGCTGCTGAGGCAGACTGTTTAATCCAGATTGACTGTAGAGTATTTACAAACGACGTGCCCCTATCGAGTGAGGGAAACGTCTCGCCCAGCACCTCACCAGTCCTTACAGTGCCTCACCTTTGGCACCCGAGTTGTGAGCAACCTCCCCCGACAGCTCAAACGGAATCCCCTCCCCTCCTCACAGACTTCATCCAGCTCCTCGCAAACCTCCACTGATCACTCACCTACCTCGCCCCACACCTACGAGACCCTCCCCACACGTTTGGCACTCACCCACAAATTAAATCACTCGTCTACTCACCAACTTGCCAAAAACTCAACCCTCTCTCACCCCCCCCCCCCCGTCAACCCGACCCACCGACTTTAAACTCACTCACCCCCCCCCACACCGATCAAGCTCATTTCATCCTCCTCCAAACTCACCCCAGGCACTCACGTTGTCCACAAACTCACAACCCACACTCACCCACAAATTAAATCACTCGTCTACTCACCTGACGGACTTAGACTTGCCAAACTCACCCCCTCTCACTCACTCATCCCACTCACCCATCCCACACCGTCAACACGACCCACCCATATAAACTCACTCGCCCCTCCTCCCAAACTCACCCCCACGCACTCACTTCGTTCCACAAACTCACCAACAAATTAAATTGCTCGTCGACCCACTCGTCCACCTTACTCAATCAAAATCTTGCGAAACAAACTAGTCCCTCTCACTCACCCATCCATCCCACACACTTCGTCAACCCGTCCCACCCATATGAACTCACTCACCCAACCGCTCAACTCATTCACTCTCCTCTGAAACTCACCAACACACTCACTTTGTCCACAAACTCACTCGTCTACTCATTCACTTACAAACCTGCCAAACTCAAACGCACCCCCTCTCACTCACCCATCTATTCAACCCGACCCACCGACTTCACCCATATAAAAACCCACTCAACCCAATCACCCCACCGATCCAACTCATTCACCCTCCTCCCAAACTCACCCCAACAACTCACCCCGAGACACTTGGGACCGAACAACTCAAAAATAATTATTATTTCAACTCGGGTGGGTGTATCGATCGTTTAAACTTAGGTCGCCAAACACCTGTGTGAGTAAACTCAACAACAATCATCCGCATATAAAACCAGACACACACAGACAGACAAGCACACAAACACGAACGCGGAGTAGCGAATGCCACGGTGTTTTGGGGTGGGGCTGCACAAATATCAACCACCACCGTCATCACCACCACGGCCATCATCATCACCACCACGGCCACCACCACCACTATCACCAAATACAAATATGCCCCAGCATAGTCTTAACAGAATGTTGGAGCAAGTGCTGTTAGCGAGCGCCTATGAAGGCTGGCACGGCACACGAGGGGGTGGGTGGCCAACACCACGCCCGGCCGCCTTTGTGCTCATTTGAAGCCGAGTCGACCTAGGGGAGGCCCGGGACCGGTTCAGATAATCGTCGCCGGTGTTGGCCGTGAGCGGGAATCGAACTCGAGAAGCCAGGTTCGTAGCGCTAACCGCTACACCACCGCTCCCCCCCACCACTATCAACTACCACCACTATCACCACCAACACGACCATCATCACTACCACCAACACGACCATCACTACCACTACAACCACCACCACTACCACCACCACCATTACCATCACCACTACCTCCACCATCATCACTACCACCAACACGACCATCACCACCACCATCATCACTACCACTACAACCACCACCACTAGCACCACTATCACCAACACGACCATCACTACCACTACAACCACCACCACTACAACCACCACCATCATCACTTCCACCACCACCATCCTCTCGCTCCCTCAACAAACCGCGCACCCCACACGGTCACAAATTCGCCCAGAATTAAAATGTTTTTTTAAAAACCACAAAACCGGCGGGGCATAATCGTAAATGGCCAAATGCTGAACGAGTAAACTGGGAGCGAGAAACAGAGAGCGAGAAACTGAGAGCGAGAGACGAGGGAGCGAGAGGCGGGCGGGCGGGCGGGCGGGCCAGGAAGAGGCGGCCGCCATTTTACGGGGTCCCGTCATCACCACCACCATCAACCACCACCACCACCAACCACCACCAACAACATCAACCAACAACATCAACCACCGCGGCGACGAGGCAAGGGGAGGGAGCCCCGAGAAAACTTACGTTGTTTTACCGCACACGGTGAGCGAGAGAGAGCGCGAAGAGGCGGCAGACCCGCGGAGCAAGGCGATGGGCGGCCGGTTGAAGGTGGTAGTTTGGGGCTGGGGGGGGGGGTAAGAGTAGCGACGAGGCTCTGGCGGGCCGAGTAGAAAGTCGAGGATGGCGGCGGCGGCAGTGGGGGAGGTCCGCGATGGCGTTTCTTTCTCCCTCGAGTCGATCCGCCCCGCGCGATTCTTCGTGTCGCTTCTCTCTCCGAGCGGGGGTGGAGACGCCGCGCGCTTCGCTTCTCTATCCTCGCCTCAGCCGAGACTTGGGCGAGGTCACTTGCGCGGTGACGTCACCGGGCGAGACCATTACACCGCGCGCGCGGGGGGGGGGGGGGGGGGGGCCGCGGTGGGCGTCTTGGGTCCATCCGCCCCGCGGCTGCGCTTGCTTATTGACGCCGCCTCCCCCCCTCGTCAGCGACTGGGGCGGGTCCCTTTCGGGGGGGACGTACCCGGGACGAGCCCTTTGCCGGGCGGGGGGGGGGGGTGAAACTGGACTGTTAAGCAGCCCGGGCGACTGTGGTGTTAGGGCGTAGGGAGGAGGGGGGTGTTAATGTGAGAGGATGGTAGAGTCCAACACTGTTGGAACTTTTAAATGATTCAGAATTAGAAAACCGTACAACGTTGCACTTCTTTCGCACCGTACGTAGACAAACCGCGCTAATCGGGGGTACGTGGGGGGACAACACTAAACGCACAAAAAAACGAGTTTCATCAATCGAGATGATGATTACACTGATAGGAACCTCCTGGTTACACCAGCCCACAGGGGATTATTGTGTCCGTCCGTCATGCAGGGAGGGGCTGGGTGGGGAGGGAGGGTGGGGAGGGGCTGGGTGGGGATGGGCTGGGTGGGGAGGGTGGGGAGGGGCGGGTGAGGAGGGGCTGGGTGGGGAGGGTGGGTCTGGGTGGGGGGTGGGAGGGGCGGGGCTGGGTGGGAAGGGGCTGGTCACCCCGTGGTGCCCTTATAAAACTCAACGTTTAACCTACTCACGCCGGCTTGTGCCCGCCCTCACAGTCGGCCATATTTGCGGAATACACCACGCCGCCGTTGACCCTGGCCATTGACCGAGCAACCCAATGTTACTACCAGCTCCCTCCGCAGGAGGAATGTGTTTTAAAAGTGCAGCATAGCTCCCAGTGGCTTCCTAACATCGGAAGGGAAGAGCGTTCCAGACGGCCGCAGAAGCGATTCTGAAAGCACCACGCGATGATGCGGTGCAGCCAAAAGCCGCCGCTGCGAGGATGGCCGCAGTTCGCGTGATGGTTTATGCTCCATAATATCGGGGAGTTCTTTTGGGGTTATATTCGCGTGAATTTAAATGTGTCGTTTAACCCGCCCCCACCACCCGACACAGCCAATTAGTAAGGTTTAGTGTCACATTAACAGAACGTGCCAAATCGTCACTGGCACAGCACGCCGATTGTGTTGCAGAGAAAATCCACACCATTTACAATCCGAGTACGGCGTTTCGCCAGTAATTACAACTTGCATCATCAGGCGGACAGCAAGATTTGTGTGCTGGCGTGCTGTACTAGTAACGAATTGACACGTTCTGTCTACGTGACAAACGCTACTAATTGGCTGTGGCGGGTTTAACGACACATTTACGCGATCTAACCCAAAAAAAAAACTCGATTGTGGATGATATTGGTCGCGAAAGCCTGCTATGTGTTAAACTGTTTCATGCTCCTTGATGAGAACAGCAAGAATCTGAATATTTACTTATAACTGGAGGAATCCGATGAGCTATGAAGTTATTTTTGCCACAGATGTCCAGTCGGGGCGGGTAAGGACGTCACATCAACAAACAATACAAAAGCACGGCGCCGCTCGCGTTGCCAAAGAAACGTTTAACTTGAATCATTATATTTATTATTAACACTGATGAGCTATGAAGCTCTTTCTTTCCACAGATCTCCAGTAAGGGCACTACCCCCCACCCTGAGCACACAAAAGACAAAGATCCCCCGTGTAGCCTTAACAGACTGTAGGGGCAAGTGCTGTTAGCGAGCACCTATGAAGGCCGGAACGGTACACGAGGGGGTGGGTGGTCAGCACCACGCCCGACCGCCTTTGTCTCCCCAGTGGCGATGTTTACACACCGCACCAGGTACTCATTTAAGGCTGAGTTGACCTAGGGGAGGCCCAGGACCGGTTCAGATAATCGTCACTGGTGTTGGCCGTGAGCAGGAATCGAACCCGGGTCGCCAGGTTCATAGCGCAGCGCGCTAACCGCTACACTACCGCTCCCCACACACGCACGCAGCACACGCACCCACGGAGTGTCCTGGCGGGGGATTGCCTGGCACATCGGGTTTTAATCCGAAGGGCCACTAGAGGGAAAGTGCCACGGTTTCCCGGTGCCAGGAAATTGGCCGACCCTCGCAAATCAGGTGACATTGCGATGCCCCTAAAATTGGTTTCAAATTGTATGTGCGCAGCAAGAAAAGGTTGCCTGGGCCAACCGCAATGAGTTACTTACAACATTGGGGGGAGGACGGAGGGCGGAATATTAAGCAAGCAAAAGCGCAAGAGCCCTTCCAGACAAGGGGCAATGAGGGACAACGGGTGGCCGCGCCGCCGCGCAGCACTTGAGGGAGGACACGGTAACGGGGGGGGGGTAACCACAGGTAGGCGCACGATTGGCTGCGTGGTACAATGGCAAAAGGTTTATTTGGGATAGAGTGCGTGAATATAAATGCGTCGTTAAACCCTGCACCAACATCCGATTTCCCGCACCTACAATTAGCACGGTTGGCTACGTTGGGTGTGAAAGAATTCTAGATTTGAAGTTTTCGTGACTGACTGCAAGGGTCCATACTCTTTAGTTTTTTTTGTAAAAGTCACGTAGGTTAAATTAAATCACGACGTTTCGGAGGCAAAACACAAGCTTCCGTCTTCAGGTGGAACCGTCACAGCAAAATTTCTGTATCAAGTAACAGCAAAATCCCTGTATCAAGTAACAGCGAAATTGCTGTATCAGGTGATACAGCAATTTTGACGGTTCCACCTGAAGACGGAAGCTTGTGTTGCCTCCGAAACGTCGTGATTTAATTTATTTTCTTTTTTCACCGACGTGACTTTACCGACAAAAACAAAGAGTATGGTGCAAAAGAAGTTGAACAAACATACATCCACCCGACACAGCCCATTAGTAAGGGTTGTCACGTAAACAGAACGTGCCCAAGTGCGCGTACCGTGGCGCTGGCGATTGCAGCAAGCAGCTTCGTCAGGCGATTAGCCCGAATTGTTTTGGAAGTCCTCCGGTCTTTCCTGTTTCGGAAACGTCACGCGAATTGTAAATGTTGTCGTGGGTTTACTCTCCAACATACACTACATTATACACTACACTACTATACACTACACTATACACTACACTACTATACACTACACTATACACTACACACACTATACACTACACTATACACTACACTATACACTGCACTATACACTACACTATACACTGCACTACTACACTATACACTACACTATACACTACACTACTACACTA
>CM025647.2:702380-712895 GCA_014621495.2 Entosphenus tridentatus
CCCCCCCCCCCCCCCCCCCCCCCCCCCCCCCCCCCCCCCGGTCAAAACTCGTCCAAAATCGCGTGACGTCATTTATGGACGGCCCCTAACACGTCGTCGGCTCCTCGCGACCGATATTATTCACGATGACGTTTTTAATTTTCGGTGTTAGATCGCGTCAGTGTTAATGTGTCGCACACACAGACACCACCGAAACCCAACACGAACCTTGACGATTGTCCGCGTCGTGTGGAGGTGGGCGGACGACACAACGACAGTGCATTTACGCGCCCAAACAAGACTTTACCACTGTTGGAGATTGTAATGGATACATAAGCGTTATTGATTCCTTCCTCGAATTGAGTACGGTTATAAGCACTTGCTGGTGGTGGTGATAATTTAGCAAAACAGAGCAATTTACCGTACTGTACTGTATAAACTATACTGTATCTATTAATTACAATACTGGATTGCAAAGTGAAATGTAAAGTGTTAAAAAGGTACATTATTAGCCTACCTATATGAACTGCAATTTAATAGTTTTTTCAGGAAATAATCCTATCTGCTATAAAAACTTTTAACATGCATTTTGTCGCATCGCCATTGTAAGATCGAAATTCGGGGACTATCTGTATAAGTTAGGCGTGCCTGTGTTGTGGCCTGTGAAGAATGGTTGTTGGACACAGCACGGATGAGAGATTCAGATTTGTCGGCGTTGGCAGAGCGAGTGAGTGAGTTCTCAACGTGGGTGCAGGAATGTCAAGCAGCGCAGGGCAAGTAGCGATGGGAGAGTGATACGGAGGCGACTGAGCGAGTTGGCTTGGGAGTGAATTAGCGAGTGCCGCTCTTGATCATCAATCAACCTGCTTTATCGTTGCTTATTGGCAAGTACAATGGGGGTGGTGGGGAGAGGGGTGGTGGTGGAGGAACTGGGTGCTCCATTGCAGATAGAACAACAGATGCCCTCCAACTTCTGCAGAACTCTGTGGATTTGTGGCGGTGGTGGTGTGGGGGTGGTGGTGTGGGGGTGGTGGTGTGGGGGTGGATGGTGTGGGGGTGGTGGTGAGTCCGAGTGGGGGGGGGGGATAGGAATTCCAGTTGGGTTGACCCACACCGCGTTTCCACCCACCACCACCACCACCCCAAAGACAAAGATCCCCCGTATAGCCTCAACAGACCGTTGGGGCAAGTGCTGTTAGCGAGCACCGATGAAGGACGACACGGCACACGAGGGTGGCCAACACCACACCCGGTCGCCTTTGTCTTCCTTACTGGCGATATTGAGGCTGAGCCGACCTAGGGGAGGCCCGGTTCCGGTTCGGACAATCGTCACCGGTGTTAGCCGTGAGTCGGAATCGAACCCCCGGGTGGCCAGTTTCGACCCACCACACATCCGTCAGTCGGGTCGTCCCAGACCCTCACTTCGGTAGCCACAGTGGACGAGAGCGGGGCCGTAGTTTCACCAGCTCACCACCCCAGTGAACGCAACCCACTCCCAACTAAGTGTTTTTTTTAATCCTTTATATTAAATTCACTTGCGCGCTTGCTTGCTTGCTTACGACTGTGCAAATCTTTCGGTCGTCTTTTTAACCCACTTCCCGTGATCCAATCGAGCTGACATTTTCCACACAGACTCGTTGTGCGTGACAATGTTCGTGAAAATGTTTTTCCAAAATTGTACACTTTTTAGGACAAAAATATTATATTTCATTACCAATTGCTTAATGCTGGCATGCAATCATCTGACCCATAGGTGGCAGCCATCTCAAGCCAGAGGACGAGAGGACTCTAGCCGCCACGCATATAAAGGATTTATAGTGAAAAACTTTGTTTTTACAGGTGAATTTTTTTTTAAACCCAATACAGCTGCAGCACAGTAAACCTGCCGCACTGGGCTTTGTGTCTCAGTTGTGTTTAAAAAAAACAGTTGAGGCGTTTTGGACAGCCCCCCCCCCCTATGCCGTGCATTCACTTTACGAGTCGTGGCAGTACAAGAGATGATTTGTGGGATCGTACTGTCGAAGGCGAGCGTGTGACCATTGGGATCGGTCCTCCTTATCGTGCCTTGCGTGTTCTTACGTACTGTTAAGAAGGACCTTTACCCGAAACGTCGCCCATTCCAAAACCTTTTTCCCCTTTCAGGCCACAGTTATTGATGAATGCATTGAGTTGTTTGTTATTATTCTGTTTGCTTGTGCACCACTGCCAATGCAGCAGCATTGCCATAATACTCACATGCACTTATCATTTAAGACTAAATTAAATCTTTTTTTTTTCAAACAGAGTATAGATAACTCAAATAAACCGAACAAAAAATGAAGTACTGTAGTGGCAAGCACAGTTTGGATTTCAAATATTGTTTGTGCTGATTTGTTGTGTATATTGTCCATACGACACTGTTGGAACATTACATTTGTCCTGCAATTATTTCCTGCTGTGGTTTTCACATCTGCTGAATGATGATTGCTTGTGTTGCAATCGAAACATCGTGAGAATTTAATTGTTTTATTTTATTATTTCCCTTCTACGTGACTTTACCGAAAGAACCAAGAAAATTAATCCCTGCAGTCACGAAAGCTTTAAATCGAAAAATATGATTGGCAATTTATTTATTTTGGGTCAGATCGGCATGAAGGTGAAATGTAAAAAAGTGCATTGTACACCTCCACCCGGCAAAGCCGCTTACATCAAGTTTGTCACGTGAACAAGCGTGGCATTTACTCAGTAATTAGCCAGTCGCAACCTTTGTTCTGGCAGCCCTTGACATTAACGACATCGAAGTCGGTGCAAGGTGTAGTCCATAATGATTGCTGACGACCAGTGATTATTTACAGTTTAAGTGTAACAATGGGTTTATGGTTTGCACACTTCATGGCCAAGATGATATCCCTTGGATACGCAAGCCTCTTTGTGAGGGGAGACCTGGCGGTGAAAAGTTCATGACGCCCCACCCCTAACAACTCATCCTTAAGAAAAATCGTCAAAGACAGGAAAATGAAAGCAACTTTTCGCTGCAAATTCATGGAACAATCCAGCGCAGCTCACGCGCACAATGACACTGATTGGCGGGCGACCGATTCCGAGAATGCGGCGACGCCAAAACCAGTTGTTTTTCCATAACGGAGGTTTTAATTTTTGGGGGGGGTTAGATCACGTAAATATAACGTGTCGTTAAATCCGCCACCGCCCCAGCGCAGCCAATCAATCGGTAAGGGTTTATCACGTAAAAACCCAAAACATGCCAATTCGTGACCAGTTCACCACAACCGGTGTGCCGGGAGAGTAAATACCACAGCATTTACAATTCGAGTGCTATAACTGCGTTTTTTTTCTTTTCGCGAGGAAACTGTACGAGAGGCGAGTCTTGGGGGCGCCAGCGTCAGAACCTCCCCATTCACGAACCTAAATAAAAAAAGATCCCGCGTCCCTTCTCAAAGTTCAGTCGCCTCTTCTCGCCTGGCCTCGCCTCCGCGTCGACTGCCCACATTTGCATTTGAATGCTCGGCCGTGGGAAGGCAACCTCGGGCAGTTTCCGCGACAGTGCGGGTTTGAAAGAGCCCCTCGCGAGGGCTCCCTACAAAGCCGCGTCGAGTTAGGGTTGGAGGCGGGGTGTGGGCCAGAGCTTGATTTTAACTATTTACGACCGACCGCTTCACTCGATTGCCAACAGTTTTAACACGTAGTAGGGTTTCGCGACCAATATCATCCAAAATATAGGGTTTTTTTTTTTTTGGGTTAGATCGCGTAAATATAAATGTATACTCTTTGGTTCTTTCGGTAAAATCACGTAGGTGAAAAATAATTTTAAAATAAAAAAATATAAATAAATAAATCACAGTGATTTATTTCTTTCTATTTTTATTTTTTATTTTCCACCTACGTGACTTTACCGAAAGAACCAAAGAGTATGGATCCTTGCAGTCACGAAAACTTCAAATCTAAAATATAAATGTGTTGTTAAACCCGCCACCACCCGACTCAGCCAGACAGGTTTGTCACGTGAACAGAACATGGCAGCTCGTCACTAGTACAGCACTAACCGGTGTGTTGGAGAGCAAATCCACAACATTTACAATCGGAGTACGACGTTTCGCCAGTCAATTACAACTAGCTTCATCAGGCGACAGCCAGATTTGTCAACAGTTGAAGAGGCTGCGGTCTTGAGATGGAGATGCAATCGGACCATAAATAAGTCCGAATTTCGTCGACACGTTCGACCCTTTGTCAGGGTGCTTCTGGATGAGGGCGTTCCCAATTTGTGTTGGTCTTGATGGTTTTTTGACAATACTTCACGTTGGTCAGTGCGAGTTGATGGCCAATCAAGGCGGGTGTACAAGACCATTTGACTGACGTTAGCCATGGCCGAAAGTTTAACTCCGGTTTGCCGGCTTCATACGACTACCGCTGCTCCACCAGAATGAAGATTATGCTGGTGACGGTGATGATAGTTATGGATGATGATGATGATTTCTTGCCGCTGAAACTTTCTCACTCAAAGGGAAGTTGCAGTGTTGGATGAGTTTCAAATGCGAATGTGTTCATCTCCTGAACTCGAGAGCACGGCACTGTATGATAAAAATTGTTGCAAAACAGGACGGAAAACCTTAGTTACGAGAGGGAGGAAATGAGGAAAAGCTGATGTGAGACATAACATCACAAAAGGCAAAATCTGTCTACCCATACGGTCCACCGCAGTCTTTCACTCCGCACGCACACTTTACTCTCTTGTGCTCATTCAGACGGTACATTTCAAACTTCCCTTTTTCTCCGTCATTTGTTTAAAACGAAAACAATTACCATCGCCCCCTCCTGACTGTCGGTCGCAGAACCTGAAGCAGATTTAGGCAGCTCCATTCGTTGGCACTTTCGCCGTGGCGGCGTCATGGCGGAGCGTGGAGGGGTTCGTTCCCCCGGCCCACGGGACAGGCCCCGTCAGTCCGAGAGACGGTCATATCTTGGCAGAATGGCCGAGACACTTTTTTGCATTGGTGGTTTAGACAACGATCGGACCCCTTTGCGTAGGTTTTTGCACCGCGTTGTTTGGCACCACGTCCCGCCGTTTCCATTTCAACGTGCTGGGAATTAAGTTCTTGCGGAAGCTCCCAGCAGGCGGAGCGGAACGTCGGACATCACTGAGAACGCGCAGTGCAAGCAGACGGACACGTTGAGAGATATCTGCAGTAGTGTTGCCGTTGATTAAAACGTTGAAATGGGGAAAACGGGGACGTTAGTCAATGTGGAATCACAAGATCGTGGGTTCGATCCTGACCCCGACGCCTGTATGTTTGGAGTTTGCTTGTTCTGCCCGTGGTCGTGTGGATTTTTCTCTGGGTCCTTCGGTTTTTCCCTCCGCATTTAGAATCAGCGTGTGTTTTAGGGTATTTGGCTGCTATAAATTTCCACGTGATAAGCCACTTCGTTGAGCTACCATTTGTGATAGCCAGGTCGCTTCTGAAAAAGAGCTGCATAGCCCAGTGGGCCTTACCTGGTAAAGTAAAACATTGTTCATAGTTTTAGTTTAGTTTATAAAGATAAAGGTGCAGTCCTCAACAGCTTGCCCACGTCACAGCTGGTGGAAGTGTCTCCGCCGCCGGGAGTCTCGACAGGGCCCCATCTAAGGGGAGCTCTAGAGATCCTCTCCAGAGGGTGTTTTCGCCTTCAGTAAAACCTTGGATTGCGAGCATAATTCGTTCCGGAAACGTGTTTGTAATCCAAAGCACTCGTATATCAAAGCACTCGTACATCAGTTGTGATCACGTGACGCTCGACAGACAAAGCGTATACACGTACTACTCGTATTGCAAGACCTCGCTCGTTTATCAAATTAATATTTATTTAAAAATGTTGCTCGTCTTGCAGAACACTCGCAGACCAAGTTACTCGCAATCCAATGTTTTACTGTACCCTTGTGTCCGTACTGGCCAAATATCAGGGAAGAGGTGGGAGTTCCCGCACTTTACCCCACCGCACGTGACCGCCACCGATTGATCGTCTGTGGTTGAACAACATAACGCTGGGCGTGATTGGAATTTCCACTCAAGCCTTTCTTCACATACTTAGAGTCTCGCACTCATTACACGCACAAAGTGCTTGCCACAAATGAACCCCCCCAATACCTCGCTGATCCCGTCAAGGAGCATAAACCGTCACGCGAACTCCGGCCTTCCTCCTGCGGCCGTCTGGAACGTTCTTGCTCCTTCCGATATGAGGAAGCCATTGGGAGTTATGCAACTTTTATATCATCTAAATTGATAACTCGTTTCTTGAGAACACTTGCTTTTTGTGTTTTAGTTGTCTCCCCCCGCACCTCCGATTAGCACGGTTGTGCCACGTACGGTGCGAAAGAAGTTCAACGTACGTGCAATGCACACAAACGCAAACGTGCACGCATTCTGCAACGCACGCCCTACTGGGAGTTGATGTAGTCGAGGCAGGCAAATGGACCCCCCGTCCGTGAGGGTGGTGGTGGCCGCAGAGTGGTGTCGGGGCATCGCCAGCCGCGTTGTCAGAGCCATCGCTTGCGCAAAAAGAAAACCACCGAGCGAGACCGGGGTGGGGGAGACGGGGAATGGGGGGCTTGGGGTCGGGGGGCTGGCTTGGGGTCGGGGGGCTGGTGAGTGTTACGCAAGATCCTGTGGAGGGGGGGGAACGGCTTGCAAGTCTCTCTTGTGCACAGTGTTGTTGTTCAACCTCCTAACTTGCAGGTCACAACAGAGTCAAAAGATCTCCCCCCTTCCCCACCATAGTTTGTTGTCCTTCGCCCCCACCGCACCTCCCATTAATAGCACGGTTGCCTACGTACGGTGCGAAAGAAGTTCAACACACATGCATTACAAACATAGCCTTTGACAGACTGTTAGGGCAAGTGATGTTGGCAAGCTCCCATGAAGGCCAGAACGGTATACGAGGGGGGTGGGTGGATCATGCGGCATTATGCCCGGCCGCCTTTGTCTCCCCAGTAGCGATGCTTAATACACCGCACCCGGTTCTTATTTGAAGCTGAGTCGACCGAGGGGAGGTCACTGGTGTTGACCGTGAGTGGCAATTGGACTCGTGTCGCAGGGTTCATAACCGCTATGGTGCCGCTCCCCACTGGTCACAACAAAGACAAAGATCCCCCATGTAGCCTTAACAGAGCGTAGGGGCAAGTGTTGTTAGTGAGCGTCTATGAAGGTCGGCACAGCACACGAGGGGGTGGGTGGCCAGGCCGCCTTTGTCTCCCTCGTGGCAATGTTTACACACAGCACCAGGTACTTATTTTAGGCTGAGTCGACCTAGGGGAGTCCCAGGACCGGTTCGGATAATCGTCACTGGTGTTGGTCGTAGTCGGAAATCGAACTCGGGTCTCCTGGTTTGGTGGCGCAGCGTGCTTGCCGCTACTGCACTACTGCTCCCCGCTCTGGTCTCGACAACAAACAAAGATCCCCACGTAGCCTCATAAGACTTGTGGCAAGCGCTGTTCGCGAGTAGCAGCTATAACAACACAGACACTCACCCGATCATTCGCTCCACCATTCACACCGACCGACACTCACACGTTTACTCGCTCACTCGCTGGCCACGCTGCATGTCACAACACTTCTCTGTCCATCATGGGACTTCCCTTGCCAGTATCAAAATATAAGAATAGGTTTTGATCTTTTTGGCAATAAAACCGATCTTAAGGTATTAAAACACCAAGCTGAAACCTTTTGCAAGGAATCATGTCTGCATTGACCACATATACTTCTGGTGAACATGCAAACAAAAAACACGCTCTGGTAGTATATGATGATGCATTTTCTTTTAAACTGATTGGTCCACACCAAACAGCTTTCTATAGAGCCTCGTCTCAAACGGTGTTAGACCAGAGGATGCCAAAAGGCGAACAGCACAAAGACAATGCCACGACCAGAACATTGAGAGCTCGGTTTTGAGCAGCTACATCATGGGACCTCTCTTGGCACTATCAAAAAATACCACACACATACGTGGTCACCACAAGTATGTGTGGTTAATGCAGACACGATTCCTTGCAAAAGGTTTCAGTTTGGTGTTTTAACATCTTAACACAACTGTTTCATTGCCAGAAAGGGTATAACCTGTTCTTCTACTCCTCTGTCCGCTCAAGAAACGCGTTGCACCCTTCTGCCAATTACAGATTTGAGAGCGCTGTTGGTTGCCAGCCACTTGGCAATTGCTGTGTTGCATCCTGACAGCAATCGGTCACCGCCAAGTATCGATGTATCCCCTAAATAGTTAAACGTTTCCTACGCTTGCGATGCACGCAGCGAATCGAGTAAGAATCGATTATTTACAGCTGACGAAAATTCTGTGAACTTGTTACCTTGACTGCGAGTTTCTTTTACACTCGGGCTTAGGGAGTGGCAATTGACTGTGGCAAAAAAAAGAATACCTTTCTTGAATTAAATCGCTACCTAAAAAAAACCGTGACGCTTCAATAAAATTGCCGGGATGCAGTGAAATGCCAGACAGTCAGGAAACATCCACTGCCACCACACCCTCCCCCCACAGCCATTCCGTGGCCTGTCACATTTAATTTCCAGTATAGATTCTTGCGTCTGGTTTGTACAGCCCCAATTGCATTGCCTGTCACACGTGCTCACGTTCTTCCGTCGTGTTTGTCCTGTCCTGTTCTTTTAGCCGGAAGAAGCATTGCGTCTTCTCCGATTGGCACTAATCCGTAGATAACTCGATTTCTGTTGCAATTATTTGATGCACAGTATTGCGAGCGCTGGAATCAATTCCTTTTAATCGTATATAACGTGCCTCGTGGGGCCTATATAGTCCGCATTGTATTACAGAAAGGGTCATCGGCCGTGGTCGGCCCACTGCTGCATGAAAGCCTTACCAGGTAGGCGCCATCTCTAGAGGTGGTGTGATGTAACGGCCGGTCTGTCTTGCCTCTTTCTACACGTGAGCTCATTTTCCAGCGTGTTGCATGATCACAGCATGGTCACACGGATACTTTGCAAAACTGTAACGGATCATTCGGTGAAATGCATTGAAATGTAGCAAATTAGATTATTTGCTCCATCTCCGCATTGGACATCCACCCCCCCCCCCCCCCCGTAGCATGTCCCCTCCTTTGGCTGATTTTTTTTAATTCACGACTCCGTGGTAACTAACCTTCCGTACGCTGCTTTGGCTATTTTGTTCCCGCGGTATTTCTCGTGCCGAAATTCAGTGTAAGCGTGGGTTGCCATTTTCAGCATCGCGAGATGCAACCCGAACAAATCATGCCATGTGAATGACGCTGTCCGAGTCAGGCCCGTTGTCGTTACGACTGAATCGACTTCATTCGTGGACATTTATGGTTTCATGACAAGATTGTCAAAGGTGGCGGTGGCGGCTTGGAGATGCCTTCGTCCAGCAGCGGATTGACCAAGGCCGATGATGATGGTGGTGATGATGAGATTGTGGCGAACGCAGCGACTGCTTGTCTCCGCCGTGGGTTACGTAAAAACGATTTCGTGAAACGTGCGGTTAAACGGGAGGGGAAGCGGGAAAGGGAAGGGAGGGTGACGAACGTGGCCCAGATAAAACATAAGCAATGATGGTGTTGCACATGCAGGTCAGGTTATAAAACTGTTACTGTTCACCCGCTTAAAAAACGGGTGTCATCTGTTTTTATTGTTTCTCGAGTTGCTGGTCACAGTGTCACGGGTGAGGCGCCGCTAAATATAGAAGCAATCGCGCCCTTTAAATAGGGTGGGAATTAGTGCGGCATATCGTACCCTACTTTGTATTCCTAATCCGCGACCCAGATAAATCCATCGGTGGAAAACCTGCAGTTTAATTGTATTTGCAAACACAAAGTAACGGTCTCTCACGCTGCGTGATGTTATTTGTGGAAGACGAGCCCGGGAACAGATTCGCGTCAACGAATTTGATGCATTGCTACACGCTCAATGACGGTTAGTAAAAGTAACAATGCACGTTGTAGCGGCCGCACTATTTTACGGACGTGAATAACCGTGACTTTTGAGGCACGGGGCCAAGCTTTGTGTGGGTGCGAATGCCAGGCGAAAGAGGTGTGGGTGCCCTTAAGTGCCTCTTCCAAGTAGTGTGGGGGAAGATTGATGGCTCCTGCGAATGTGCGGCGAGGATGGCAGGATTCTCGGCGGCTGCGGCTGCCACGGGGTAACGACGCTTGGCAGTGACGGTGTGAGCGCTTGGTACAGAGAGGAGGAATTTGGAGTCGCGCCACGGACAGTTCTGCCGTGAGCTGTTAGTGTCGAGTGACAGAATGATACGGTTATGGCTCGCCACTGTAAGCTTATCACCGCTGACATGTAAATTGTGTCGGCGTAGCGCATCACCGCACACTGTTAACGCTTTCAATTTCATGTCGCTGGTATCTAGGTGCATGTTGTGTAAAACGCCAATAACAATGTACAGCTCATCTTCTTGGTTCTTTCGGTAAAGTCACGTAGAAGGAAAATAATCAATTAAAACATTAAAAAAATCTCACGACGTTTCGGCCACAACGCAAGCAGCCGTCCTCAGGTGAACTTTCCGACAGCTTTGTTCTTC
>CM025647.2:717195-729889 GCA_014621495.2 Entosphenus tridentatus
CAAAGATAGTGTAGCTTGCTAACATGATGATGCAACACAAAGGAAACGCAAAGATAGTGTAGCTTGCTAACATGATGATGCAACACAAAGGAAACACAAAGATAGTGTAGCTTGCTAACACGGCCCTGGCTCTGTGCCCGGGGGAGCTGTCACACACACACACCTCTTGAGGCTTTATTAATAACAATACGGACTTAAAAATTACGGTAAAATGCGTCATTATTTCAATACGCAGATGTCACCGTGATGCTACTCCCAATGAGTTTTAATTTGGTTTGCACGCTGGAACTGTGTTCACCTTTTGCTATATTTAGTCAAACCCAGGACTGCCTTGAAAAAAAAAACTGACTAAATAGTCAAACGACAGAACCGATAATAGTAGGTGATCGCTTACTTAGATAATGAGACAACCCAAACTCTGCTCGTAACGACGATCCCCGGTTTCCCAGTTCGTAGTGTGGTGCGCGCTAACCACGGCGCCACATCTCGCCCCGTGGCCTCTTAGGCGTTACAATAAAATTAACCCGTAAAAACAAAGTTTTTCACTATAAATCCTTTATATGCGTGGCAGCTAGAGTCCTCTCGTCCTCTGGCTTGAGATGGCTGCCACCTATGGGTCAGATGATTGCCTGCCACCATTAAGCAATTGGTAATTAAATATAAAAAAAATTGCCTAAAAAGTGTACAATTTTGGAAAAACATTTTCACGAAAATAAATTGTCACGCACAACGAGTCTGTGTGCAAAATGTCAGCTCGATTGGATCACTGGAAGTGGGTTAAAAAACGACCGAAAGATTTGCACGGTCGTAAGCGCGCAAGCAAGCAAGCAAGTGAACTTAATATAAAGGATTTAAAAAGCTTCGCCTGTCCGTAACATCAAAGTAGTAATGTCACAAGAGCGGCCGTATTGAGTTTCCCGACCACGATTAATCAGATTATGGTGATGCCGCACACTGGCAGAGGTGCACACGCGCAAAGTACGGTCGACTCGATTATCCGAGTGCGGTTTATCCGACTTGCGGATGAACCCCGCGCACCTGAGATTTTGACATGAATCATGGATTTTCCACGAAGCCCAAATTAATAATCTAAAAACAGTTATGCATTGTTATTCTTGGACATGTTTATCACAAGTCACGTGCTTAACAAATATGTGCTCCTGTTAATCCGGAATCCACGTGATTGCCCCTGCAGTACAGTAGTTGCATATCTTGACAACAGTGGGTGGCGGAGTTGGATTGATGTTGATTGGCGTGGCTCTGCTGTCATCCACTTAGTGGGCCGAGTCTTCTGCGCGGAAGCAGTAAAGTGATATTATCACTTCGCATGCGCATCCATCGGTCGATCCATTAGTATTCGTTATACATTGATACCTATATTAGTGGTTTTTGGAATAGAGATCCGCAGAAAATGGTTATATTTTTGGATTATCCGCGGCTATCCCTCCCCATCATTAGCACGGATAATCGAGAGCTTACCGGAACAAAAAACGCAACACATTCTTCGATAACACTGATCTGAAAAGGACACACACACACATATATAATAGGTGACTATTTCGGGAAATACTCCTTCACAGCGCACAGAGAGAGACTGGCCTCTCTGTGACTCCTACTTCTCTGGCCTCTCTCCGCGCTGTGACGAAAAGAGCCATTGGCCCCGAAACGTCACGAAATATATATATTTTCTTTTAAAGGCTGCAGCGTTCTTGACTGTGATCACTTTATTTTTATAAAAGCTTCAGACTTGCGTCAAACAGCTGTTCCAACACACAGGCTCCGCACGAGTCTTTTTGAACTTGCTCATGGCCACTAAGTATGAAAAATACATGGCCGTTGAGTATGAAAAATACAAAATAGGGTTTAACCACTTTCTGGCAATAAAACAGGTGTTATGGTGTTCAAACACCAAATAGAAACCTTTTGCAAGGAACCATGTCTGCATTAACCGCATGTACTTGTGGTAAACGTGCAAACAAACATGCTCTGAAAATAAATGTCATTGTCTTTGAAACTGATTGGCCTACACAAGAGACAGCCTCCTTTAGGGCCTAGTCTCACCAGTTTCATGCTAGAGAACAACGCCAAAAGGCGAACAACACAAAGCCAATGCACTATCAGGGCATTTATAACTCGAGGTGATCAGCAACAAAATGGGACCTTTTTTTCTAGTATCAAAGTATGAAAAATACAAAATAGGGTTTAACCACTTTCTGGCAATAAAACAGGTGTTATGGTGTTCAAACACAAACAGAAACCTTTTGCAAGGAATCACGTCTGCACGAACCGCACGCACTCGTGTTGAACACGCAAACAAACGTGGCCGTTAAGACCGCGTCCCCCAACAAATTGGGGTTTAACGCAAATCGACAAAAAAACGCGGAGGTCGCACGCGTCGAGTCCCACACACTTTGTGGTGGTGACGTGGCCCAGCGCTGGCGCTTTCGCCGCTCGTTGCAGAGGTTCGTAAGCAAACACAAAAGATAAAGGGTCCACGTGCAGCCTTTAACGAACTGTTGGGGGCAGTGCTGTTTCCCGCTTGTTGCAGAGGTTTGCAAGCCAGTCCTGGTGTGGACTCTGGCATGTGTTAACCGTACAAATACGCTCTGTCTGTTTCACAGTGGACGTTAAAAGATCACCCGGCGTTATTGGAACCGGGTAGGCCCTTTTTGCGTAGTCCAAATTTTACGAACTCGGAAACATTCTCGCAAAATCGCTCAATTGGGACCACGCTTGGCAGCAGTTGCTCCCTACCGGCGGACCATATGCGTCCGTGAAATACGGCGCCTTCGCGATCGCCCCACGCTACGAGAACAGTTGCTGCGAATACAAAATGTGCTCAATTACTCATAATTACCCGTGTGTACGTGCACGCACCTGCCGCCCCCGGATCACTCCCACCACATTGACTCACCTCGATTTGAGTTGACGCACCTCCGTTGCCAATCCCAGCCCTGGGGGGGGCGGGGGGGGGAAACGAAGCCACCCAGGAGTGTGGTTCTGACGCCGGCGCGTGCGCATAGACCGGCCCAAAACAGCGTACAGCAGAGCGCGACGTTCCCGTCGTTCCAATGCGGGTAACAGAGGAAGCTGTGTCTGTGCACGTCTGTGCTTGCCCTCTCCGTGCAGGTAATTGGGCTGCTGGATGTCTTCACACCTGACAAGTCTCTGGATGTATTCAACGACATGTGAGTTTCCTGCCGTGTGCGCGCGCGTGCACACGCATGCACCGTACGTGCTTGCGTGCGCTTGCGCGCGTACGGACATTAAAAAGACCGATTCAAATAATGGTCACCGGCGTTGGCCGTAGTCGGAAATGGAGCTCGGGTCTGCGGGTTCATAGCGCAGCGCACGGGCCGCCACTACTCTACCGCTCCCCACTCTGGTCACAACAACAAAGACAAAGATCCCCCGTGTAGCCTTTAACAGACTGTTGGGGCAAGTGCTATCTGTTGAGGCCAGCACGACACGCCAGGGTGTGGGTGGCCAGCGCCACACCTGTCCGCGTGCGTCATCTCCCCAGTGCCAATATTTACACACCACGCCACCCAGTGACTCTTTTAAGGCCGAGTCGGCCTCGGTGAGGGCCCAGGACCGGGTTCAAATATTCGTCAGCATTGCTGGCTTCAAATAGGGGTCGCTGGGTTCATAGCGTAATGCTCTAACCACTGCGCCACCTCTCCGCACGCGCGTACATGCGTATGCGTACGCGCTGAGAGTGTCAGGTTTCAGATACTCGTGATTCGATAAGTTGTCACGAGTCGGGATTTCGAAACTTGCATTGAGATTATTTCGATTATTTTGCTGCTTTAAATGTCCACTTTGTTGAGCTCTCATTTGTGGCCAGGTTGCTTCTGAAAAATAAGTTAACACTTATTTAGATTGTGTTTGGGTGATTTGTTTACCTTTCTCGTACTTTGCACTACTATTGTATTTTTGTACTGTTTGTTGTTGCAACGTTCTTACCTCGTGCCCCTACTGGATATCTTTGAAAGAAAAGTTTATAGCTCATCGGATTCCTCCAGTATTAATACATATTCTGATTCAAGTGTCGGTTATGTTTGTTATTGTTTCGTGTCGCTCATGTGGATCGACTGTCGCTTCGGGCCCATCTAGTTTGGACAACCATCCCTCGATTTGCGAACGTTCGCTTGAGGAAATTTTGCCTTGACGCGATTGACAAATTACGGACAAATTTCGATTTAAAGCTTTCGTGACTGCAGGGATTCATCTTCTTGGTTCTTTTGGTAAAGTCACGTAGAATGGAAATAATAAAATAATAAAAATAAAACATAATAAAATAATTTATAAAAATAAAACATAATAAAATATTTTTTTTTTATTATTTCCATTCTACATGACTTTACCGAAAGAACCAAGAAAATTACGGACACTTTTCGATAAGCGAAAAATCAAATTTCCACGTGAACGAAACTTCACTCCGGCCCACCGCCATGAGATCATCAAATGAGAAACTGCCCGGAAGGCTGTGTCATCATTCGTCCACGACACCATCATCATGGTTTCCCTGCAGTGCAACAAGTAAAGCCTCCACATCGCCTCTAGAGTCATTCGAACATGCAGCAGATCTTTTGGCGAGTTCCCTGAAAAGTCTACTCTTGGTTCTTTCGGTAAAGTCATGTAGGTGTAAAATAACATAAATTAAATCGCGACGTTTCGATCGCAACACAAGCAATCATCATCATTAGTTTGAAATTAATAATTGTTCAATCGTTTTCATATTTATGTTTTCTATTACTGCTACTACCATTTTTATGTCGTCAAAAGTGATAAAGTCATTTTATCCTTAGAGTTTGGAGTAGAGTTGGAATTACTGTCCGAAACGAGTCCCTAATTTTACGGATTAAATTAATGGGAAAATCCATTTCCGACTTACTGGCTTTGCGCGTGTGTTTTTTTAACAACACACATCCCTTTAGAACGGCCGTTTTGACCGTGCTGTGTGGATTGTGGTGTTCAGGTACACCGTGTTATTGAATTTAACCAGGTAAGGCCCCACTGAGCCATGTAGCTTCTTTATCAGAAGCCACCTGGCCACAGATGATAGCTCAGCAATGTGGCTTATCGTCATCGCGTGGAAATTGATAGCAGCAGCAGCGAAATATTCTCAAACACGTGGCCTTGATTCTAAATGGGGAATGGGAAAAAATCGGAGGATCCGGAGAAAAATCCACGTGACCACGGGGAGAACATGCAAAATGCCAAACTGATCGGTGTAACTTGGTGGAGGTACAGCCCATAGATGAGGGAGCATAGAAGTAGAGTACAGCAATGGATTTAGCTTCACTGCCCTCTCCTGCCAACAACCTAAGCCCTGCTTGTACTGTCTGCTACGCTCGATAATATGCCGCTCATCCAAGAACTATCCAGGCCCAAGCTAATTTGCTGTTCTGATATCTAACAAGATGGGGCGCTTTCCGGGCGATTTGGTCATTCGCCACATTTTGTTTCTCGTCTGTCTCGTTTGTTTGCGCTTATTTAGTCTGTTCGCCTAAGGGGTAACGTTTGCAGAAAATGTGAATAATAACTTATGACGCGCACGACTCAATGCCTACATCATGAGAAAAATAATCTGTCAACAATATAATAATAGGGTTTTCCCCCTTTTTTCTGGCAACAAATCTGAAACCTTTTTACAAATTATCATGTGTGCATTAACCACAATACTTGCGGTCAAAATGCAAACAAACAACACACTATGATAATATTTGCATTGTCCTTGAAAGGTTTCAGTTTTGTTGTCAGAAAAAAGGGGAAAAACCCTATTATTATGTTTTGGTACTGGCAAAGGAGGTCTAATGATGTAAATCTATGAACAGTTACATGTCAAGACCAAAAAAAAAGCATAGACAAAGATCCCTCTTGTAGCCTGAAAAGACTATTGGGGCGAGTGCTGTTAGCGAGCACCTATGAAGGCTGGCACGGCATGCCAGGGGGTTGGTGGCCAGCATCACGCCCTGCCGCCTTAATCTCCCCAGGGGCGATGTTTACTACACAACGCAACCAGGTACTCATTTGAGGCTGAGTCCACCTAGGGGAGGCCTAGGACTGGTTCAGATAATCATCGCCAGTGTTGGCCGTGAACGGGAATCGAACCCGAAGCCGCCAGGTTCGTAGTTGCAGTGCGCTAACCGCTACACCGACGCTTCCCAAAACCACACACATGCACACGCGCATGTGTGTGGCGGCTTCCCCTCTAGACTCGCTCGACAGCGCGCGTGTTGTCGTCCCAGGTACCTGGTGACGCACCTGATGGGCGCCGACCTCAACAACATCGTCAAGTGCCAGAAGCTGACCGACGACCACGTGCAGTTCCTCGTCTACCAGACCCTTCGCGGCCTGAAGGTGAGCGGCGTCCTTGCACCGGGCGGGGGGGGAGGTCGTGCCCGGGTGCGCAACCTTGCCCAGCGGGTTAACCCTGCCCAGGGCGGCGGCCCTGCCCAGGAGAGAGCAGTTGTGTTCATGGGGGCATCCCTGCCCAGGGTGAGTGCCGTACTTGCCCAGAGGGGGTGGGGAGGGGGGAAGCCGTGCCCCATGGATGGCGGCCATGCCCCAATAGGCAGCCGAGCCCAGAGGGGGGTGGCCGTGTCTAGGTGGGCAGCCCTGCCTAGGGTGGCCGTGCCCTGGGAGGCAGCCGTGCCCAGTGGGGGGTGGCCGTGCCCCAGAGGTCGCAACCGGGTACCCGATACCCGTACCCTACTTGATACCCGGCTACCCGTACCCGGCCAGGTACGGGTACCCGTTTGCGACCCTGGTGCGGCCGGCTACGGGTACGGGTAGGCCGTGAGTCACTGGTGAGTAACCGTTTGTCACTCATTTCGGTTAGGGTACGGGTACGGCTAGGGAACGGGTACCCGTACCCGGCCGGGTACGGGTACGGGTACCCATTTGCGACCCTGATGCGGCCGGGTACGGGTACGGGTAAGGAATAAAAACCCATTTGCGACCTCTGCCGTGCCCGTGAAAGGGGGGATGGGGGGTGGTTGGCTCTGCACCGGGTGATGGTCCTGGCCAGTGGTGCGGCGATGCACACTTGGCAAGATGACAAGCTCGCCACGCGCCACACACTGCGCACGTCAGCCGTGACAGTCCACTGTCAAAATGATGAAACCGCGAGAAATGTTGTCAATACCATGCCCTCAAAAGTTGATGTTCTTTGTGCTGATGCACCACTGCCAGTGCAGTATCACGAACAAAACGAATTGAGTACTCTGTTTTTGCTTCGATTCATACAATTCGGCATACATCATTCCCACACATGTAGCTGAAAACGTGTGTTGACCCAGACCCGATGTTCACATGGGTTAGGGGATATCATGACTTCCTATCATCATCATCACCACCACCACCATCATCATCACCACCACCACCATCATCATCATCACCACCACCACCACCATCATCATCATCATCACCACCACCACCATCATCACCATCATCATCATCACCACCATCATCATCATCATCACCACCATCATCATCATCATCACCATCATCATCATCATCACCACCACCACCATCATCATCATCATCACCACCACCATCATCACCACCATCACCATCATCACCACCATCACCATCATCATCACCACCATCATCATCACCACCATCATCACCACCATCACCATCATCACCACCATCATCATCATCACCACCACCACCACCACCATCATCATCATCATCACCACCACCACCATCATCATCATCATCACCACCACCATCATCATCACCACCACCACCATCATCATCATCACCACCACCGTCATCATCATCACCACCACCATAATCATCACCATCATCATCACCACCATCATCATCATCATCACCACCACCACCACCATCATCATCATCATCACCACCACCATAATCATCACCATCATCATCACCACCATCATCATCATCATCACCACCATCATCATCATCATCACCACCATCACCATCATCACCACCACCATCATCATCACCACCACCACCACCATCATCATCACCACCACCACCACCATCATCATCATCATCATAATCATCATCATCATCATTATCACCACCACCACCACCACCACCATCATCATCATCATCATCACCACCATCATCATCATCGCTTTTTGATACCGCGTCACGCGGTGATTTTGCGGCGTAACGGCGGATGTCGGGTATCCTGCCGATCGATTGTAAAACGAGAATAAACAGTAAACTCTTACCTCGAAACGATTTTATCGACTGACCGTTCCAGCGGCACCACTCGCGACGCTCACCATCACGGCTCCGGCGGAAGGGAACTTCAATAAGATTACGGCGGATCGGTGCAGCGTCTGTGAAAGCGGCGGCGGCAGAAGGCGTGAAGAGCCCCTCCTTGCTGCCACTACTCGGAATCTTTATTTATTAATTTATCCTAGAGAATTCCGACGAGCCATGAAGCTCTTTTTCACAGATGTCCAGTAGCCACCTTCCTGGTTGCACTTGTGTGTGTGTTGAACTTGGGGAGCGATAGTGTAGCGGTTAGCGCGCTGCGCTATGAACCTGGCGACCCGGGTTCGATTCCCGCTCACGGCCAACTCCAGTAAATATTATCTGAACCGGTCCCGGGGCTCCCCTAGGTCGACTCGGCCTCAAACGAGTACCTGGTGTGATGTGTAACCATCGTCACTAGGGAGACAAAGGCAGCCGGGCATGGTGCTGGCCACCCACCCCCTCGTGTGCCGTGCCGGCCTTCATAGGTGCTCGCTAACAGCACTTGCCCCTACAGTCTGTTAAGGCTAAATGGGGGATCTTTGTCTTTGTTGAACTTCTCTCGCATCGTGCGTAGCCGTGCTTATCGGAGGTGCGGGAGGGAAGGACAACAAACAACACAAAAACTGTGTTTTAGAGAAGTGAGTTTTGAGTCTTGGCTCTAATAACCCCATGCACCGTGTTTGTGTCTCCCTGCAGTACATTCACTCGGCCGGAATCATTCACAGGGTGAGTTTCACTGCCTTCCATGTGCCAGCACACCAAACCCTGTACGGCGTACAAAACGAATCTATCCATAAGAGTTTTTTTTTGTGTTAAATTGCGTGAATATAAATGTGTCGTCAAACCCGCCACCACCCGACACTGCCAGTTCGTAAGGTTTGTCACGTTAACAAAAACGTGCCAATTAGTTGCTAGTTCAGCGTATCCGGTGTGTTGGAGAGTAAAACCCACAACATTTACAATTCGAGTATAACGTTTCGCCAGTAATTACGACCAGCATCATTAGGCGACAGCGAGACACAAGGAGCCCGAAAGAGCCTCTCTAGAGCAGTGTTTTTCAAATTTTTCTCAGCTTCGTAGACCACTGTATAAACTAAACTTATTTTTTTTATTTATACCGGCTAAGGCCCCATTGAGCCTTAGAGGGAGAGAAATCTTTTTTTTCAGAAGCAATCTGGTTTTCATAAATGATAGCTCAACGAATTGGCTTCTGATCGTCGCTTAGCAGCCAAATAACTCTATAAACACGTGGCGTCGATTCTAAATGTGGAGGCAAAAAACCGGAGGGTCCTGAGAAAAATGTACGCTACCACACGGAGAGAGAGAGAGAGACATGCACACTCCAAATGCACGCGTGTCAGGGTTGGGGTTGAACCCACGTGGGAATGATGCCCCACGCTTCGAAGTGGACAGGGGGAAAAAGTACGAAACATAAAAAATCTTCGCGCAACATTGCCGATGCTTTAGAGGGGATGGGGAGGAAACTTACGAGGATTTCGCCCGATGTTCGCTGCGGGTCCCCCGGGAGCAGCGCTGGCAGGGGATGGCTTGACCCTTGTAAGACTCTGCGCGGTATTCCCACCCCCCCCCCCCACCAAGGATCTGAAGCCCAGCAACCTGGCTGTGAATGAAGACTGTGAGCTCAAGGTTAGTGGCTCTCGCAACAACAACACCCCCGACGACTACAGATGTTGTGCACTTCATATATATACACAGTCGGCTCTCGATTATCTGAGCCCGTGATGGGGAGGACAGCTGCGGGTAATGAAAAATCGCGGATAATCCAAAAATATACAATTTTCCTCGAATCTGCCTAAAACCCACTAATGTGGGTACACATTATGATTGAGTTCAGTTTAGTTTGTGAATGAACGAAAACGAATGATTGATCGATCAATTCACGTGCTCGGTGATACTAACACTTTCCTGCTCCCGAGCAGGAGACTAGGCCCACTCAGTGGACAGCAGCAGAGCCACACCAATCAATAACAATCCAACTCCGCCACCCGCTGTTGTAAAGATATGCAACTACTGTACTGTAGAGGCAACCGCGTGGATTTCGGATTAACCGGAGCAACGTATTTGTTCGGTTTAAGCACGTAACTTGTCATCAACATTTCCAAGAATAACAATGTATAACTGTTTTCTAGATTACTAATCTGGGCTTAAGGGACAATCCACGGGTCATTAATTTTTGTCAAAATCTCAGGTGCGCATTTAATCCGCAAATCGGATAAACCGCACGTGGATAATCGAGAAGTACTTTTAAAGACATCATCTACCATACTTTGCGCGTGTGCACCTCTGCCAGTGTGCGGCATCACCATAATCTGATTAATCGTGGTCGGGAAACTCAACACGGCCACTCTTGTGACATTACTACCTTGATGGTACAGACAGGCGAAGCTTTTTGTAACGTCCAAGAGGCCACGGGACGGAGATGTGGCGCCGTGGTTAGCGCGCACCACACTACGAACTGGGAAACCGGGGATCGTCGTTACGAACAGAGCTGGGTTGTCTCATTATCTAAGTAAGCGATCACCTACTATCGGTTCTATCGTTCGACTATTACGTCCCTTTTTTTTCAAGGCAGTCCTGGGATTGACTAAATAAAGCAAAGGCTGAACAAAGTTCCAGTGGGCAAACAAAATTTAAATGCATTGGGAGAAGCATCACGGTGACATCTGCGGAGCCTGAGGCTCACCAAGGAGGGTTCCTGCAGCGTTCAGATATTTGGTTAACCCTTGGGTGAATGTTTGACGTGTGGGACAAAACCAGAGTGCCTGGAAGAAAACCCACAGGCACGAAGAGAGAGCACTTTTTTACTTGGCGAATGCTTTTTACACAGAGCACCAGATACACGGGAAAAATAAATACATAATTCCATGGATACGTCGATGTTATGTGATACAGGTCAGCACAAACAGGTTCAGTGAAGCCACCTGATGCACTACAGCCTCAAGGCCTTCTTTGTAGCCTCGTGGATTTTCCAATTTGACGAATCCGCGACCCACCAATCCTTCCCCACCCAGAGTGATGGATGACTGGCGTGTGTGACCACGCTTGGCTCGAAACACGCGGAGTGCTTCTTGTTGCAAACGA
This sequence comes from Entosphenus tridentatus, assembly GCA_014621495.2. NCBI lineage: Eukaryota > Metazoa > Chordata > Hyperoartia > Petromyzontiformes > Petromyzontidae > Entosphenus > Entosphenus tridentatus. Next base: position 728,548 of record CM025647.2, read on the forward strand.
AGCACAATAACATCGCTGACCATCTCTTCAGGGAGCTATAAACCATCGCGCGAACTGCGGTCATCCCCGTAGCAGCAGCGGCGTTTAGGCGACCCGTCGAATAAAGACGGTGGCCGCCGCATCGCGCGCTTTCGGATGCGCTTGTGCGGCCGTCGTGAAAGCTCTTCATTCCGATATTAGGAAGCCACTGCAGCTGTGCGCTTTTAAGTCATTCAGATTGAAAACTCATTCCTTTCCCCGCCGCACCTCCGATTAGCACGGTTGGCTACATACGGTAAAAAATAAGTTCTGCATACACACATACAAACCACTATACACTACACTATACATGACCACACACTACAATACTATACACTAGAGCACTATGCTAAATTGAAAACGCATTTCTTTAGAACTGCTTGTTGTTGTGTTTAGTTTGTTGTCCTTCCACCGCCGCACCTCCAGTGAGAGCGGTTGGCTACGTACGGTGTGAAAGAAGTTCTACATACACACATACTTACCAAGTCTCTTCAATAGCAAAAGACAAAGGACCCCCCCCCCCCACTCCGTCCCCCCAAAGCCTAGACAGACATCAACTCTGATCTCGCTCTAACACATGGATTCGGTGACAGCCACCATGCCAAGAGGGTGGGTGCGGAGATCAGCTGCCGAGGCTCCGTTGGTTTGCATCTCGCCGTGGCAAAGTTGATTGGGGTGTGGGGTGGAGGTGCAATGTATTGATGTAGAGCTGCGACATCCCATTGTTTAAATAATCGATTGTCGGCTCCGTTTGTCGACTGATTGGATAACTCTGCAAAACAATTCGAAGAAGAAAAAAAAGGTCTCGCTTGTCTTCTGGCACGCCACCGGACAGAAGGTGATGGGCGAGGCTTGGTGATGTCACCTACATGACCAGCCATGTGACACTAGCTGCAGCTTGCAGGGGGTTTCCCACCTGCGGGGGACAGCTGCGATAATCTGAAGCGGTGGCTGTTAGCCTGCGGTGCACGCTGCACCCCCTTGGGGTGCCAGATGCCCTTGCTGGTGGTGCGAGTCGTGACCAGGTTGTTTTTTATGGTAAATCCTCAAAATCGCAAATGAAGCACGGGCACGTGAGTTCCATCTGACTTGGTTTCATCAAACCTACGTCTTTATTAAGATTATTTTTATTTTTTACGATTCAGAACCAAAGGGATGCAGGCTGCATTACAGGTGAAGAACCACCACACTGCTTTGATCTAAAGCTTTCGTGACTGCAGGGATTCATATTCTTGGTTCTTTCGGTAAAGTCACGTAGAAGGGAAATAATAAAATAATAAACAATAAATATTCTCACGACGTTTCGACTGCAACACAAGCAATC
>CM025647.2:730289-754503 GCA_014621495.2 Entosphenus tridentatus
TGGCCCTGACAAGGCAACCGCACGACTCGAAATTCAATAAATCTAGGCTCATTTTTCATAGCAACATGAATTTAATTTTGTACGGCCGACGAATGATGTTATAAATATCCAAATGGCCCTCGGCAGAAAAAAGGTTCCCCACCCCTTCTCTAAAGGAACGGGGGCTCGAGGAAGCTGACCGCGAGGAGAACAAGCGGTCGATTGAAACAATTTCTAGTCGGATTTTCACTCTCCAACGTTCTAATCGTGCACCAGCTCTGTAAAGAACGGTGGCGTCGATGTGACGCGGCCCCCTGGCGACGCTGTCTCCGTATAGATCCTGGACTTTGGGTTGGCGCGGTTGACGGACGAGGAGATGACTGGCTACGTGGCCACCCGCTGGTACCGCGCGCCCGAAATCATGCTCAACTGGATGCACTACAACCAGACCGGTGAGCTACGTGGCGTGCGCCGAGTTCACACAGCCGCTGCGTCAGTTTAACACGTAGTAGTAGTAGGAGCAGTCGTAGTGCTGTTGCGACAAATATTTATCCTTGAGAGAGGTTTTTTTTGGGTTAGGTCGTGTGAATATGAATGTGTCGTTAAACCCGCCACCACCCGACGCAGCCAATTGGTGAGGTTTGACACGTAAACAAAACGTGGCAATTGGTTACCAGTACAGCACACCGCTTGTGTGTTGGAGAGTAAACCCACAACATTTACAATTCAAGTACCGTGACATTTCACCGCTAATTACGACTAGCATCATCAGGCGACGGCTAGAATTGTCTCCAACACACCGGTGTGCTGAATTAGTAACTTTAATTGGCTGTGTCGAGTGGTGGCGGGTTTAACGACACATTTATATTCGCGCGATCTAACCACCCAAAAAAACTCTTTTGGAGCCATCACATGTGCTGTGTGCAGTGTTCATCCTGTGCGGTGTCATACGATCCACGTGTAACGAACGCGTGGTGCGTTGTAACCCATATGATGTGCGGCGGTGTGTCGTGCTGCTCGTGCGGTGCGGTGTGTCCTATACGACAGGTGGGTCGTGGTGTGTTGTGGTGCCCCCCGTGATGTGACCAGGGGTGTCCGTGGCATGCGGCAGGGGCGCGATGTGTAGTGTTTGCGCAGTGTGGTGTGACTCATGGTGTGACCCGTGTGTGCTGTGCGTGGTATGACCTGTGCCATTTTCAGTGGACATCTGGTCTGTGGGCTGCATCATGGCTGAACTCCTGACCGGACGGGCACTTTTCCCTGGGACTGACTGTATCCTTCTAAAACCTGCTTCTTTTGAAAGTGGGGGGCGGGGGGGGGGAAATGTTAAACGGGGCGTGCGTGTGTGCAGGTGGCTGGCTGGGTGGCCCCCGGGGGCCTTATCTCATGCCACAGAGACACCGAGTGGACAACCACTGTGGGTTGGGTGTGAATGTGACTTTCGGCTGCACGCGGTTCAACTGGGAGTTGGTGGTCTCGGCCCAATGGATCATCGAGGGCTACGTAAGAACCACCGTCACTTAAAATTCGTTTTTGTCGCATGATTGTCATTAATTCCGGCTCTGAGGCATTCACGTTTTGGTTCGATTGATATTTCACCGTCTGCAAGGAATCTAAAACTCGTATCTCCCAAAGTGGCTGTTGAAGTTACTTACGAAGTTCTTTTAAAGACATCATCTACCCGTGCCATTCTCCAACACAGGGCAGTGCACCGTTCCCTGTGAGAATTTCTCAAATGTGAGTGTCGTCATCTCACGATCACACTGACAGTCTAGTGGGAATATAATTGTGAGAAATGTCGGCGTTTCCAGTACGCGTCACCTCTGCTGGAACTCGCTCGTCTCAGTGGCCCACAAGCCTCCTGATGCCAGCAGCACAGAAATCTTGTGGTTCATCCGTAAGCCGCGACTTTATTCAGCATTGTCATTCATTCGCAGTTGCATCACCTCTTCTTGGTTCTTTCGGTAAAGTCACGTAGAAGGGAAATAAAAAATAATAAAAATAAAACATAATAAAATAATTTTATTTTGTTTTATAAAATAATTGTGTTATGTTTTATTTTTATTATTTTTTATTTCCCTTCTTCGTGACTTTACCGAAAGAACCAAGAAGATGAATCCCTGCAGTCACGAAAGCTTTAAATCGAAAGTTGCATCACCGTCAACCGCCTTCCACTCGGCGCTTCTCTCGGAACGTTGCGTGGCCGGACGTCTGAAGGGGCTAGGTCTGGGCTCCCTGTCAGGCGTTTGCAGAACGCCCCCATCCAAGCTTTCCCGACAATTCCACGGGTGCTGAAACGCCACTCTGCCAAATTTCTCCGCAGGCCACACGGCATTTCTCCCGAATATCAAACCTTCGCATTGTTCACCAGCAAGTCGCAGAACAAGCGCACCGTGGTGACGATCTGTCGGCGTTTATTGAAGGCAACGGTTACGGGACTCCCTGCGCGTCGCTAAAGCGCGTTGCCGTCGTTTCTGATGGGACGTTGTAGGGCACAGATTTTATCTCTTTCCTGGAGAACCTAGGTTTAGTGCACGGAAAGTACTCTGAGGCACCCTAGCATCAAGGGCGCTATAGTATCAAAAGATAAATCATCGCCGAGGTTGACGTTTGATGATGGGCGAGAAGGAATTAAGCACCAAATCAGCAGTCTTCAAGTTCATTAATTAGGTAGAGCCCTGTGAGCCATTCGGCTCTTGAATCGGGTGCAACCGCAACAAACAAAAAACAAAAACATGAACAAGAATACATCTTAAAGTGACTGTGACTGAGTGCAAACAGAAAATCCAAGAAAAGACAGCTAAATATTGCAGAAGAAACACCGTACACCAACGCTTTGGGGTAAGTATGTATGTTGAACATCTTTCGCACCGTACGTAAGCCATCACGCTAATCGGGGGTGCGGGAGCAGCACGTTGAATCGTCCGTGACGAGTTGACTTTCCCAAAGGTGCGTGTCTCCCATTGCGCCCAAAATATTAACAGAGGAACAATATTTTTACGGGATTCGCTGTGCCTTATCACCCAAGATTCCTGTGTGAAGGAAAGCGAATTTCTGTCTCGCTCCATCACAGCTGATGAAACTCGAATCCCATCACTGAACCAGAGAGTGAGCACGTCAGCCAATAATGTAACCGTGACTTTACATCGCATCTCGTATCAAACAGCTGAAATGGCATCCATACGGCGATTTTGTCTCTCGAATTATATTGGCAAATACTTTTTAAAAATGTATCCCCGCGTGAGTAACTTTTAACAGGGCCCTGAAGCCATCAGTTCCCCCGATAATCACGTGGTAGACCGGCCCACTGGGCATTCTCAACACGCACGGCCCCTCGATGTCCTTGGCTATAGAGTGACGCACGAGTGTAAATTTAGTTGTGATTTTTTTTGTTGTTGTTGCGCTATGCAAGTGTGGCATGCCAAACGAGTCTAACTTGCGGGTGCGCCTGCGTAGGGCGCGGCCGAGACGGTGAATTCACATTTCTCGAAAAATGCTTTCGTCATCCACGCTGGGCACAAACGACAGCGGAGCAACCGATGGGCATTCTTTTTTTTTTGCAAAACAACCTGCAGTTGGTGATGGCAAAAAAAAACGTGTAAAAACCAACGCAACCCCCGCAATTGCTCGCTCGCCCGCCACGAGCTGGGCGGAACGGAAGGAAGTGTCTCCACTCGAGGAAGCTCTCAAGCAGTGGTTCTCAACCGGGTGGGGGGGGGGGATACGTAGACCCCTGGGGGTACAACGTGGCAATGTTCCCAGGGGGGAGCGGTACGTACGTGTGGTGATTTATAAATGTGTGAAATTATGTCGCACGTGAGAGTCATTGGTGACTAATCCTGTATGAATCGGCCAGTGTAAAATAACTCCCGATGAAATTCAAATCCTTGTGGTAACCTAAAACGACATGAAAGGCTTTTCTAAACTCACCGATCGTAAACAACGTGGGTTACCGAGAGTAACCAGCGAGCGTGAACAAATGACGCCACTCTTGCAGAGTGTCCGTTGAATTTATTTTTATTCCCTTGCAAGTTGCTACCTAGTTAGGATACCTCACAAAATGGAGAAATGGTTAAAATATTGGTGCTCAATATTCATACATTTATTTCTCAACCAAGTTGGGTCCGGCAAGGGTTGGTTGAAGCAAAATTCGACAACGGGGTCACAGTAGCCAAAAAAGTTTGAGAACCACATTTTTGGCACAGTAGCCGCTTGCGCTAACCGTGAGGTGGAATGATAATAGCCTCCATGCCCGCCAGAATCGTTGCTCGTGCATTCAACCGAGCGTTTATTCAGGAAAGCCTCACCCGAGTCAAGACTTTTTTTTATGCAATAAGTTGTTTTGGCCATTTCTGTGGTTTTTTGCTATGAGTTGGAGGTAATCGTTGTGTACAAATCCTAGATGCTCACCGGGGCATTGTGCTCAAAGCTCCGTGCAGACTTGTGCACGAACCCGCTTGCTGTGCTACCTTCTGGCCAGCTCACACCTCAGCGGGGGTTTTTTGAGAGTTTGGTGAATTTCCACGGGGATCCCTCCCCGAACCCTCGCCCGATTACAGGCCACATGCCGCCATTCACGCCGTTTGCCTCCCAACGTCTGGCATGTGCGGCGTCCATTCGTGGCTCTCGTCGTCAGCGCCGGTCATGATCGATCCACTGCTGGACGGAGGTCTCAAGTCGTCTACCCACTTGCAGGGCATGAATGTTTTTGTGGTCACCCACGCGCCCCGTTTCCTTGACACAGAGTGGCAGACATCGACCAGCTGAAGCTGATTATGCAACTGGTGGGGACACCTGGCCCTGAGCTCATGCAAAAGATTTCCTCGGACTCGGTGAGTGGGAAAATCCTGTGTGTGTGCATGCGTGCGTGTGTGTGAGCATGCGTGTGTGTGCATCTCGGTCATCTCAGTCAGTCGACCCGTGGCACCTGGGTCTGTCCCGAGACCTGTCAGCGAGCCTTCGACATTTCGCTTGCCCGCAAAGTGCATCTGGTCTGGCACAGGCGCCGTGGTGACTTCACCGTCACTCAGTGGCAAATGGCAGCTGTTGGTATTGGGGGGTGGGGGCGGGGAGCAGTAGTGCAGCGGTTAGCACGCTGCGCTACGAACCCGCTGACCCGACTTTGATTCCTACTCACGACCAATGAACCGGTCCTGGGCCTCCCGTAGGTAGACTCAGCCTCAAGTGCAGTGTGTAAACATCGTCTACTAGGGAGACAAAGGCGTCCGGGCGTGGTGCTGGCCACCCACCCCCTCGCGTGCCGTGGCGGCCTATATAAGTGCCGCTCGCTAACGGCACTTGCCCCAAAAGTCTGCCGAGGCTATACAGTGGGGGGCATCTTTGTCTCTTGTTGCGATCTGCCCTGCGGGTAAACTTCACGAGCTCTTGACGCACGCCACCGGTTGTCTCGTGAAATCCGACCCGATGGCCAAAACTTTTTTTCAAGTGCTCCCATTAGCAGCACAGGCCGAGGAGCTGCCTAGAGAGGGGTGTGGGGTGGGGGGGCCTCAAGTTCAGATTGCACGGCGACGATAAAAGTGAGGCGGAAAAACCAGGTCGAAGTCACTCGGCCGGCACGGGGGAGTGTCAGTGTCGTCTCGACCGATCAAGTTTGTTCAGTTTAACCCAGCGAGAACCGAGGATAGCCTCGATTTGACCTGGAAAACCCTGAACATTGGCCACCTGGGTAAGAACCATGAGTCCTAACCGCTAGGCCGTACGGGAGCTAATCGTGTGGTGCATCGACGAACCTCCCGTGCTCCTCGCAGGCCAGGAACTACATCCAGTCGCTGCCCGTGATGAAGAAACGCGACTTCCGGGACGTGTTTCTCGGGGCGAATCCCAACGGTGAGTTTTCTTTTCTCCCCTTTTCACGATGAACAGCTTCGTCAGTTGCCGCTGCCCGATTTGCGTGGAGGCAGTTTTTCGCCGATTTCTGCCTCATGGTTGGGGTCATATGCAGGACAACCTCGCCGGACGCGCGTGTTTGATCGAATGCGCGTGTTTGATCGAATGCGCGTGTTTGATCGAACGCGCGTGTTTGATCGAACGCGCGTGGTTTTTCGAATGCGCATGGTTCATCGAACGCACGTGGTTCATGGTTTACGTCGTTATACTTGATGCGGTCTGTTTTCCGGAACATGGTGTTGGGGGGGGCGGTGAGGTGTCGGCCATGCGCGGTTTGACGTCACTCCGGTGGGCTACGTACGGTGCGTAGGAAGTTCGACAAACATACCTGACTGCTAGGACAGTTGCTACGTAGGCTTGCGGAGGTGACAGTGCTGCACCCGTTGGAGAGTACTGTGGTGTGAATGAATCATCTGTGAGAACGGTTTGTTTACCATGGATCTTTTGTGGTTTTTTCGTTCGATGATGTAACACAACTACACTCAACACTTGCGCACAACGCAAATGTTCAAAAGACAAAGATTCCCCGTATAGCCTTAACAGACTTCTGGGGCAAGTACCTATGAAGGCCGGCATGGCACACGAGGGGGTGGGTGGCCAGCACCACTCCCAACTGCCTTTGTCTCCCCAGTGGCGATGTTTTTACACACCGCACCAGGTACTCATTTAAGTCCGACGACCTAGGGGAGGCCCAGGACCATTTCAAGTAATCGAACTCGGGTCGGTGGGTTCGTAACGCAGCACAGCGCTAACCGCGACTACACTACCGCTCCCCCACAAACGTTCACGCACATTTCTGCACGCATCCAGCCGTCCACTCGTTGAAGACACCAGTCATAACGGAGGCCTCAGTGACGAATCATTGACGTTCCAAGTGGCAGCGTTCGGGGCGAGAGTCAGGCTGGGAGCTCAGTGTCGGGGGGGCGAGTATGTGAGTGCTGCGGTGCGGTAAGAGTACTGGAGAGGAGGGGGGGGTTGTGTTGAGGTGAAATTGAAAGTGCGCACACACACACAAGAAATGGAGAGCGACTCTGAATCCTTTATAACAGCGGTTCTCAGCCGGGGGTACGCGGACCCCTGGGGGTACACGTTGGCAATGTCCCAGGGGGTAACGTGAGGTGGTTTCTAAACGCGTGAATAGTCACGTGTGAATATGCCGATATAAAATAACTACGATCAAATGTAAATCCGTATGGTAACCTATTACGATATAAAGGATATATAAACTCATTGATCCTAAACAATGTAGGTTTCCCAGGGTAACCAGCTAGTGCGAACAAATTACGTCACGCATTGTAGAGCGTCCGTTGATTTTTTTTTGTATTCGCTTGCAGTTACTTAGCTAGTTAGGATACCTCAGAAAATAGACAAATAGTAAAAATATTGATGCTCATTATTCATACATTTATTTCTCAGAACCATGTTTGGTCAGGAAAGGTGGGAGGGAGGGGGGGTACTCGCTTGAAACAAAATTCAACATGGTTGAGTTGACAACCACTGCTCTGTTAGAATATAAGGGCAGACACTTTTTTGTATTTTAGTGACACAAAGTGGAACGGGCTTGATCATTTCGGACCCAGGAACGCAAATCCTATTTTTCCCATGAGGTCGATTATTTGTTGAACTTGGATTCACTCTACGCAGCATCTTCCAGGAACATGATCCCCCCCCCCCCCCCCCGTGTTCGCCGAGGTTTTCCCGTACCGGTGATTTCACCGTTTTCCCACCAGATTTTTGCTAAAACTTTCTCCCACCACACGACTTGAAAGAGCCCATATCCCCCCCCGTCCGATTAGCAAATCGGTTGACTACGTACAGCGCGAAAGAAGTTCAACATACATACATCATTATCTTGTATTTTCAGTTGGGGTGCAATGAGTCGCCTTTTTTTCTCTCTTGGGCATTAAATATTCACGGTATCGTGAATCTTCTTGGTTCTTTCGGTAAAGTCACGTAGAATGGAATTAATAAAATAATAAAATAATAAATATAATAATATAATGCAATAAAATAATAATTTACAAATCTAATATAATAAAATAAGTATTTTATGTTTTGTTTTATTATTTTATTATTTCCATTCTACGTGACTTTACCGAAAGAACCAAGAAGATGAATCCCTGCAGTCACGAAAGCTTTAAATCGGTATCGTGAATATAATGGTACTTAAGCTGCAAGCACTAGACGCAGTTGTAACATTTTCAGCTGATTGATTGACTGTAATCCACTCATTGTCCCGGCTCCACTAGCGCGGCTTCCCCTTTGACCGTGCGCCCCCTTTGTTCGTCCCAGCGGTGGAGCTGCTGGAGCGCATGCTGGTGCTGGACACCGAGCGGCGCGTGACGGCCAGCCAGGCGTTGGCGCACCCGTACCTGGCGCAGTACCACGACCCCGAGGACGAGCCCGAGGCGTCGCCCTTCGACGAGTCGCACGAGAACCGACTGCTCAGCATCGACGAGATCAAACGTGGGGCTCGCACAGCCGCACGCACAGCCGCACGCACAGCCGCACGCACAGCCGCCTGCACACAACCGCACGCACAGCCGCACGCACAGCCGCACGCACAACCGCACGCACAACCAAAATTTAAAGAGAGTGCAAAATGAATTGTCCCTGGTGCCTAATGCCCATGATGTCCTCCTTTTCCCCCACTGCTTCCGATCCATCGCACCGCAGAACTGGCCTTTGAAGAGATCGTGAATTACGTTCCGCCAGAGACGGACGACATGGATATGTAAGTGATCTGGCGCCTTGGAGAGCGGCGAGGAGGAGGAGGTGGTGGTGATGGTGGTGGGGGCAGGGTGGGGGGCATCCTCGCAATCTCGTCACCGCCGTGGGCCCCTTCCTAGAGGCGCGTCCAAAAATTCTCGGACTGGAGTTTGTGAGTCGGCGGCAATATCCGTGACGTCACTCAATTCTAATTGGAGGCCGATGCCAAGACCCCAGTTGTCATCGGTCAGGGAGCGCAGGTGGGCATTCTTCTTCTTCCTCCTTGTGCAAGTAACGAAGCAATAAAGGCAACAACGGGAACCAGGGACCCCGATAGCCAAGATGACACGCAGGCTTCAACATCGCAAGCCACGCCTGGCGCGTGCTATTTATTCGAGTCGATTCACGGCGAGGAGGCTATCTTCCGTGGCTCTAACCTCCCAGGGCGCGCTTGGGAGATGTGTGCGAGTGTGCCCCATGTTGAAAATGTACCCCCCGCGGCTAAACGGGTGCGAGGGATTAAAAGTGGTGGAAGCACGGTGATTTCACCGCCGTTGCAAATCCGCTTAGAACGCTTGATTTGAGGAAAGTGGGCCGAAGAGAATTCCTGGAGAAAACGCCGCCCGCCACCCCCCCCCCCCGCCCCCCCCACTTCATTAGAAACATCTCAAGAACCCTTTTACACCACCCAGGGGTCAGTTACAGCTCAGAACTGGAGAAATCTGCTGAGAAGACTTTCGGTCAGCGGGACTACAAAAGTCACCCGATTCGAAAAGCAATAAAAAAAAAGCCATAAACCAACCAACCACGGGGATGAGCAGTGGTGCCATCACACGTTGGCTGCTGCTCTTTTTAAGTGCCTTACATGCTTGCCACGTCCCCTGCACGGCCCCGCAGCCGGCATTAGCGGATGAGCCGTAGCGGTAGGAGCGGGCCTGCTCCTATTCAGCCGCCGTGGCACCATTCCTGTGTAAATAAACCAGTCCCGTCCCACGATTAAAGGGAGGTTTATTTTTTATTTGTTATTTTTAAATTACATTATATTCACAATAAAAATGGTATATTTATCCTCACGGGCTGCTGATATAATACATAAAGCAACGTAAAGGTATTTGCAGCTAGTCCATCGTGTGGGCGACACTAATGTGTTTTACGCCGATTGAGGCACATCGGCAGCAAGCCAGTAATGCAATGAATGTCCGGGGAGCTGTGTTATAAGCGTGGAGACCACAGCAAGCTGTTGCAACAGATACGTGATACGTCGTGTCTGTAACAATGACTTGGAAAAATGTTTATGAACGCACTAAGAGACCCAGATGACCTTCGGCTGGTGTGTGGCCCCGAATACCGAACGTGGCGGTTGACATCCATCGCATGTTGTCGTGCACGGCGCACGGCCCACACAGGTCACTCTCCAAACTGAGCGGGAGGAGGAACACGCTGGTAATGACGACAGTATTACTACCGTGTCGGTTTTCCAGGCAGTGCCGTTATTCACCTGCAATGTGTTTTTTTCCCGAGTTGTACCGCGCGGTGGCTTGACGTATCGATCGATCGATCGATCGCTCGCTCGCTTGCTCGGACGCCGCATTTGGGAAATTTCACTCGCTGGACGGCATTTTTTTTTAAGGGGGGCAGCTAAACACGCGAAGCGAAACGTCCGCACACCGTGCCGAACAACACCGGCGGGCAAAACCCGGGGAGCTTTTGACAGTGTTGCCGCTGCGTTAGACGCGATATGTCATGTGCATCGTAGGCGCGCGGGGCGGTACCGGCTGGAGGTGATGTGGGTGCCAGGTTTCTTGAAGACGTCCTCTGCTACGCCTGAGCATGTCGTAAATCACCACAATCGGGGCACTGAGCACCGGAAATGAAAAGTGGAACAAAACGTAAAAAGGCCTCGGTGCTCAACATGGGGAGAAGGGGCAAATGGTGAGGGAATAAAACACACCAGCCACGAGCCTTACTAAAAGCGCTAACTAGTTCAACCCCAACCAATCCGCTAATTGTGCTAGCCATTACCCTAATCAATGTACTTAGCCCTATGCAACTCAAACCAAGGAGCAACTATCAACGTGCACCAACTACCCCCAACTAACTAGACCCGCACCTACGATTAGCACGGTTTCGCTACGCACGTACGGTGCGAAAGATGTTCAACGTACGTACATAAGGCAGCTTGTACGAGCCCGAACTCTAGCCAACTAACCAACCACGAGTATGACCTCTCCCCGTGACTGCCTCTCAAAGTGTCAACGCCACCTCCAGTGCTTTACAACGCCAGTCCTCCCATTTTCACCGCTTTTCACTTCTGGTGTTGGCCGGTGCCTCACAGAAGGGCGGGGGTGTGTGGGGGGGGGGCACAGCCATCGCGTCAAGTTGTGTTATGGTTCTCTCAAAGAGTTTTAAGAGTATTGTACATAATGATATTTTGTCTTAATTACCGTTCATGTGTATCATTCTTACGTAAGCCTCTCATGATTGCCCTATTCGTGTTCGTCTGTTCGTGTCGTCGGCGTTTTCATCTTTTTCCAATTGTGTAAATACGGTCGGCAGCGACGCTCCTCATCCGTCTATTATATCATTAATAACAGAACTCTGTCATTGTGTAGTTTGCGGGGCCGCTGCCGATTTTAGGCCGAAAATAAAAAAATTCCTATCGTTGCTTAATAAAAACAAAAAATATCTCAAGGGAAATGACGGCGATCCGAGTGCGAAATCTTCTTTTGCCAGTCTGCAAATGCTGCCACAACGCCACGTGAAAATGTTGAAATTGGGCAAAGTGAAATCCTGATTTACACTCGCTCCACGTGGCTTGTCAAACCACTGCTATACGCAGGCCTCTCCATGCTCTGGTCAGTCGTGGGGTTTTTCAGCTACAAAATGGGACCGTTTTGCCAGTATCAAAGTATGAAAAAATAACCAAAGGGTTTAGCCTTCATGGCAATAAAACGAGTAATGTTAAGATGTTCAAACGCCAAATAGAAGCCTTTTTTCAAGGAATAAAGGATTGCATCAACCACACGTACGCGTGGTCAATGCAGACTTGATTCTTTGCAAAAAGGTTTCTCTTTGGTTGGTGTTTGAACATCATACCACCTGCTCCTTTATTGCCAGAAAGGGGGTTAAAACCTACTCTTATTTTTTCATGGGGTTTTCTTTGGCCATACTTCACCACGCTGGTCAGTGCGGGTTGGTAAAAGGGGCAGCGGATCAAGGATCAGTTCTTGTTTAACTCGGTTCTTCCTTTGGCCGTGGCCAGGAATCCAGCTCAGGTGGCCGGGATTCATCGCAAAGTGCTCTACCTCGCCCGGTATTTAGATAGAAGTTGCAAAAACAATTCAATGACAACAGATATCGCACCACACTTTGCCTTGTTCTATGAAACGTGGTTTTTTTGACATCTTGTACTTCAGCATTCCCGATAGAAATCACCACCGTGACCTACAGTAATGCGGACACCATAAATTCTTGTGAATACCGTGTTATCATGTCAGAATGATCACATTCGTCTTTTCATAAACCTTGATGTAATGCTAATCTCGTAAATAATAATATACAGGGTGGTCCACGTGTTGTGACCCCCCGAATTAATTGACCCCTAATTTTGTTTCCCTTTGAATGTTAAGTTCTGCTTTAAATTACTCCTTTAAATGGGGGCGTCACAAGACATCTGGACCACGCTGAGGCAAATAGCAAACGGAGGCTGCACCTTCTCCTACCTCTTGCGGATTACACAATTATTTCGGGTTATGCGACTTAAATCACCGATACGATATTGTCAAATAACTTTCAAGGACTTCAAGAGTGCGGACACCACGACACCTCGAGTCGTCGTCTGTGCGTTGCCGCCAAAACTTGAGGCGTGCAGGCGACGTGGCCGCCCAGGAGCCAATGAGGCTGCAGAGAATTGGCGGGAAAGAAGACAATGGGGGCTCGAGGCCACAAAGCAGTCCCCTCAGAAGCCCCCTCATGGCCGTCTGTGCTCTATCCACTGCTGGACAAGGTCCTCCCCCACACCGTATTACACTGGTCAACCAAAAAAAAAAAATTCTGGCCTGGACTTTTGCAGCTGTTTTAGACATTTCAGGGTGCCGATTCCAAATCTGATCTCAGATTTGCTCTATCAGATGTCATTTTTATGCTATCGACATACCCCATTTTCATTGATTTTACCCGAAATTAACTCTGTCACTTATGATTGCAAGTTGTTGCGAGTCAGTGACTGCTTTAGTGTTAAAATATGGTGCTGTATTTTTAGGATAGTGTGTTTATAATATTATTTTATGTAGATATCCACATTTATTTCATATTTTTCTTCTGCAGTTTTTATTGAAAATGCAATATTTGATATCTCAAAAACCTGATGCGATAGACAAACTGATGCCAGATTTGGAATCAGCACTCCAAAATTACCTTAAACCCGTTGGAATACCTTATGCCAGAAAAAGTGTATTGACCAGTGTTATTTGATAAGGACGAGGTGTTGAAATCCCTCGCCTGGTATGCAACAGGCTTGTGGGTTTGATCCAGACCCAGACGCCTGCTGTAAATTTGGAGTTTGCAGGTCTCTGACAGCGTAGATTTTTCTCCGGGTCCTCTGGTTTTTTCCCCCTCAACGTTTAGAATTTCCATCAGACGTTTAGAGTACTGTATCTGGCTGCTATAAACTTACAAACGATGAGCTGTAATGATTTGTGGCCAGGTCACTACTGAAAACGAGCTGTAACAGCTCAGTGGGGGCCTTACCTGGTAAAATAAAGTTTAGTTTATACCACACCTGTCAACCCCTTACGGTTTATTCGTATTCTTGTACAGGGAAATTTAGTTTCATCAACCAACATTTTTTTTGTTGATTTGTTTGTTTCTCTCTTGTGATGAGACTTTGTAGTTTGAACGTTGATATTTATAAGGTCACGGGGTGACCAGTAAGGTCTGAATAGGTCGAATAAGGTAGGCACTGATAAGGGGTCGATAGGTATGTAATGTTGCGTTGGCAGTGCTGCACACAACACAAAACTCACCCCTTCAATAACTCGTGGCCTTAAAATGAAAAAAATATATAGGCGACGGTGTGAGCAGTGGCACTTCATAGCACTGGGCCACTGCCCAAACAATATTTTTTTCTTTTAAAGGGCGCATTTATTGACGCAGTTTTTTTTTATTTGACCATAATTTACCACACTTGGCAGCATAGGTTAAAGGCGGGGAGCCATAGATGTGGGAACAAGGCAACTTGTTATGTTTCGTTACAAACTCTGCAGAAACGGAAAATAAAATGGACACATTTGAAATGGTGGCCATTTTTGTTTTATTTCTTCAGATTAAGTGCGGCGGTGTACAAGTAATAATAATTCACAGTTGGGTGCTCACAACCAGCCGTCGACCTCCAACAGATACCTTCAATGACGACTTCACTGCTGTGCAAACTGGCGCAACACAAGACCACAAACTTCAAACACCAAGGGGGTCAACAAAATCGGTAACACCGGAGACCCTGCTTTGGCAAGCTGCCATTAGGGGGTCCCCTCGGCTATACAATCTGCACTCGGAGACCTTGGGGCCAATGCTGGGCCGACGGTTCTGACCACATTCCAACCTCCCAAAGGCACGCACCCACACCGCATTAAGGCCACATTTTAAATGCAAGTGTTACGAATAAAAAGGTATTCAGCGTCAGTGCACTTTTAGGATTCCAAATTACCACGACAAAAAAAATACAGTAAAAACGCAGACACTTCACGTGTCGTGACTTCACAGGTGAAAATTCTTTGAGTCTTGCATCGGGTTGACGCCTGTCCTGGGGTTTCCCCAAGGCCATCCTTTGAGGTAGTTGCTGTCCTTGGAACTCTGTCAATCTTCCTGGGACATTGAAAGTCGCAGTGTTTTTTCACGTGTGCGTAATGCACTCCTGGAAAATGCATTTACATGCAGTTCTATCACTCTTCCACCATTGTGAGAAATTATCATCTCGTTGCTCAGATGTTTGTCCCTCAGGAGATAGCGACCCCCCACCCCCTCCCTAGCATTAAATTTGACCTTACCCAAGGCACTGCTGCACCCCTTCCCCGACGAGGTTTGCAGGAGGCACACACCGACAGAAACTTTCGACGCATCTTGCTCACTGGAAGAAGTCCCGGACTCCAGGACCCGGCTGTTTTCCACCCATGGGTGGGCCGATTGCTCGAGAGAGCTCAGCGAGTGGACAGGCCGTGTGTGTGTGTGTGTGTCTCCCCCCACCCCCACACAAAAACAGGTGAATTAGAAAAAGGCACGGTCCCGAGTGTGGGGGACCTCGTGATAATAACTAATCTGTGGAAGTCGTCGTTACCGTTGAGCCAAGGACCGATAAAATCTCGACCGTGTGTCAACGTGTTCGTCTTCCAGAGTGGAGCACAGCTGCATTGCATCGGGATTTTTTACTTGAAATTTCCTTCCCCCCCACCCCCCCAATTTTATCCTGAATGTGCTACTGGCATCACGTCAGGAGACTGAGAATCCATTCGGCATCTCGCAGACCAGTGCAGATTTTTTTTTTGGAGAATTAACCCGTGGAAGCAGATATCAGAGCCACCCTTTGAAATCACTTTCGAGTGCCATTTGGTCCGAGCAATATGGGGGCAGCAATTCCCCACCTGCCTTGCTACGCAGGAGTAAAGGTCATCGCACGATAGTCAATACATTCTTAATTATTAGCCAGCTTACTCAAGACTGATGGCAACCTTTAGCAGCTTGGTCTCAATTGTGCCCGTGTCGGGCTACCGACGTAATAGGCGACAACTGCACCACAGCGCCACTCCGTGTTCGTAGTGAGCAACAGACATAGGCGTGCAAAACAAACCCCACATTAACGTCATTAGTACATAAGGTGCAACATCTTCAAATATTTCAATACTCCCTCTTAATTGCCGTCATTGTTATTATTCCTACAAACATTGTCGCCGTTTACTTCTTACGCCACCCTCCACTGGTGGCGAGCCGCAGTGCTCCTGACAAGTCCCCAACACTATCGCTACCCCAAATACTATTTGGTGGTGACAGCCTTGTAATGTTGGGGGGGGGGGGGAACGGAGCCTTTGAAAGCTCAGCCCTGCTTAATTCTTAAAAGTCCAAAATTGTTGATACAAAACTAATACGAATGTAAGCATGGGCGTCGCAGTCTTTCCCGATATGCGCGGGGGGGGGCGGTTGAGCAGAAGGTGCGGTAGACAAGCAAGATGGTATCCGTTCCTCACATCCTCTTTCGCGGTCGAGCCCATTTCACGTTGAATGTCGCACTCCCCCCCCACCCCCCACTGTGAGTTGATGTATTTCCCCTCTTTAAAATCGAGGTTACAGCAGGGCTCGTGGTGGGTGAGCAGAAGTGGCTGGCTGGCCGGCTGACCGGCCGGCCGAGCAAGCGCGTGAGCGAGCGAGCGGCCGTCACTTGGGGTAGCTGTTGTCGTCGGGGGTGTCGCTATGAATGAGCCGGTAGCCAGGCTGACGCCGGTACAGGCAGTAGTGCTGCACGATGAACAGCAAGTCAAAGAGCACGGAGAACAGGCCCAGGCCGAACTTGGTGAAGTCGCCGAAGATCAGGGTCCACTCGTCTGCGCGGGGGGAAACCCGACGGAGAGATGTCGGAGGGGTTAGCCTGAGCAAGATATGGCTAAACAAAAATCTGCGCATCGGAAACAAGTGGCTAGAGCTAAAAGGGCTTAAGCCCCCCCCCCCCCGTGCCCTCAAAAGCTATTTTCCAGCTTGCGTTATTCAAACAGAGCGCATCGCAGTAAAACCTCTCGAAGGTCGGACTCTGCCAGAGTTTCAAACGCCAGTTTCGTTTAACCAGGTGAGAACTCGCGGGACTAGGACGGCCTATTTTACAAGGGTGACCTGGGTACCTGCAAAAGAGAGTGTACAGCCACCACGAACAGGGCACCTTGTAGACCCACGCATTTAGAGGGTTTTTTTGTGTGCATAGACTCGCTACACTTGAGAACCTAGGTTCATCACAGGCAGTGGCTGAAAACTGGACTCGAACCCAGGATGCCAGTGACTGCCAGTGCATTGCTCCGACCTCTGAGCCACCGCACCACATCAAGGGACAAATTCTTACGAAAACCGATTTGACGCTCGAGTGTACGAATCATTTAACTGTTCTCTCTCGCCAAGACTGACCAGTCAGAATTTAATTCAAGCTATTTTTTTTTGGCACGTTTGCCCCCCATCTCGTCTGTGCCATCCTTCTCATTTGTACAATCTTGTTTGTACCATCTTGTCTCTCCCGTCTAATCTATAGTCTTGGCTAGACCGTCTGCCTTATCTGTGGTCTCATCTACAATGTCTGTCGAGAGTGTACCGTCTATCTCATCTGTACTGCGTCTTGTCTGCACTGTCCGCGCTTGTGCGGCCTGACCTGTTGTGCCGCATCTCCTCTATGAAGACAAAGGTCCCCCGTATAGCCTATTAACAGACTGTAGGGGCAAGTCCTGTTAGCAACCACGCATGAGGCCGGCACTGCACACGAGCGGGTGGGTCGCCAGCACCACGCCTCGCCGCCTTTGTCGCCCGAATGGCCACGTTTACGCATCGCACCAGGTACTCATTTGAGGCCAAGCCGACCTAGGGGAGGCCCAGGACCGGTTTATTTAAATCGTCACCGGCGTTGGTGGCCGTGAGCGGGAAGTAGATATCACAGTGATATATTCTCGCTGCTCCCGACGTGGTTATCTGGCTAGACCACCTGAGTGTTAAATTGTAGTCGTTGCTCTGCGCCACATTAGCCGGACGACAAGAAGAAGAACCGGGAATCGAACGCGGATAGCCAGGTTCGTCGCGCGGCATGCGCCAACCGCTGCACCACCGCTCCCCTCCTATCTTGTCTACAATACCACTACCCGCCATTCGCCACTAAGCGACGGTGACGTCACCACGGCGCGTGTGCCAGGCCAGGTGCATTTTGAGGCCACGTGAAGTGTCGAAGGCTCGCCGACAGAGGTCTTGGGACAGACCCAGGTGCCATGGGTTGGCTGACCGAGATAACTGGTACATGCACCAGCTGTGCCAACTTGCTGTTTTTAGCCACCCGGCGCTTGTTGTGAGCATCGCTCCTCTGCCCTCAGTCTACAAAAAGACAAAGATCTCCCCTATAACCTTAACAGACTGTTGGGGCAAGTGCTGTTAGCGAGCACCTATAAAGGCCGGCACGGCACACGAGGTGGGTGGCCAGCACCACGCCCGGCCGCCTTTGTCTCCCCAGCGGCGATGCTTATACACTGAACCAGGTACTCATTTGAAGCCGAGTCGACCTAGGGGAGCCCCAGGACTGGTTAACATAATCGTCAATGCTGTTGGCCGTGAGCGGGAATCGAACTCGGGTCGCCGGATTCATAGCGCAGCGCGCTAACCGCTACACAGTCTGGCACACGCAGCGTGCTTCCCCCCACCGTTGTTGTAGGACCTGATGAACATCTGCGCGAGGCTGAGCGTGCCGCCTGTCAGATCGAGCAGCACGTTGCCGATGCTCCAGCCCTCCGTGCTCTTGCGCTGGTAGTTCATGTACGCCTGCGGGTCCCCAGCACAGACCGGGACGACACACGCGCTCACGCTCATGCACTCACGCTCACGCAACACATCTGGGGCCGCAGCGCGATGGTAAGTCGATAAAATCCCTTCCTGACAGCAGCGGCGTAGGAAAAAAAATCTGTTATTACTATTACACATTTTTTCTTTTACCAAGTAAGGCATGCCGAGCTATGTAGCTCCTTTTCAGAAGCGACCTGGTCACAAATGGTAGCGCAACAAAGTGGCTTATCACGTGGACATTATAGCAGCCAAATGTATGTGTTGAACTTCTTGTGCACCGTACAAAGCCAACCGTGCTAATCGGAGGTGCAAATACGCGGAACGCATGTGGACTCTAAATGTGGAAGGAAAAACCAGAGGACCCAGACAAAAATCCACACAACCCAGAAAGAGCATGCAAACTCCAGATATACAGGCGTCAGGGTCGGGATCAAATCCACAAACTCCTGTATACCAGGTGGGGGAATTAACATCCCGCCACCGTGCAAAGTGGTTACAAGCAGGTGTCCGGGTCGGGATCGAACCCACGACCTCATGTATACCAGGCGAGGGGGGGGGGTTAACATCTCGCCGCCTTGAGGCGAGGGGCCAGGCAGGCGGCTCGCACCTGGGGCATGTACTTGACGAGCGTGATGACGAGCTTGATGTAGGAGAAGCCGTTGAGGAACTGCAGCCAGGAGACGGCGTGCACGGCCGCCGAGACGAGGTAGGCGAGCGCGAAGAGCCACGCGGCGGCCTGCAGCACCCAGGCGGGCACCGACACGTGCTGGCCTCCACGCTGCCCACACCCGCCACCACCGAGGGCAAAACAACAACAACACAGACCGACAGACAACCCAGTGGCGGCTGTTAAAAAAAGACTGCTGGAGCTACTGCTGTTCGTGTAAACTTTGAATATACAGCAGGCGTGGCCAACCTGTAACAGACCATGAGCCAAATAGTACCCCAGGAGTTCTGCAAAGAGCCAAGGTGTATATGCAAGTTTGTGTATATATGTTGACAGTTTTCGGCACAGGACAGGAGACATTCATTATTCAATGAGACTCTGATAGCGCGTTCTACATTATGTCCCTTCGATAAAGCCGCACGTGGTGGATTAAAGAGCCGAGCCGCACGTGGTGGATTAAAGAGCCGCACGTGACGCCAGAGATGCCAGATGGCCACCACTCATGCACAGCATTTCACTCATTATACACGAACTTGCGATCTGCGATTTTGCTCAAAAACGCTAATCGCATCTGGAACTCTATACGACTGCATAGAGAAAGAGGGTGATGAGGTCGTTACTGCATCCTACTATGCAGCATCATCATAAGTAATGTATTATGTACGATGCGAAAGGTCAACATGCATACACTACTATTATTTAACTTCAATATACATCATGTTTCGGCACTTTATGTTTATTATCACCTATGTAATGTTTGTGTTATGATATTCGATAGCTTATTTAGGTATTTATTTAAGCCAATTCATTTTCGTACAGCCAATATCATTATCCGCGAAATTCGCCATTTCACGAGCATCTCCGGAACGTATCGCTCGTGGCGAATAACGAGGGCATGCCGTACACGTTGCCACCGACTGGTTCCAAACGCCGCAAGCCAGGGTGCTCGCCCACGCACGTCGCTCGCAACATTTCTCAAAACCTCCGGTCATCCTCGCAGCAGCGGCTTTTGGCTGGACATTGAACAAAGGCGGTCACCGCATCGCGCGCATTCGGATGCGCTTCCGTGGCCGCCTGGAACGCTCTTCCTTCCGATAATAGGAAGTTACTGGAGCTTTGCACTTTAAAATCGTCTATATTTATAACTAATTTTATTTCAAACTGCTTTTTGTGTTTTAGTTTGTTGTCCTTCCCCCGCAACTCCGATTAGCACGGTTGGCTACGTATGGTGCGAAAGAAGTTCAAACATACACTACACAATACACTCCTATATACTACACTACACGCTGCATTACTATACACTGCACCACTAAACACTACACTTACATCACTATATAAAATTGAAAATCAATTTCTTCAGAACAGTTTGTGTTTAGTTTGTTGTCCATTGCCCAGGCACCTCCAAATTATCACAGTTGGCTTCGTACGGCGTGGAAGAAGTTCACACATACGTACACACGTACACACGTACACACGTACACACGAATCTCCCGAGGAGTATGACGCCGACGACGCTCACCTCGTAGATGACGCACTGCGTGATGACAACGAGGCACGCGAAGATGGCGTGAAGACTGAACCCCGCGTCATTGAGGCTCACGGGGTTCACTCCGTCCGGGTACTGCACCAGGTACTCCTCCTGAACGGACACGAGAAAAATCACCCCACCCCACCCCACCGCCAAGCGTTGAGCGTGTAACCCTGTTGACGCTTCTCCAACGGGCGTTCATCCCCCACCCCCCCCCCCGTCACGTCTGTCGGTGATTATAAACAGTGCAGCGGTGTGCGTCGCGCGTGCCACAAGCAACCCCTCCCAGGGGGGCGAGTGTGCGACGTCTTGGTCAACAAGGATAACCACGCTCGAGGAAAACGTTCCTAACAGCAGTGTGGCTTAATAATAAACTTCATAACAAAGTTACACTGCTATAACAATAATAATGTTACACTCATATCGGATCATCTTTAGGAGAGCTATCGTGACCACCCCCTCCCCCGCCCATGTTATACATGGACAAAGCTAAACGCATTTGTGCTTTCAACCACTCTTTACATGCCTCTTTAAGTTAATCTGCATTTGAATGATGGTCAGCCTAAAAACATTCTGCTGGAGTCTATGCACGCAGTGGGGAATTCATTACTGAATATCGATTTATGTTTCCGAAATGTTTTTTTATTTGTCATCGGACAAGTTGTTCCCACTTCACTGCTGTACAGTGTTTTATTTGTTTTGAGATGCGTCATCTTGGCGACCCGGGTCATCTAAATTGTCTTATGGTTATTGTTTGACTTGCATCCCACGGGGATTTTTGCACACAGCGTTGAAATGCGGTGTTTTTTCTAGAAGACTTTGCTGTTTTTTCCTGGATTTTTCTGTTGCGTGTAGTCACTTTAAGATGTTTCTTGTTCATGTTTTTGTTTGTTACGGTTGCACCCGAGTCAAGAGCCGCATGGCTCACAGGGTTATACCTAATAAATGAAACTGAAATAAATGAAATGAAACCGAATCACCCTTGCAAATGAGACTCATCCCAATCTCTCGAGTTCTCACTTAGTTAAAACAAAAATCAACTCGACTTTTAACACCCTTACCAATTCATCATCTCAATAAATGTACCCACTCGCCACCTTAATCACCCACAATTTCACGAACTCCCTCACCCCCCCCCCCGTCACTCATTCCTGCAAATTAAAACTCATCCCGGTCTCTCACGTCTGCTTGAAAACTTGTGTGTCAACCCCTTATCAGTGCCTACCTTATTACAGACCAATTCAGACCTTATTGGTCACCCCGTGCTCCTACAAATATGAACGTTCATTCTACAAAGTCCCATCACAAGGGAGAAACACAAACAAATAGACATTTTGTTGTTCCTGTATTGAAACGGCTGTACGCCGTATGGACCCGACAACTCAATTTCCCTGTGCAAGAATACGGGGTCAACTGTATGGGTTTACAGCTATGAAGTGTTGAAAAAATTAACCCGTAAAAACAACGTTTTTCACTATAAATCCTTGATATGCGTGGCGGCTAGAGTCCTCTCGTCCTCTGGCTTGAGATGGCTGCCACCTATGGGTCAGATGATTGCCTGCCACCATTAAGTAATTGGTAATTAAATATAATAAAAAAAATTTGCCTAAAGAGTGTAAAATTTTGGAAAAAAATTTCAGGAAAATAAATTGTCACACACAACGAGTCTGTGTGCAAAATGTCAGCTCGATTGGATCACGGGAAGTGGGTTAAAAGACGACCGAAAGATTTGCATGGTGGTAAGCGCGCAAGCAAACAAGCAAGTGAACTTAATATAAAGGATTTAAAAATACGAAGCAACCAACCGACACCGCCATTCCCACCCCCCCCCACTCTACCACCACTTCCTACACAGGCTGCTAGGGCGAGCAGCCGTGAGCGAGCACCTAGGAAGGCTGGCACGGCACACACGAGCGGCCAGAGCGAGTCACCTTGACAGTGGGAATCCACAGCATGCCGATGTTGAAGAGGCTGTACGCCACGAAGCCCGTGAGATTCAGTGCCAGGAAGTCAAAGTTGAGTCCAACGACGCTGCAAAGACAAAGATCCCCCAGTATAGCCTTTACAGACTGTTGGGTCAAGTGCCGTGAAGAGAGCACCTATCAAGGCCGGAACGGCACATGGAGGGGATGGGTGGCCAGCACCACACCCGACCGCCTTTGTCTCCCAAGTGGCAATGTTTTTACAAATTGCACTAGGTACCCAATTGAGGCCGAGTCGACCTAGGGGAGGCCCAGGACCGGTTCAGAAACTTGTCACTGGTGTTGGCCGTGAACGGGAATCGAACTCGGGTCGCCAGGTTCGTAGCGCAGTGTGCTAACCGCTACACTACCGCTCCACACGCATGGGAGAAAAACGGCGGTCTTACAACTTGCAAGGTCATGCACTCACAACGGCAGTTAAACTCATAAACAAAGATCCTCCCTTATAGCCTTAACAGAATGTCCAAGAGTACCTACGAAGGCCGGCATGGCACACGAGGAAGTGGGTGGCCAACACCACCCCCGGCCGTTTGTCTCCCCAGTGGGGATGTTTACACACTGCACCAGGTACTCATGAGGCCGAGTCGACCTAGGGGAGGCCCAGGACCCATTCAGATAATCGTCACCGGTGTTGGCCATGAGCAGGAAGGAGAAGAGAGGGAATCGAAACACGAGTCGCGAGGTTCGTAGCGCGGCGCGCTTACCGCAGCACCACCACTCCCTCCTATCTCGTCTACAGCTCATGTCGGGTTGCCAGATTCATAGCGCAGCGTGCCAACCGCTGTTCCACACACTCCCCCCGCTCGTAGCGACATGGGGTCACGCAACGGCGAATTCAACAACAACAACACATGGACAGCACGAGCAATGGGACGCCCGCAATGGCGCACGCTCGCAACGTCGCAAGTAAAACAAAAACACAACTCGCACCGGCGGACGACACCGCGCTCACGATGCCGTGCCCACACACCTCTTGCGCCGGTAATTCTCCAGGATCTGTGGGTAGAAGGAGATGGACCACGCCACGAAGTAGAGCCAGCCGATCACAACGTCGAGGAGGCGCAGAGCCTCACTGCGGATCACCTGGAAGCGAATCCGCACGGCGTCCACCCTGCACGGAGATGGACCGGGGGTGAGGGGGGGGCAGCACTGACCTCGGTGTGACCTCCAATGCCCGATCACACGACGACCACAAACCCCGACTCCAGCAGCGTGCGTGCACAACGACACCCCCCCACCGCCGCCACGCCGTGGCTCGCGCCGTGGCTGACGAGCCTATAAACTTGAAGGGAAGCGGACCTGGCGATCTGGGAGGAGTTGCCATGGAGATGAGTGGTGACCTGACCCACGGCGACGGCCTTCACGAGGAACGGCACCAGCCGCGATTGTGCGGGCAACATCACCTGCGGAGCGGAGAGACGCGGGGCGGAGAGTGCGAGCGAGTGTGAGAAAGTGTGGCATTGTGAGAGTGAAAGTGTGTGACTGTGCGAGGGTGATTGTGTCAAATAATATATGGGAGAGTGTTTGAGAGACTGTATATGAATGTGTGCGAGTGAAAGAGAGTGCGTGAGCCCGAGTGTGACAGCCAGTGTACAACCGTGTGGGCAGCTGTAGTCTAGTGGTTAGCGTGCTGCTCACGGCCCACACCAGTGACGAACTTGGCTGGGCCGTTGTGCTGGCCACCCACCCCCTCGTGTGCCATGCCGGCCTTCATAGGTGCTGCTCGCTAACAGAATCTTCCTCAATAGTCTGTCAAGGCTATACAGGGGATCTTTTGCATGGGTGCGTGCAAGCATGTGTGTCAGCGAGGATACACGCGCGTCAGCGTGTTGGCGAGCGTGTGGGCGAGCGTGTGGGCGAGCGTGTGGGCGAGCGTGT
>CM025647.2:774503-785774 GCA_014621495.2 Entosphenus tridentatus
CTTTATTTCGATCAACCCAACTCGAATGATTAGATATGACAGAGTTGGAAGATGATTACGGTGTTTTGGTGACGAAAATTTCACTTGCTTTTGTGTAGTGAGTTCCAGGGAGACTGACGACGAAGTCGAGGCACACACTTTTATTTAACTCAAGACGGTACAATACTTGAAGGGGTAACGGCCCCTTCACCCGTACTAGCTGGGAACACCCCTAGCACTATACCCTGACCTACTCCCAGTCCTCCTCTAAGGGTCTAGGGGAGGCTATCTAATCCGGCCCTGGTAAAGCACGGATCCCGGCGCCCAGCTAAC
Source organism: Entosphenus tridentatus (assembly GCA_014621495.2). Taxonomy (NCBI): domain Eukaryota; kingdom Metazoa; phylum Chordata; class Hyperoartia; order Petromyzontiformes; family Petromyzontidae; genus Entosphenus; species Entosphenus tridentatus. The sequence continues at coordinate 774,816 of CM025647.2, forward strand.
CCGACCCTGCTCTTACAAGAGCAGAGGTCCGAAAGCTCTCGGGGCCGCGCCGCTGGCTTGCCCAGCTCGGCCCTGACAAGGGCAGCGAGACAGGGGAGTCCCAGGGCCTATGCTGCAGGTCTTCGGTCTTCACTGGTCAGCTTCTTCCCAACTGGCCTCGAGCTCTCTCTCACCCCGCCTTATATAGGATTCCCCTCTGAGGGGTGGAGTTATGGGGGATCCCAGAGCCCCCATGGCCCCCAAGGCTCAACGGATGCGGACGTTGGTGTAGACACCTGCGTTTGGGTGCAGACCCCCTGTGTTTCCTGTCCGCCCTTCTCCCCGTAATAATCCCTACATTTGTAATAGTTTATACAATTTGGTATGATGGTGTTGCATTGCGATCCTCATTGGGAATAAGAAATATTATGTTTTATGTTTACCATCAGTAAAATATTTATCTAATTTACATATTGTTAATATAATTTTATATATATAAAAAAATTAGGTATTATAAATTGTATACATACGTACTATATTGTCTCGTTTATGTAGTACTAACTTTACTACCCGGCTTCACTCGGGACTTGGATTCTTGTCTTGGATTAACACACGGCCTACGCGGAGGGTTGGGGGTGGGGGGCGCGTGACGTCAGCAGGCACACTGCGTGACGCTGCCGCATGCGGGTGACATCACAGATGTGACGTCACCGCTCACTTGCCGGGAAATATATTATATCCATTATTGCGCCCCCCCCACCCCAAAATACAAAAATCTATTTTTATACGTTTTGCATTGTGCACAGTCTGGAAGCTACCCACATGCTAAAAAATGTCAAGTTTGTTGCATGTTGGGAAGTATGCTAAACATTTTGAACAGACACACATGTTCACAAATCTCCCTTTTTACATACTTGTCAACCCATACCGTTTACTCGTTTTCTTGTCCAGGGAAATTTAGTTTTCAGGTCCATTCGACGTACAGCCGTTTCAGTACGAGCAAAAAAAATGTCTATTTGTGTTTTTCCCTTGTGATGGGACTTTGTAGGATTAACGTTGAGATTTATAAGGGCACGGGGTGACCAATAAGCTCTGAATTGGTTGGTAATAAGGTAGGCACTGATAAGAGGTTGGGAATGCTGTTATCATAATTGAGATTTGGGCTGCCTTCTGGACCGAGTGAGGTGTTGTGACGTGGAGGGTGAGTCTCTGATCGCTATTGTAGATACACAATTTGCCCTTCCCGCAGAGTCTACTCAACGTATCAGAACTTTATTATTTTTGCCTATTTAACTGACCTGTCCCACCCCCCCCCCACCCCTCAAAAGGATTCACGACGGGAGGACAGGGCAGACCGGCTACATTTGCTATACTCGGATATGGCACGAGCCGTGACAGGTACTGCAAGATCCGACCATGTCTGTACGCTGCACGCCAAACGAACGAACACACTATAAGTGCTCGCCACAAATGAACCACGATACCTCGCTGATCTCAAGGAGCATAAACCATCATGCCAACCGGTCATCCTCCCAACAGCGGCTTTTGGCTGGCCATCGAACAAAGACAGTCAACCCCATCGTGCGCTTTGAGATGCGCTTCTGCGGCCGTCTGGAACGCTCTTCCGATATTAGGAAGCCACTGAAGCAATGCACTTTAAATCTAAATTGAAAATGTGTTTCTTTCGAGCTGCTTTTTGTGTTTAGTTTGTTGTCCTTACTCCAGACCTCTGATTAGCACGTTTTGGCTACGTACGTATCTTGCGAAATAATTTCAACGCACACGCTATGAACCCCTGATCTCTCTCCGATGGAAACTACAGCTTGTCCTCGACATACTAGGCTAGTTCCGTGTCAGCGTGCCTCTGTATGCCTGTTTGCTTGGCAAAAAAAACCCAGTCAGTTGCATGAAAACTATTTCTGCACCGTGTGGAGGCGCCTTCTGCACTGCATACCGATCTACGTTTGGTCAGCGACTTTTCAACTTTCCCCCAATGTTTAAACAAACCAAAAAATCCCATTACAAGTGTAGAGAACTAATCGACGACGACTCGGAGACGGCTTGAAGGTTAAGGGCTTTCGCCAAATGTTTATTAAAGATATTCAAATAAGACAAAGGGGTGAACAACTCCCAGGGGTTAGGGTTCCTATAACCGAGACCTGGTCCCTGTCCGGCTTGCACCGGTCTCTCTCTCTCTCTCGTGCCGGATCGGGGACTCTGCCAACTCCGCCGACCGGAGAGAGAAGCACCTCGAACGGCTACCACCGGCTTCTCCCCAGACTCACCACTCGATCCCTCTCTACCCCTGGCTCCCTCTTCACCCTTCTACCATTACCCGTTCCCAAAGTGACCCCGCTTTCGTCAAGAGGTCTCCCTTAAATACTCTAGGAGACGTGACGTCATCGAGCCGCCCAGCACACACATGACGTCACGTTCCCATTTTACTCTACACAAGTATACGTGGCACGTGATATATCTACCAACGTTACATTATAGTTTTTCTTCCGATCCCATGACAAGTATATGTGGCACGTGGTATACCCACCAACGTTATATATAACATCGGACGCCACGCTGCACTCCCAAGCATTGAGTGTAGGGGCCGTGTTCCTTGTGTGAGAGGACGTGAACCCAGCTGTCGCAGTCTTGCGGGAAGGTGCCGACTGTGAAGTCTCCAGCAGCTACAGCAGCAATAGCAGTAGCAGCAGCTACTGCTGTAACAATAGCAGCAGCTGCAGCAGTAACAATAGCAGCAGCTACAGCAGTAGCAACAGCAGCAGCTACAGCAGCAGCTGCAGCAGCTGCAGTAGCAGCTACTGCAGCAGCAGCTACTGCAGCAGCAGCTACATCAGCAGCAGCAGCTACATCAGCAGCAGCTACTGCAGTAACAACAGCAGCAGCAGCTACAGCAGCAGCAGCTACATCAGCAGCAGCTACTGCAGTAACAACAGCAGCAGCAGCTACAGCAGCAGCAGTAGCAGCAGCTACAGCAGCAGCAGCTACAGCAGCAGCTACTGCAGCAGCTACTGCAGCAGCTACAGCAGTAACAATAGCAACAGCAGTAACAATAGCAGCAGCTACAGCAGCAGCAGGGGCTAAATGCGTCTGGTGGCGCACAGCTCGTAGCCCGGGGCGGTCAGCACGAATCCGGGGCACGGCGTGAGCTTGGGGAGTGGCCGCCCCGGCGGAGCGTGGAACGAGAAGTTCTGCAGCAGCGCGGAGAAGAAGACGAAGAGCTCCGTGCGCGCCAGGCTCTCCCCCATGCACACGCGGCGGCCTGGGCAACGGGGCAGCGCAAGAGGGGAAGTGAAAACAAGCCCTTTGATTGGTACTAAACGGGACTGAAAGGGGATTCAAGGGATTGGAGGTAGAAATACAACATGGAAAGAGCGGGGAAACGGAGAATGATTGACAGGGATGTCGGTTTGGAACGGTTAGGGAAAGTGGAAGGTGATTGGCTGAGGTTGAAAGTGGGTCAAGGAGACTTCGAGAAATGGGCTTCACGGATATATGAGGGGGAGACGTGAGAGCTCGGTACGCTTGGAGAAAAGGGAATTCTTGACGAGCCGTGTCTCGTGCCTGGAGAAATAAATACTCCAACTGCTGAAGACTTACTGTGTCAGGTGTCACTGCACCTGTAATTGTGATCACTTTTGTGGGACCATATTGACAGTATTTAAATGGAAATAACACAGGAGGTGTTCAGATGTTAAAACACCGAATAGACACCGATCGCAAGGCATCAAATCTGCATTAACCACACATACTTGCAGTAAAACATGCAAACATACGCTTTGATAATGTATGCATATTAACTCCGGTTTAGTGCCAGGAAGGGTAGCATTTTTATAAAAATGTTCACCTTTTTGTTTGTCCACATTGATTTTAAACGTTTTCTTTTACCAGGTGAGGCCGACTAAGCTATACAGCTCTTTTTCATCAGTGACCTGGCCACAACTGATAGCTCAACAAAGTGGTTTATCACGTGGAAATTTATGGCAGCCAAATATTCTAAATGCTTGATGTTGATTCTAAATGTGGAGGGAAAAGCCGGAGGACCCGGAGAAAAATCCATGTGACCATGTGGAGAGAGCAATGCAAACTCCAAATATACAGGCGGTGGGTCGGGGTCAAACTCACGACCTCCTGCACATGAGGAGAGGTAATTAACATCTCACCACCTTCGTCCAAGCCAGCATCTTCTATTCATTTCGTAAGGATTTGTAAATCTTTTAATCGGGTTGTACAATAAGATCCTGCTGCTCCCCTACAAGGCACTCAGTGGGTTGGCCCCGCAGTATCTACAGGAACTGATCCGTGTTGACTCTTTAACAAGGTCTCTGCCATCTCCAGATCTCCTTCTTCTAAGGACTCCGAGGTCAAGGCTCTGTTCCTGGGGTCATCGGCCTTTTGCCACTCTGCAGCTCCCAAGCTTTGGGACGCTATTTGTAGGGTGCTTCTGTAGATTCCCAAAGCACCCCGTGTATGGAAAGCAGGAAATAAAGAGAACCTGCAGGGTTAATAGGACCGGAACTAGGCGGATTAAAGGGCAATTTAAAGGGGTAAATTTCAAGACGAAATTAAAATGGTCGAATGACTGCGATGGTCTTATTAGCAAAGGCAAAGCGTTCCATAGTCTGGGAGCAGGACCGGAAAAAAGCCACGATCACCCCAGGAAATTAGTCTTGGCCTCGTAGTACATTGAGCAGCGTTCTTCACTCATTTTCAGAGGGGGACCACTTTCGCCGATAGGACATCATCAGTGTGATGGCCACCACACATTTGAAACCATTGCGGGTTTGACAGCAGCACGATGATGATGGGGGGTGTTTTTACAATTTGCGTATTGTCAGGGGCCGCACGTCAGGGGCCGCACTAAAGGCCACCAGGAGACACCAGTGGCCCGTGATGGCCTTGCAACAACGAACACTGCAGTATAACTGTATATTGATGCGCGTTACATTGAACGAAGTCACGCGTGTTTTCTATTAAGAAGTGACGATGTGAGTGATGGTTAGCACGTGATTTTTTCTTCCTGGAATGCTCGGTCAACATTGTGTTCTGAATGCTGTTTGCTCTCTGTTGGTCAGAGACAAGGTGTTTGGTTTAATGAGCACCAAAGGTCGCATCGCCAAACACTCCCAAACCCATGCACATCGCCCGGGGTTTGGGAGTGATGAAGAACAATGACTTAGAAGGAAATCCAAAGATCTCAGTCACCCCGTTGGGAATCTTAAAGATGGATCGTTTTCTGCAAATACTGCCACAGTGCCAATACAAAGGAGACAAAAACACATCAACATCGAAATGTTCCCAGAAATCGAGATAATTAATTGACTGACATCGGGGGGGGTGGGGGGGGGTGTCGATCACTCCATGTAACACGCACGTGTGAGCTTCCGCGTGCGTGACGGCGACCCTCCCACCTGCGGAGAAGGGCATGAAGGCGTCCCGCTTGCGGAATCTTCCGGCGTCGTCCAAGAAGTGCTCCGGGTAAAACTGGTCGGGCTTCTCCCACTGAGACTTGTCCCTGAGCACCGAGTGGAGGAGGGCGATCACAGGGGTGCCCTGCGGAGACAAAGATCCGCCGCGTGGCCTTAGGGGACTGTTTGGGGCAAAGTGCTGTCCGCGAGCAGTGCATACGAAGGCCGGCACGGCACGCTAAAGTGGGTGGGTGTAGCCAACACCGCGTCCGACCGCCTCTGTCTCCCCAGTGGCGATGATTTTACGCACCACACAAGGCTACTCACTTTTGAGGCTGACTTTGCCCGAGGGGAGGCCCCAGGACCGGTTCAGATAATCGTCAGTGGGTGGAGTAGGGCCGTGCACAGGAATCGAACCGAGGCCCGCCGGGTCTTCATAGGGTGCAGCCCAAACCCCTGGGGGCCTCCTCCGCCACCTCTACCCCCCCCCCCCCCCCCCAAAAACATCGCCACGAACCTTGGGCAGGAAAAATCCGCGGAAGGTGACATCGTTGGCTGTGGCGTGCGGCACGGAGACGGGCGCGATGTCGGCGAAGCGCTGCACCTCGTGCACCACGGCGTGCGTGTAGGGGAGGGCATCGCGGTCGGCGAATGTTGGCAACCGCAGCGGACCGACCACGCGGTCGATCTCCTCCTGCACGCGCTCTGCAACGTGCGCGTCGGGGGAGGGGGTGTTTCGCGCAGCGTGACGGTCTGACCTGCTCCACATGCAGCATGGACGTTCTGATCTACTCGGAAACACAGCATGACAGCCTGATCTACTCATGTACACACTCTTACACACATCATTACAGGGTGATCTACTCCGGCACATGCTCTTACACACAGCATTACAGGGTGATATGCTCCTCCACGCACTCTTGCCATGCACGAGAACATGTCACTCGGGGCCCGGGGTCATCGAGATCTCTGCTCGAGCCTCGGGGGTTGTGCGTTGCTCCCTGGCAGTGTTCAAGAAGGTTGCCGATCACGCTGGCAGGGTCGTCTCCAGGGTATTTGTTTATCCAGGTGAGCCACTATAAATATACCAAAATGGTCTCATTTGTAACGGTGATGTCGGTTTGGAACGGTTAAAGGAGAAGTGTTCATGCTGGGCAACGAGAGAGCCAGCCACTGCTGAGAGACTCAGTTGGGATCCCAAAAATTACATCCGGGATTGAGTAGCAGCAAGGAAGTGTACTAATAATAAATGTTAAATGTATTTGTAAGACGCCTTCCACTAATGTCACAAGGTGCCTTCTAAGAATAAGGAAATAGCAAGAGAGACGGAGAAGCTAAATAAACTGACTTAAGAAGATGTGTTTTAAGACGAGACTTCAAGCTATCCACATTATCAGGCTCTCTTAGAGTGTAGAGTATTTCTTGTATGTCTAGGTTTTGTCCAGGTGCTCTGGCTTTGTCCCAGATGCGAATGTTGCTTCCATAAGGAAGTGTTCAAAGCTCCTTCGAAAAAAATAATTAAGACTATCAATGGGTAAAAGTTATGGTGGGGGATGAGTAGATAGGTGAGCATGTAGGTTAGTAGGTGTAAAGTTAGTTGGGCGAATGGGTAAATTGGTAGATTCGCAGGTGAAAAGATGAGATAGTAGGTTAGTTACTAGGAGAAAAGGCTTAGTGGGTACTTAGTTGGGTGGGTAAGAATGCAAGGTGAATAGTTGAGTGAGTAGGCTGGTTAGGGATGTAGTTTGACTCTATAGTTTGCGTCATTTGTCATCGACATTCTACACAGCTGTTTTCCAGGATATGTGACAAAAGTACAACACTTTCATGTGAGACTTTTATCCATATTTGATTAAATTCAAAGGCGAAACATGGACATTCAGCTGAAAAATCAAACATGGCAATTCAAACCTTCGTCCTATCCCAAACTGTAAAGCTACTAAACGTTCTGGTGTGGCTGGGATGGTCATAGCTTCAGAAAAGGCTGTCCTGGATCAACATTTTCTGGCATCACCACCGGGACTCGTGATTTCAGGCAGAGGTACGGAGCTACCTGAGTATGGAGGCTCCTCTACTTACAAACTTTGAGAGAACGACTTACAAACTTTCAGAGGGACGAACAAACCTGTCCCTATGTCCAGTTGCCCGTTCGGACCGAGAGTCGTAAAGTTTAACTGCCACGCAATAGATGGCGGTGGTGGCATCTACATCTGCAGAACGTGAAGAACCAGATTATACAACTTTTAAAGCCATTGCCGTGTTTAGTGTACACGCCGTACTATACGTTTGGAATCAACAGGCGTAAAGTTGGACTTAAGAACAAATCGACTTACGCAGAGACCCCCTGGAGCCTAACTCGTTCGTTAGTAGAGAAGTCCCTGTAGTGGGTGGGGTTAGCATGGAAGTGGGGCCTATGAGCAATGGGTGAAGCCGTCAGAGAGAGAAAGATTGGTCAATCACTGTGTGGGGCGGGGCTAGTGGTTGAGTGGGCGTGGTCACGTGTAAGTGGGTGGGGGGACTGAAAAAGGGAGAGGCCTGCCAGCTCATGACCACCCCATCCCAGTTGAGCCTCGCGGACATCACGACCGCTTTGCTCAAACCGCTCAGCCCTAAGCCGAGCTTGCCACTAATGATGGATGGTGGTGGTGGTGGCACTCACTCTGCATGTCCGGGAAGGTAATCATGTAGAGGAGGCCCCAGCGCAGGCTGTTGGCGGTCGTCTCCGTCCCGGCCTGGAAGAGGCTGGTGGTGCAGGCGAGGAATGCCTCGTTGTCAAACGTCGTGCTGCGTTGGCCTGCCTCCTTTCGTCGACAAAGCACGCGTGGCCATTGGTGATTATCGTGCATTTCCCAAGGCCAGTTGTAAAACCAGTAACAATAATATTATTGTCGTGGACAACAACAGAGGGCGGTACAGAAAAAAAAATCTGTTGTGCAGTATGGTGCAAAGAAAGTTCAATATACATGTACGTAGTGTAACAGCGTGGCACAGGGATTTGGACCCTAAGCCTCACGTGCACATTGCATCACGGCCAAGACAGCAGTTATATATACAATATAGAGTGAGTACTCGAGTTGCGGGAGACCCGACTTACAGAAATGCTCCCATAAATCACGTAAAAAAATTTAAACATGCGGAAATTGTTTAGTTCGTTACATGGGCGCTGAGGGTGTGGATGAATACCGTGGGCTGCCGCCGTACGCCATCTTCACAAAGCCCGAGCTTCACTAGGATTTAGGTATATGGAATTTTTCGGAGCGTTATATAATTCGTTTCTTTTGTAGCATTATGTAATTGTTTGTTTTCTACGCTTAGATCTATCTTTGTTTCCCCATGTTTCTATTGATAGTTTTCTTCATTTTAAGTTTATTTCATGAGTTATTTACTGTATGTACTTGATTTAACACAATTACACTTCTATTGCTAATGGTCTCAACCAACAGCGATCGGAGAAGTCTCGGCCAGCCTAATGCACGGTAATCGAACATTTAGAAGTGACTGCTTTCTGTTAACAATTAATATAAAAATGTTTCGTGGTATTCATAAACAATTGGATACAGTGAATATTCAATTAGTTTCATAATGGGTAGTGTTAGGATAGATAATCGATGAAATGAAAGAATCGTAGGAAGTGCAGAGCATATGTACAGCGACACGCTACAGATAGCGATAGAAAATGGACGAACCTAGTACAGTGGTACCTCAGTATACGTCGTTAATTCGTTCCAGAAGGTAGGACTTCTCCCGAAAATGACGTATACCAAACGATTTTTTCCAATAAGAAATAAAGAGAAAGAAAAGAATCCATTCCAGAGTATAAGAAATGATATTTTATATGGCATATTATACCTTAATGGGGTTGTATAAAATAATTTAGACACTACTTATTACTAAAATGCATACATAAATTCTAATAAATGCATAAATACATAAAAATAAATTTAAATAAAAATAAAATTTAACGTCACTTTACCTTGCTGAGAGGAGTTGATAGCCTACGAGGATGGTGGTGAGGAAGGGGAGGAGGAGTCGTGAACGGGGTCTAGGCGGGTACGCGGTGACTCATCCCGACCCTTACAAGTTCTAGCAAGCGCGTCGTATCCCAAGCAAGACGTCGTATTCCAAGACATTTTTTTCTCGTCAAAACACGACGTGTACCAAATTCTAGGTATTCCAAAGCGGTCGTATACCGAGGTATGACTGTAATCGGGTAGGGGGGAAAATTGTTGAGTTTCCTACATACGGAAAATTCGGATTACGGATTGTGCTCGGGAACCTAACCCTTCCGTAACTCGAGGACTGCCTGTCCAGCAGGCATCAAGTGTCGAACCCACGTCCTCCTACATTCCAGGCAAGGGAGAAAACATCTCACCACCTTTTCTTAGTTGAAGTTTGTTCATTGAACTGCAGTTTAACACGGTGGTAGTTTTTGCGTTCCTGAAAAACACCGCGTTATGGAAAAATTGCGTTATTATAAATAATATAGGATAAAAAGCACAGTCCACGATAACACGTGAGATGTGTACGCAGGCTGAACGTAAGACTGAGGCATGTGGGTAGCATCTAGAATCATCAAGCACCATCCCAATGCCCTGTGTGATGATGCTATGCCAAGGCAGCATGTTCAAACTCGTATTCCTACTCGTGCGACGTCGTTCTGTTCACTCGATCACGTTACATTCAATTATCATCCGCGTTATAAAAAAACGTTTTCTCTAACAATTAATCGCGTTATATATCTAATTCGCGTTATTAAAACAACAAGCAGCATTACAGCAGAACAGACTGTACTGTAATAGGTTATACTCCGAAGCTAAGCAGAGTCGTGCCTGGATAGTGCTTGAATACGTGACCGACATGCATCATACCGGTGTTGTAGGCTACTGCGTGGCTATGTTTTCAGTCCGGGGCAGTGCAGTCCTCTCTCCTATTATTCAGGTAGGAACAACAGGTTCCACACTGCCCACCAGGGATTATTTGTCTGTCTGTCGTGCATATCCGGAATTCCGCCCACCCATGCACCTCCCCACCGAAAACCAAGCTACGCCGCGATTGGTTGTCGATGTCGGGGAGGGTGGGGGGGAAGGGTAAACACGCCCACTCATCCAACTGCCCCCCCCCCCTGAACGCCGCGCTATCCAACCAAGTTCCTACCTGCCCACTCCGAAGGAACGTGTTCTCACCAGCACAGCTTCACCAGTAATCAGCAACACTCCGACAATACACCGGCTATCAAGACCAAGGGCCTGACCGCCCAAACAGACCTCGCCAACCTCCCAATAATGCTCCCCAAATCGAGAACGCCGTAGAAAGACTCGACCGCACTCCGAGCATCATCGAGGACTGATGGAGGAACAAGTGGCAGAACGCAAACATCGGGAAGCTGAATGCTCTGCAAGCATCGGGTTTACCTGACATCGTATCTGAACTCGCCACTGCAGCTGCAATCACCTCCACCACAAACAGATATCTTGAATAAAACTTTTTATTTTATTTTACCAGGTGAGGCTATAGATCTCTTTTTCGGAAGTGACCTGGCCACAAATGATTGCTCAAC
>CM025647.2:818353-847112 GCA_014621495.2 Entosphenus tridentatus
CTGTGGTGGTACCTGGTTTCACTACAGCAGTGCATACCGACTGTGGTGGTACCTGCTATGACGACAGCAGTGCATACTGACTGTACTCACCACTCACCCACCACTCAGCCTCACCACTCACCCCTCACCCTCACTCCACACTCTCACCACTCACGCTCACCCTCACCACTCACCACTCATCCTCACCACTCACCCTCACCACTCACCACTCACCCTCACCACTCACCCTCACCACTCACCCTCACCACTCACCACTCACCTTCACCACTCACCCTCACCACTCACCACTCACGCTCACCCTCACCACTCACCCTCACCCTCACTACCACCACTCACCTTTTTCCCGTTTTAAAAACTTGCTTGCATGTCGCCAGGTATGCTTAACATTTCGAACAGACACACACATTCACAAATTTATCTTTTTACATTTAACATACAAAACGTCAGCATGTACTGCTGTCATCATAGCAGGTACCACCGCAACAGTATGTACTGTTCTCATCATAGCTGGTACCACCACCACAGTGAGGGTGAGTGGTGAGTTGTGAGGGTGAGTGGTGAGGGTGAGTGGTGAGCGTGAGTGGTAAGGGTGAGTGGTGAGTGGCGAGCGTGAGTAGTGAATGGTGAGGGTGAGTGGTGAGTGGTGAGGGTGAGTGGTGAGGGTGAGTGGTGAGGGTGAGTGGCTAGGGTGAGTGGTGAGGGTGAGTGGTGATTTGTGAAGATGAATGGTGAGGGTGAGTGGTGAGGGGTGAGTGGCGAGGGTGAGGGTGAGTGGTGAGTGGTGAGGGTGAGTGGTGAGTGGTGAGTGTGAGTGGTGAGAGTGAGTGGTTAGGGTGAGTGTGAGTGGTGATGGTGAGTGGTGAGCATGAGTGGGTGGTGAGTGGTGAGGGTGAGCGGTGAGTGGCGAGGGTGAGTGGTGAGGGTGAGTGGTGATTGGTGAAGATGAATGGTGAGCGTGAGTGGTGAGAGTGAGTGGTGAGTGGTTAGGGTGAGTGTGAGTGGTGGTTGTGAGTGGTGAGTGGTGAGGGTGATTGGCGAGGGTGAGTGGTGAGGGTGAGTGGTGAGTGGCGAAGGTGAGTGGTTTCAGTGCCGAATTGTAAATGTGGTGGGTTTCACTCTCCAACACACCGGTGTGCTGTACTAGTGACGAATTGCCACGTTTTGTTTACGTAACAAACCTTACTAGTTGGCTGTGTCGGGTGGTGGCGGGTTTAACGACACATTTATATTTACGTGATCTAACCCAAAAAAACCTCTTATGGATAATATTGGTCGCGAAAGTCTACTGCGTGTTAAACTGCTATAGAGTTATCCAATTATCTTAAGATTGAGTACACATATACTTCGTAGAGTAACATTGTGACTCCAAATGTATGCAGCCTTAATCTCTATTATACAGGTAGGAACAATATTCCACACTGCCCACCAGGGATTTATTGTCTGTCTGTCGTGCATAAATAAATATATAATACACACAGCTCTTTGATTGGTGGAGACCTACTGCCGGGTACGGAGAGGGGAGGTGCCTAAGGGAAGAGGGTCAGGGGAGGGGCCTAAGGGGGGAGGGGCCTAAGGGAGGGGGGGGGGCTAAGGGGAGGTTCCCAAGCAAGGGGGAGGGGACGATAGTTAAGGGGGCTGGTTACCTGGCTGGCTGTCTGGCTACCTAAAGTCAAGTTATCTTTTATACAGGTAGAGGAACAACAGGTTCCACACTGCCCACCAAGGATTATTTGTCTGTCTGTCGTGCACGAATGCGCTGTCCAACCAAGTTCCTACCTGCCCACTCCGAAGGAACGTGTTAATAATTCGCTTGATCGTCTCTCTGTGACGTAGATCGTAGACGTCACGCGAGATTGGGGTGAAGTGAGGAGAGCGGGTGATGATGGGATGGTGAAGTGGAATCATCAGTCTCTGGACAGATTCGTCTTCCCTTTACCGCGCGAAGTTCCGTGGATTCCTGCTAATCTTGTTATAATATGATTACAAATTATCTTAGCTTATAGTACAGCACTGCAAAACATACACACGCCCAAAGGGGGGGGGGGGGGTCTGTGAAACATTCCTGCTAGCCTCGTAATAATATTATTTAAATATTATTAGCTTAGAATACAGCACTCATATATATTCCAATATATTTCTGCTCGTCTTGTTTCGCTTGAATATGACGTAAGTACTCTTAGTTTAGAATACAGCACTGTAAAACATACAACACACACAAAAGGGTGCGTGAAATATATTTCTGCTCGCCTTGTAATCATGATTTAAATGCCCTTAACTTAGAATACAGCACTCATAAAACACACGCAAAAGGGAGGTGTACATTTATTGCTAGCCTTGTTAAGCTCGGATATCATGTAAATGCTCTTAGCTTAGAATACAGCATTCCAAAACGCACAACGCATGCAACAGGGGGGTGTGTGAAAATAACTTCAGTATTTCCTCCTGCCGTGCAACGCCTGTCAAGTTTTGCACGGGAGACTAAACACCTAGATGGCGGTGATGCGGAAATACCACAACCTCCCTCCCCCAACCTCCCCCCTCCACACCCCCATCATCATCATCCTCGAAGTTGTCATTCACTTCTGCTTCGACGTTAAAGTTCCGTCTCGAAAGTAGATTCTGTCGCTGTCGTTGCTAGCCGCCGTCGCCGCTGCTGCTGTTTGTACAAGGTATGAGCATTCTTGATTAAGCAGGGTCACGCCGAAGTGGCTGTGAAGAGCGTTTTCTTTTTTGGACTTTGCCAATGTTTGCCCGCGTTCAACGGCGGTTGGGTTGCCACCTCTATCGGAGGTAACTACGAATCGGGACGTAGCGTGTGAATAATGTAATCTCACAATTCCGACAAAAAAAGTGGGGGGGGGGTGGGTTGGGGTGGTGGGACTACTGCGTGTCAATGCATCGCCTCGAGCTAAGTGCATTGTCATGCGACTGCGATTAACACAAACTTGTAACGTTGCCTGAAACACAGATGCGCCGGTGACGACCACCTTAAAGAGGGGCATCCCTTGGAAAGCCAGCACAGGTGATAACCCTTGAACCTGGTGAGTTTCAATATTTGTGTTGACTTTCACCCCCAAGCACAACCACCACCATCACTAGGGCGAGCGCAGTAGATGCTGGGTTTTTCACTTATTTCTGGCACCCACAATCTTCCTTCGTGTGTGCGCGTCGGCAACACTCTTTGTCGTGATAGACGTCGTCATAGTTGAACGTTAAGGTCCTTCAACCAATCGGCGGCGGCGGTGGACGCTGTCGCGACTGTAGCGAAACCGCCGTGGTTGCGTGCGCGGTGCACGCCTCTGTCGGTGGTGCGTCTGCTGGTTTGGGAGCTTCGCCACGGTCGCGGATTGGCGAATCATTTGAATTTACATTCGTGGAACGACGGTTCAGCGTGGTAGTCCACAGCCGGCGTGAGCGGGAGAGAGAGACAGAATCCCGGCGCTTCTACGGTTGGAACCCAAAGAGATTTAAAGATCTTTTTTTTGGATTGCCACCTTTGTACGAGAGGCGCGTATCCAGAAAGTCTTCCTGGATTGAAGTCTCTAGGGCGCACGGGGAGGGGGGGTACATGCAAGGTGTACAAGCCCACCACCCTCCCTGTAAGATTGAAGTCTCGTCAACACCACGCCAGGATAAGAATGGTCATCGTCAGTGCGAATTTGCGATCGCAGTAGCGCCAGAGATGGACGTACAATACTGTCACAGCAAATTGATTCTCGAGTCTCTCCGTATGCGATTATTTTAAGCGCTCACTCGCCCTGCTCTGCGTCGTGTGGGGTTTGCTACGGTTTTTCTGAGTTTTCTCTCGCAAAGAGCCAACCGCTCGTTATTGCGAGTGGCCAATCTTCCCGATGGAGGACGCTCCTAGTGTACGTAGCCAGCCGTAGCCAGCCGTTCTCATCAACAAACTAACCATAACAAGCATTTCTAAAGAAATTCGTTTTTAATTTAGCATAGTGATGTAGTGTATAGTACTGGAGTGTGGTGTGGTGTACGGTAGTTTGTATGCGTGCATGTATAACTTTTTTCGCACCGTACGTAGCCAACCGTGCTAATCAGAAGTGCTGGGGTAAGGACGACAGTTCTAAATCAACGAATTTCCAATGTAGATTTAAAAGTGCGTCGCTCCAGTGGCTTCCTAGTATCGGAAGGAAGAGCGTTCCAGACGGCCGCAGAAGCGCATTCGAAAGCGCGCGATGCGCACACCGTCTTTGTTCGATGGTTTAGCCAAAAGCCGGTGCTCTCTGCGAGGATGAACCGGAGTTTGCGTGATGGTTTATGCTCCTCGACGATGTCAGCGAGGTGTTATGGTGAACTCCCTGAGATGATGAATTATTTTTGTTTTAAATTAATTATTATTCATTCAATCGTTTTCATATGTACGTCCTTTGTTATTATGTTTGCATCGTGAAACGTGGTATAGGTGTATACTTTTAGGTTAGGAGTGGAGTTGCGATGACTTTGTCCGAGACACGATTTTGAAAATGTGCTTCCAAACATCTTGATCGGAATATTTTTAAAATTGCCAATTCCTCTTTTCACACCACCCCCTCCCTTACTTGGCATGACACTGTTGAAAAACAGTCATGAGAATGGGTGAGGTTTTCCTGCGTGAACAGGCAATTTTTTGTAATTAACATTAATTATTAAAAAGTATATATATACTGTATATACTTTTAATAATGAACATTAATTATGCAAGGTAGTCCAGATGTCTTGTGACCCCCCCACCCCCAAATTTGTATGTTTTTCCTTTGCTTATTCATTTCTGTTTTCATACCCATTTGGTACGCAAAAATATATAAAGTTTTAGAGAATTAAATGGGGGTCACAAGACATCTGGACCAATTATTGTACTGTACTTCGTCGCATGCTATGGCGGCGAATATCTAAAATGTCTCAATATCAAATCGCACAACAATAAATCAGTTGCGAATATGAAAACCCACCGATGTGGGAAACCCCCGCGAATATTAAGGGTCCGCTGCACCGCGATGGAGTTGGCTGCACGTAACCCTCCTGTTGCCCGCAACGTAGTAACGCCCCGGCAATGTTGCCTAGGCCCGGAAGCAGCCTATGGCAACCTGGCATGCACGTGGTTACCCATGCAAGCGCTGTCTCGTCTCAACGCTGTGGTTATAGCTTCTGGGGTTTCACCACACTGGCCAGTACAGGTTTGGTCAAGGTGGCGAGCATATATTCGGTGGGAGCATAGATGCGCAGTACAACGATGCATTTTCTCAGCACTGCTCTCTGCTGCACACAAACAATCCGGCTGCAATTGTGCTGCAACTGTGCCCCGTTGTGTTATTTCGGTCAATGCCTGAAGAAAAATAGCAAGTAGGAAAATGACTGTACTCTTGTGCAGCCCTACAGCGGCGTTCTAAGGCAACAGGTCTGTAAAAACAACATCGGCAGTTACGATGTTTTTACGCTTCAAATAAAAAACACATCTTATAAACCACCGTAAAACTGAACTATCTCCCTGCGTGAGGTGCATTCTTCTTGTTTACGTTTTGAGGGATTTCAATTTTTTTTATTAACGCGTTATCACCAAATCCTTTGTTTTATTTGAGTTGCCTCGATATTATTAATCACGTGATGATCCAACGTCAAGTTGCACGATATGACGATTATCGCAAGACGAATTTCCGACGACTTTGTAATTTACATTTCACTTTTATTTGTTTTGTGCATTACTGTGCTTTCAGTTCGAATAAGGATCCACTTAAAAGTTATCCAAATGCAACTGACTCAGCATAAGCCTGCCACAGGTCTTCGAATCGTTGTACGATACAATCCATAATGCAAATAAGGGGCCGTCCATAAATGACGTCACGCGATTTTGGACAATTTTTGACCCTCCCCCGCTCCGCACCCCGGCGCCCAAAGCGTTTGGCCCCCCCTTCTTCTATTATGACGTCACACTGCGCTGCCCCCCCCCCCCAAAATAATACATGCTTCAAATCGCTTTAAACTATTGTCATTGTAGTGCGTATTTAATGTGGCGCTGCACTCTGATGTTGTAGGAGAAAACAAAAGTATATTTAATTAAGTAGAACGTGTTGTCTATATTTATTTAAAGTTGCGCATTTTCACGTGACGTCACATTTCTCAAACCCTCCCCCCCTCGTCACACATCGTCACAAATGTCTGACCCCCCCCCCTCCGATGCGTGACGTCATTTATGGACGGCCCCTAACTACGTGTGCTGTCTGCCGCATCGTGCCATCTAGGACCAGTATATATTGTTTATGTTGTAAGTTTAATGATTGGGAACGTCTGATTGGGCTATGAAATGTAGAGACTAGCCGCCAATACATGTGTAGGCCTTGAAATATCACGCGCCACGCGTTCTGTTGCTAGGCAAGCGAGCAGCGTACAGTGGGGGCAACTGAGGATACAGTTGTTGTCGTGCCATTTAAGGGGGAGGTCTTTAAGATACGCCACAGGTGTTAAGGCCAACTAAGGACGCAGGCCGGTGATTGGTCGAGAGAGTAAGTGTCTACGAAAACAACATCACGTGAGGCTGGGGGCCTGGGGGCGAGTAGCGAAGCGGGGGATGAGATAATTAATTGGGACTGATTGGATTGGGTATAAAGGCACAGCGTAACGGAGAGATGGGAGTCTTGGTTGGTATTGGAGTCGGAGTTGGAGTGGTTGGTGCCCGGGACAGAGACGGAGCAGCAGGGAGCAGGAATAGATACGATAAGGGTGGACAGAGAGAATACAGATAGGGTAGCAGTGGGTAGAGAGGATACAGCGTACGGTAGCAGTGGATAGAGAGAATACAGATAGGGTAGCAGTGGATAGAGAGAATACAGATAGGGTAGCAGTGGATAGAGAGAATACAGATAGGGTAGCAGTGGATAGAGAGGATACAGATAGGGTAGCAGTGGATAGAGAGAATACAGATAGGGTAGCAGTGGACGGAGCGAGTACTGAGTAGGGTAGCAGCGGAGTAATGGACCTTGGGGGTTTGAGAGAGAGAGCGAGCGAAGTCGCGGAGCGGAGCGAGTGAACGGAGAGACATGGAGTGATGATGATGGCGGGTTGTGCATTGGAGCGAACGGAGAGACATGAAGTGATGACGAGGAGGAGGTGTGAACTATATGTGTGAACTATATGTGTGAATAAAAGAGACGAGAAAGACAAGAAGCTGTCGCATCAGTACGAGTCCTACACATGTGTAATGACGACTTTACAGACTTCTCTTGAGATGGCACTTTATTGAAGACACGTTCACTTGACGTCAGGCGGAGACCCCCACTGCAACAGCCCCGAGTCCCCCGCACATCTCCCCCTTTTATACCAACACGAGACCACGCCCCCCTTCTCGATCATTCTCGCTGGCTCTGGACCCTCGATCTAGCGGCAGACTCCACCGTCCTTTTACGTCACCTGACCACGATCCACTTCTCGATCATTCCCGTAGCCACAAGTCCCTTCGCACTCACAACTGATACCCCTGTCATTACCTCCTGTGGCCACTAATGCATTCGTACTGTAAGCTGACTTCCTGTCATTATCTCCCGTGACCTCTAGTCCCCTCACACCGCATTACACATGCATATGAAACATGATCCAAAATTGTGACGTGAACACATACATTCCTGGTAGAGCTAACCTTTCATTTCCTTGCACGAACTTCTTGTAGGAAGCAGAATGAAGGATGATTACAAAATTTCAGTTTGACAAACTGAACTTCATGATGCAAAGCAACATACCAATGTGCTCAAAAGTCCACGAAGAAGTAAAGAGATATGCATACTTTGAATTACTCTGAGAGACAGAAGGAGGAACACAAATTAGATTAATTAGGTATTAGAGACATCGTTATGATTGTTAAGAAAAAATAAGTGGGTTTGGTTGGGACACGTTTCTAGAAGGAATGGTGGCCAGTGGTCGAGACAAATGAAGAAGTGAAAGCCAAAGGGTATGTGTGCAGGAGTGCAGGTGTTCGGTGGTTAGTTACATCGTTAGAGATGACTATGCATTGGGGAGGCGTTCATCCAGCAGTGAATTTTCGTGTACACATTTGCGAATGTGATTTATAGGTTTGATCCTTACCTGTGTATCGATAGTTAAATTGTAATGTGCATTTTAACTGAGCGACAACTGTGTGTTGTCTTGGTGTGGTCTGTTTTGTTGTTGTTGATTTGCTGCCTTGCCCAAGCTTGCGTTTGTTGTTGATAAATCTGCAAGAATTTACGTACTTATGCAATTTCTATTTTCTATACTTTATATTTATTGATAGTGGCCTGCTTATCTCTTCTCTATTTTGTACTCCGATAGTGTTTTTGTATTGTTTATCATTGTAACTCGCTGACCCGCCTCTCCTGGACGTCTGTGAAAAAGAACTTCAGAGCTCATCAGATTCCTCCAGTCTATATAAAGATTCTGATTCCGATGTCACCTTAACAGTTCCTATTTAATAATGTGGTTGCTGTTGCTTTTGTGAAACTTGTACAGTGTAAAAACTTGATTTGAAGCTTTCGTGACTGCAGGAATTACCCTTTGGTTATTTCGGTAAAGTCACGTAGAAATAAAATAAATAAAATAATAGAATGCGACGTTTCGATTGCAACACAAGCAGTCATCAGGTAGAACTACATTTGAGAGAGAGACAAAACACCGACACGGAAACACACAGACAAAAGCAGAGAGAGATAACACAGAGACACACAGAGAGAGACACACACAACATAGGCACACAGAGGCGTGTATTCTATTATTGAATTTATTTTCTTTCTACGTGACTTTACCGAAAGAACCAAGGAGTTCTACAGTGTAAGTTTTTCGAAATGATGAATAAAAAAAAGTTTTACTATAATGCAGAAGTTTTCTGTTAAGACTTTTAATTCCAATTTTGCCCTTTTTCATTTCCATTATGACAGTTTGAGAGTCTGAACGATGTTACGACCTTAAACGACGTAAAAAGGAGAACTCATCTGCGTTGATGCGGGGGACAAACGTCCCACATTCTATTGCGTCTATAGGTTTTGTGCATTTTTTTACGACGCACCTGATCTTGCCAGATCCCGGAACCTAATAAGCAGGCTTCTGCCTGGATAAGGCTTGGACGGATGACCACCGTATACAAGAAAGTTGATTAAATAAACCTATGTGGTGGGGCATCGGTTGGGGGGGGCAGCGTAATATATTGTTGTATTGTTCTTCTATACTCCTGCATCCATGTCCCTTGCCTCGACCAACATACGCTGACCCGGCATGGGGGAACTGTGGTCGAACAACCCCCAGGACCATCCAGCATGGTGTAATGGAGACCAACAATCAGAAGCGGATTTTTCCAAGGGGCTGTGCACGTACGCATTATACAGGAATTCTCTGAACACACGTAGAGAAAGATGACAGGTACCAGCACGCTGGGGACACGGAAAACAGTTTGAATAATTCCATCGATGCTTGTGTTGTTGTCGCATTGTTTATTATCCGTCTTGCAAAATTGGCACTTTTCACAAGCACGGGGCGTTTCAGTCCCACAGCATATTCAACTTGGTCCCAAGCATCACTCATTTCTCGTGTCGTTAGAAATTTGAGATTCGTCTCCAGTGGTCGGTTATTTTACGGGATTCACAATGGCCCTGTCGGAGCGTTGAGCCAGCACTGCTGAGATGCTGGGCTTAAACAGGGGTTACAGCCGCTAAAGACTTCACCGGATTTTTCAGTAATGAGTTTAAGGTGCCAGTCCCATCTCGAATGTCTGCATACACAAAATAACATTGTATAACATTCAGTTTGTAACTTGATTTGATGGACGTGCTAAAAATATTATTTGCACGGCATATAAAGGTGTTTTTAGTTAGATCATGTAAAAAAAATGTATCTTACACCCATCTCCACCTGACGCAATCAGTAAGGTTTGTCAAGTGAACACAATCTACTAACCTGTTACTACTTCAGCGCACACCGGTTGTATGTTCGATAGCAAACCCACGGAATAATCATGAATAATATTGGTGGCGAAAACCTACGCATTAAACTTATTGTGTTGTTGTGGAGAAAATATAACAAGTAGACCTCCATGCTGAATATATTTTAGTCATCGGCAAGTTGCCCGACAGAGTGCTCTTTGCGAAAGGTTTCTGTTTGGTGTTTGAACATCTTAACAACTGTTTTATTGCCAGAAATGGTAAAACCTATTCTTATACTTTGATACTGGCAAGGAAGGTCCCATGTTAGAGTGCTCTTGCCAAACATTTCTGGAAACCCGGCAACATTTGCTTAAGAAGACGGTCACCACATCGCAACTTTGTACAGTTCCATAGTAAGTGCAAATTGCTGTATTCATAGTGCACAGTAAAGCGTTGTCACTGCAGTGGAAATGAATACAAGTCAACACCTAAGCTTGCACTGCGAGAACTGTCTTTTAGCTAAAACATCGAACAAAGAAGCGCCGTCTGGAACGCTCTTCCTAAAGATATTAGGAAGCCACTGGAGCTATGCACTTTCAAATCTAGATTGGAAACAACATTTATTTTGAACTACTTTTTGTGTTTAGTTTTTTTGTCCTTCCCCCACACCTCTGATTAGCACGGTTGGCTACGTACGGTGCAAAAGCAGTTCTACATACATATGTAGTGACACAGCGCCGACTGCTGTCCAGTAGCGGCAACTGCGGTGGTCAGCGCACACACCGTCGAGCATATACACACGGTGTGTGTGCCGGCAGGGCGGAGGAACTGGGGCAAGGGTCATGGAAGACCTCATAGGGAGGCCCCTGGAACCCTCTAGTACAGGGGATCCCAACCCCCGGGCAGCGGACCGGTACCAGTCCGTGGCCTGTTAGGAACCGGGCCGCACAGCAGGAGGTGAGCAGTGAGTCCGCGCGTGGCCCGCCCCCATTATTTTACTTACCACTTCCGTCCGCGCCTCTTTCCCGCACAGCGCACTTGTCTCAGTCACAGCTTTGGTAAGCCCACAAGCTCTAACCCAAGCCGAAATTATTAAAGAAAAAAATTGTCTTCCACGAAACCGGTCCCTGGTGCCAAAAAGGTTGGGGACTGCTGCTCTAGTGGGTTCGAGAAGGGAGGCGCGGCTAGGGCGGAGCCAGGCCGCACCGAGTAGAATAAAAGCAGCGGAGAGCGAGAGCTCTGGGTTGCCGGTTCTGGGAGTGGACTCGTCTCGTCGTCACCGCTTTCGCCCGATAATTGCGCGGCCGGACAATAGTTGGCTGTCTCGGTCGATGCCGTCGGTGCAACGCGGTCAGGGTTGTATCTAGGACGGGCTGTACAGCAGCGTGGTAGAGAGAGAGGCGGCCGGAGTTGGTGTAACGGGAATAAATAGCGAGACGGTGTCCTCCTGCAACTATCTCGTCTCCGACTGAGTGTCTGCGCCACACACACACACCGAGGAAGACACGACACATAAATACATACATATGACTCTACTGATGGGAAGGTAGACGGATCAAAACCAGTCCAGAGATTGCTTGCTTAAACAAATGGTGTGCAATAACATTGGTATGAAAATCCAATACTCTAAGCCGATGATTAATATACACGTTCTTCATCTTTTGTGTTCTTGGTAGTCCGTCGTAAACAAACGACGACGATGTTTATATTAACCTTATGGCGGGACCCCGGGGTCCCTAATAAACGGAAGTCAAAATCGTAATTTATTTTTGGCGACTCCGTCCCACCGCGCAAATAAACGCCGCGACCCACCGTGACCCACCTGGCGCGGATCATTCTGTTGTCATGTCGTTCAAGCGCAGCCAGGACGAATGCGCAGAAGAAACAAAACTTTGATTAGCGCATCGTGTTGAGCTCGAGAGGAATAGATTGCCGTATCGTTCGCCTTCAGACATAAAATGACATCGCAACGCAGTTTATGCGAGAGCCGGGGGCTTACGGGACCCCGGGGGTCCCGCCATAAGGTTCATATATCGCGTCGATGAAACCGAACTGGCTGATGCCACAGTCCCAACAGCTGTGGTCAGTGTCACCTCTGACCAGGGTCAGCTGTTCTTGCATTCTGGCACCCACGTGCCCTTCAGAGGAAGGCTTGGGCACAGCTGGCCTCAAGCACTACAAAGCAGTGGAGCTCAACCTTTGGTTGGCTACTACTGTGACCCCCTTGTTGAATGTTGTTTCAACCGAGTACCCCCCCCCCTCCTTGCCTAACTCAACATGTTTCTGAGAAATAAATGTATGAATAATGAACATTCATATTTGAATTAATCGTCCATTTAGTGAGGTATCCTAACTAGCTAGTAACTGCAAGCGAATAAAAACATTTTAACGGACGCTCTGCACGCGTGGCCTAATTTGTTTGTGCTCGCCGATTACTCTTAAAACCCCACATTGTTTATGATCAACGAGTTTAGAAAAGTATTTTATATCGTTCGCAGCTACCATATGGATTTAAATTTTTATCGTACTGTAGTTATTTTTTTTTATTGGCACATTCATACATGATTATTCACCAATGACTCTCACGCACGATATCGTTTCACGCGTTTATAAATCACCTCACGTTACCTGCCACGTGTACCCACAGGGGCCGTGTGCCACGTGGTTTAGAGCCACTGCTCTAGGCCAACGAGTGCGCCCCAAGCACGCTCGCGATGTCTCTTTGTTGTAGTGCAGAGTTAGACTGATAACTTTAATCTAAATTGTCTTATGGTTGTTATTGTTTGACTTGCATACGGTGCTTTTTTCTGGAAGACTTTGCTGTTTTTTCCTGTATTTTTCTGTTGCGTGTAGTCACTTTAAGATGTTTTCTTGTTCATGTTTTTCTTTGTTGCGGTTGCACCTCAGTCAAGAGCCGCATGGCTCACAGGGCTATACCCAATAACTAAACTGAACTGAATCAAACTGAACTGTCCCCGGTAACTGACGGTGGAGGAACTGCAGGATTGCTTAAACACATTATCACTGTATATAAGAACAGGTTTCACCCTTTCTGGCAATAACAGGATTCCTTGCAAAAGGTTATCTGTTTGATGTTTTAACATCTTACCAACTGTTTAATTGCCATAAAGGGTAAAACGTATTCTTATATTTTGATACTTGCAAGAAAGTTCACATATTGCAGCACTGTATGTTGCTAAGGAATTGTGGGGGTCACTTGAGTGCGTTGATGTAATTTAAACTCCGCGACGATATGAAAACACGTTGCCTTTTGTCCCCAGGTATGTATACTCGTATTGCAGTACTGCAGTGTCGTGGGCAACTCACGCGACAGCAAAGAGTCAGCCATGGCCTATCCACTTCTGGACGAACGCCATCTGACTCTTGCAAATGAACTAATTTAATCACCCCTTTTCCGTTGTGAACCCTAGGACGCAGTCCCAAATTTCCCTGCTATCCCCCGATTGTAGGCTTATCGCAGTAGTGATGATTCTACGGGGAAGCATGGGGGAGACCGTGTATGTCCCCTCTTGACCATCAGTTGTTCCACACCTCTTTCCCCCATTCAGCCAAACCCCCTCTTAACCCCCATGCCCAACATCGTTGATACCAACCACGCCTTGCCTTCGCCTCCTTCAGTTCCGTCACATCCGACGGCAGTCGCAGGAAACGCACGTCCTGCAAAGTGTCCAAGAATGACCACATTTCTCGGGTCATAAGCCTAACAACCTGCGTTTCCAATAGGAAGTAGAAGAGATCAAATTAATCACGTATAGCCCTCTGTCAATCCACTGCTGGATGATTGCCTCCCTATGCCATGTTTGACTAGACGTATCGACACCGGTCAGCGCAGGTTGGTGAGGATGAGCCAGGACCAGTCCAGATATCACTTGCCTCTGATGTGAGCCATGCATGGGAATCGAACGTGGGTCACCAGGTTGATAGCGCAGTGCACTAAGGGGCCGTCCATAAATGACGTCTCGCGATTTTGGACGATTTTTGACCCCGCACCCCCCTCCTTCGTAACACGGCGTCACAAAAAGTCAGACCCCCCCCTCAAATATGACGTTACAAAGCTCTGCCCCCCCCCCCCCAAAAAAAACACATGCTTCAAATCGCTTTAAACTATTGCCATTGTAGTGCGTATTTAATCTGCCGCTGCACTCTCATGTTGTAGGAGAAAACATTTATTAAAAAGTATATTTAATTTAGTAGAACGTGTTGTCTATTTTATTAAAAGTTTCGCATTTTGATGTGATGTCACATTTCTCAGAACCCGGCCGCTGGGGCCGCAGCGGCACGAAGGGCGGGCCGCCCCCCCCCCTAGGATGGCCCCTAACCACTGCTCCACTGTTCCACCCGAGGGTGATAACTCAGAATAGATTTGTTTTTATTAATGTCTAAAAGTCACCGGTGGCACTTAAGTGATGTACGGTAGTGTTTTGGTTTTTATCGCAACGAGTAAAATATCACATTTTGGCGAGTACGCTAAAATCTTTGGATGTATGCATTTTCATCCGTCCTGTCACAGGGGGACATTCATCCCCACGTCTCTGTCATATCTCTACGGGTGTGGAATCTCAGAAGTAGAAATTTTCTTAAGATTGTCTTAACATTAAAATACCATCAACAGGAAGTAAAATCCACTTTTTCGAAATTGCATTTTTCTTGTTACAGAAATAACAAAGTGCCAGATAATTTTTTTCATCACAGACGTGAAGTTTAGGGAAATTGGGTGCTGCCGTAGTAGCAAACCTGTCAACCCCTTATAAGTGCCTAGCTTATTACAGACCAATTCAGATCTTATTGGTCATCCGGTACCCTGATAATCTCAACGTTCATCCTACAAAGTTCTATCACAAGGGAGAAACGCAAACAAATATACAAAACTTAGTTTTGCCCGGGATTTAAACGGCTGTACGCCGTATGGACCTGAAAACTCAATTTTCTTATCCAAGAATACGAGTAAATGGTATGGGTTGACACGGTATGTAGTATTAAGGTTAGCACACTGGACTTGCAATTCCGAGGTCGCCAGTTCACACAATCGGGATAAAATACGGAAATGAAAGAAACATTAATTTGTACTCTCGCAATATGTACGAATGCATGTTGAACTTCTATCGCGCCGTTCGTACGCCAACCGTGCAATAAATACAAAAATCAATAATTCTTCAATCTCATTTGGTTCGGATTACTCTTTCAGATGACCCCTTGCAGCTATGTTTTTTTTACTCAATCCAATAAAACTGTAGGCTTAAAATGAAAAATATATATAATGCAGACGTTTTGGGCAATGGACCTCCCTGATAATACTCTATATAAACAGAGAGGCCAGGGAGATGGGGTGAATAAGAGTTGGAGACTGTACTACGCGCCATGGCACCTAATGTTCATGAAAACTTTTGTACCATTTCTTGATGAGCGATTTTAAATTGGCATATGAATAGTTCCCCTATGAGTAGATGCTAAGTAACAGACAAGCCATTCAAAAATCAAACATGTATTCCTAAGTAAACTAATTATATTAAAAGTAGGATACTATAAGATTGTTGGCGCACTGCATTATGGGTTACCATGTAGGAGTGTTGTCTCTGAATCATGAGCATAATCCACCGGGTGACGCATTCTTTAAAAAATTTAGGATCAGAGGGCGTTTCACATTAAAAAAAAAAATCCTGAACTTTGGAATCAGACTGGATGAATTTACAAGACACCAAAACAACTGCATGCAGTTTTAAATGTCCTTTTAGCCCTTGCCGTCCAATTTTACTGAGAAATCAAGGTGCGTTATGTAAACAAATGTGCGTTCCAATATGAGGTGCACATACATCAATCTCTCTGTGGGTTTACGCGGAATTCACCGTATTTATAGCCTAGTTATGTGCCATAAGCGTGCCATTGCCCGTTGTGTTGAGTTGTGTTGTTTTATTATGTTCCGTGTGCTTGTGCATCACTTCCAGCGCAATATCGCCAAATAATTTGTTTCAATCTGCAGCAGTTATAAATTATACATACATAGTAGTAGTGGCCAATTGACATGTTTTCTTTTTAACCATTCTTGAATTCTCTGAACGACAAAAGTCAATTTGTCTGCAACAATCCCCCAACCCCCGCCGGCTTTTGACACATTCCAGACACACACGATGCCACTAGACTGAGGTGACGTGGAATGCGACTAAACCAAACTAACCGGTACAAGTGGCTTAAATAAGAAATTACATGCACATTTTGCTCGTTCTGAAAGTCCCGCGATTTAAGACTGACCGGTTGTGTGCGCGTGCGTAGGGGAGCGGTCGTGTATCGATTAGCACCCTGCGCTACGAATCCGGTGACCCGAGTTCGATTCCTGCTCACGACCAACACCGGTGACGAATATCTGGACCGGTCCTGGGCCTCCCCTGGTTGTGGTGAGTAAACATCGTGACTAGGGAAACAAAGGCAGCTGGGCATGGTGCTGACCAGTGCCGGATTATTCTAATAGTAAAAGTAGCAGATGCTACGGGCCCCGCACTTTCAAGCAGAGGCGTAGCTAGGAGGGGGCAGGGGGGTACATATTGTCCCCGGGCGCCAAGGTAAAGGGGCGCCAAAATGAGGCTTACAACGTTACATTATAACTTATTGCGGCGGGCGCGGCAGCCTGAAACTACTGCACAAATCTACACCTCAACCTAAAAGTTTTTATATCCCGCCACACACAGCCGACATGTCATGTAATTACATTTTGGTACGCGCGCCTATTAAGAACTTACATGGAAGAACGTCCCAAACAACAGACAGGCGCAGTCTTTCAGCCTTAGTCACTGGCCTGTTTTTTGGTGGTGGAAACTACGACGGCCTATTTTTAGTTCTTATTAGTGACACCACCACGCTCCAGGCGGCTGCAGCAGCCGGAGCAGCCCACGCATGTCAACATAGCGTGGCCTTCATCTAGCAGCACAATGTTATGACAATGCTGCTGTGATGACTGGGCATATATCCGGCCTTCAACAACGAATATGTGACAAAAATCACAGAGCATTGTTTGTGACAACCACAGCTTAAACTTAGCAGGAGTACACTCAGCTAAACAGGATCCACTTGTCGTCACATTTTTTGGAACAGTTTAAAGTATATATTTGTTTTTCTCTCGTTCAACAATTCGTTGGGAAGAGTTTAAAAAAGCTGTGCCCATAATAGTGAAGCGGGAGTCTGAAACACGCTGGAGTGCACGATCAGAAGCTGTTAAAGCTATCTATGAAGGACTGGATGAACTAGTAGGGCTGCTAGACAAATTATCGGAGGACGTAACTATGACGCCTGAAACCAGAAGTGATGCAGAACAGTTACAGGCATGCTTATTAAATTTTAACTTCATAGTTTTATTACATTTCTGGAATGTCATTCTTGGAAAAATTGATCGTGTTCAGAAGCGCTTACAGGATCCTATTATGAATTTCAAGGAAGCAGCAACTGATCTTGAATCTTTGCAGCATGAATTTGTCAAGCTTCGTGACGATTTGAGCCAAGTTGCTGTAGAAAACGCCAAAACAAGATGCACAGCCTGGGGGATCGATGTGGACAGAAGAATTAGGCGACGTCGGAAGATGCCACGAGAACTGGCAAGAGATGCAGGACTTTCAGCAGAAGAAGAAATTGTGCGCGTTATGAAGAGCGTATTTTATCGACTTCAACAGAAGATGTCAACACGGTTTTTACGACTTAAAGACCTGAACACAAAATTTGGATTTCTGCTGGACGTCAAAACTCTTCTATCCGACACAGATGTCGATGCAATTCGTCGAAATTGCAAAGATTTTGGAAATTTCTATGACACCGACATCAATGGCCACGAACTTTTCACATAAATTGGAGATTGCAAAATGCTGCTCAGTAACCGGAATGAAGTTCTACCAGAAACTCCTTTGGATCTTCTTGGTTTTATTGTGTTTCATGGAGACGACATATTTCCCAATTTGCGAATTTCACTGAAAATTGTATTAACAATAGCAGTTTCAATTGCAAGCTGTGAGCGGTCGTTCAACAAATTGAAACTTATTTTATCGTATTTGCGTGCTTCAATGGGACAAGATCGTCTCAGCGATATTGCTCTTCTTAGCGTTGAAAGAGAAACATTGGGGAAAACAGATTTTGATTACGTGATTGACCAGTTTGCGACAATGAAATCAAGAAGAAATAATCTTTTGTAGACTATGTCAACCAGTCTACGACAGTGACTGAGTGAGCCATGTAATATATTTTCTATAAATTTGCTTCTTTAAATACAATGTTTCATTAAAATTTTAATTGTTATTCCTTATTCGATGTATTAGGAAAATGTGATTAAACGGGGGGGGGGGGGGGGGCCAATTTTATAGTTCATCCCCGGGCGCAAAAATATCCTAGCTACGCCTCTGCTTTCAAGGGCCCCGCGCAAAATGATTTCAAGCTATCAATTCCGTTTCGATTTAAAGCTTTCGTGACTGCAGAGATTCATCTTCTTGGTTTTTTCGGTAAAGTCACGTAGAAGGGAAATAATAAAATAATAAAAATAAAACATGATAAAATAATTCTCACGACGTTTCGACCACAACGCAAGCAGCCGTCCTCAGGTGAAGAACAGGTCTGTCGGAAAGATAGTTTAATCCGGCACTGGTACTGGCCACCCACCCCCTCGTAATGTGCTCGCTAACAGCACTTGCCCCAACAGTCTGTGCAGGCTATAGGGGTGATCTTTGTCTTTGCTGTGACAAGCACATTCCGCTGACACTGGAAGACCAGCATTGAAAATACGATGCAGAAACGTCGGCGCTGAACGAACACAACCGCGAGGCACATTTTGACTTCTATATTTGGCTGGGGGGGGGGAGTTCGCTTTGTCCCTCACATTAGGAATCGCGGGTGCATGTAATTAATTAATTTAACACGTAGACTTTCGCGACCAATATCATCCAAACAAAAAACCTGCTCTATTATTCGTTAATTTATCATATTAATCGTCAACTACTGAAACTAAATGAAGGTGTCCTGTTTGGTGGGGGCATTACCTCTCCCGCCCCCGTGCCCCCTCCCTTTAAACTCCGCCACATGAACACAACGGATTTGTAACACGTGGGTGGCAAATTCTCCCTTTGGTCCAATTTATGGCAAAAGTCACACGATTGTCTCCATCACCAAAAAAACCGGTGGTAAAGCGCCGAGGTTTGGCAGGTTTCATTGAAATCAAACGAGGGGGCTAGCACTCAAAATGTGCGTACAGATAGATCGGTATAGCTCGTCGTGCTACATGGACCATATTCGTGGCCTTTGGCTTTAGTATCGCCCTCCTACCGGCAGATGAATGCTCCACCTGCAGGCCGCTGCAGTGTTCACGCCCCGTGCCACGCAGGGACGAAGCTGCCTGCCATGAGGGGACATCCCCTCGGCTTCAGAGAGAGAAAAAACAACCGTGCGCTCTGAGACGTGTCGTATGAGCATTCAGCATTGGCCCTGCGCTCATTGCTCTGAACTGGCAACTAGTTTCAGATTTCGAATTTGTTTGGATATCACAGATTTTTTTAAGGCTCAATTTGGGATTTAATTTAATATTTTCATTAAAAAAATTTACTCAAGTGTTACGGTTTAATAACTTTAATTGTTTATAAACTCATTGGTAACCCTTCTAAAGATGAAATGTATTGTAGTAGTAGGTTTTTACCCTTTAAACTGGTACAAAACTGACACCTTTATACAAGGCATCATGTTTGCAATAACCACAGCACAAGCAGTCAAAATGCAAACAAAAAGAAACAACTCTGATAATGGTAATGATATGCATTGTCCTTGAAGTTGATTGGTCCACACCCGAGACAGCTTGCCTCGTCTCAAAACGGCGTTAGACCAGAGGACTAGGCTCCAAAGAAAGCTGTCTCTGGTGTGGACCAATCAGTTTCAAAGACAATGCATATATTATCAGAGTACGTGTTTATTGTTTGCATTCTGACCACAGGTATTGTGGTTAATGCAGACATGATTCCTTGTAAAAGGTTTCAGTTTGGTGTTTTAACATCTTAACACCTATTTTGTTGCCAGAGAAAAAGGGGAAAACCTATTCTCATTAATAGAAGTCACATATATTTTTTGGAACAGTCCAACACTTTTTTGGGGGTACCCACACTTTATCCAACCACACACGACTTACCTGCTTATCGACAAACTGTGGTTGTCCCCCATTTACACCGCTGTGTGGACCAAGGCCCTCCCATCCACATCGTTTGATTTCAATTAATTCTGCCAAACCTCAGTGCTTTACCACCGGTTTCTTTTGGTATTGGAGACAATGGTGTGATTTTTTGCCATAAATTGGACCAAAAGGAGAATTAGTCTACCCAAGTGTATCAAATCCGTTGTGTTCATGGGGCGGAGTTTGGAGGGATGGGACACAGGGTCGGGGGGTTGAAGAAATGTTGCACCACATTGTATCTTCAGCTGTCGCACCAGAAGATCGAATCGGGACCCCTGGATTTGAAATCTATCAAGCATTTCCCCACCAAAACCAAAAAATCCGAAAGATTACAAATTAAAAAGCCATGCAGAATTAAGTTGTCAACCGGCCGAGTCACCCTGGCAAAGAGCGTCACAGCTCAATCGGCATTACTCGGAAAATAAACTTCTGATTCTGATCCTGAATTACTTGAGGCTCCTGTTATTCATTCATGTGAAACCCATGTCTCATGTACCGCCTTGTTAAACCTCGCAGATCTCCAAAGGAGCGACAGTTGTTGGGATGGCGGGCTGGCCGGGGATGTTCGTTGCCGCCGCGGTCCTGCTCTGCCTCATGCACCCGGGCTCCTGGGTACGCGGAGAGGCCTTCTTCTTGGGGCGCCAGTGCAGCGTCGTCGGCGACGTGGCCGACTGCTCGCGACGTGGCCTCATGGCCGTGCCGTCCGGGCTGCCGCCCTCCATCGCCCAGCTGGACCTGTCTCACAACCGCATCGAATCGCTGTCAGCCGACGACTTTTCCGACGTGCCGTTGCTTCGCGTCCTCAACCTGGCCTTCAACCGCGTTCGCGACATACATCCCGGGGCTCTGGCGCACACCGCTCTCCTCCAGCACTTGGACTTCTACCACAATGAGCTGCTCGAGATCCCCGCGGAAGCCGTGGGCAACCTCCGCCTGCTGCAGGTCCTCAACATCGCCATGAACAACTACACATCTTTCGCGCTGGGCGGAGCGTTTGCAAATCTGCACAGCCTCAGGTCACTTACTATCGGCACCGCTCGCACGGACGTCCTCAATGCGTCGGACTTCACGGCACTGCAGAACGTCAGCGTGACGCATCTGAACGTCCACACAGGCTCCCCGCTCATGAAGTTCGAACCAGGAGTGCTCGCCCCGTTTAAGATGCTCCAGAGCTTCCGAATGAACTTTACCGTCGATGACGACCCGGTCATATTTTCCAAGGTTCTCCTCGATTTAAATAAAACGAAGGTTTCCGAGTTTCAGACAGACCGAGTGCTGCTGAATCCTGTGAAAAATATGTCCATCGATTTCTTTTATGGCCTTGAAAAGTGCTCTCTGCTCAGAAACCTCACACTCGTTGCTGCCAACTTCACAGACCAGGAAATAACGAGCCTGCTGAAAAATGTCTACTTGTCTCAGATCACGTCTGTCGAGATAACAAACTCCTCGTACACGGATAAAAACGTCGTCTCATTCTTCGGCGTGAAGAATGTGACCAAACTATCGCCTCTTGAGAAAGTAACAATCAATCAGATTTTTCACCTGAACATGACCTACCCAAAGTTTGCTATCAATTTCACACTTTTTCCATCCTTTTCCAAACTTAAAATATCCCACACTGGCATGAACAAAGTGGAGTGTTTTTTCATGAAACTCAAATTTATCACTTGGCTCGACTTCTCAAGCAACCTCCTCGACGAGGAAGGCCTCTGGTGGACAAACTGCAAATATACAATCATCCTTCCACGCACCACTGAACTTTACATCAGCAATAACAAGTTCACGGATCTGCAAATCATATCCAGCATGGTGTCTCTAATGCCAAGCATTAAGTTGTTGGACGTTGGTTACAATTATATCACTGACATTGACGACTGCAGTTGGCCTCCAACTCTCGAAACACTGATCCTGCGGAACAATGACATCAGCAAAGATTCCCGCATCTGCACATCGCCGCAGCTGAAGGTGTTAGATCTTTCTTACACGCGGATGGAGGCTGTGCCCTATTACATCCTCGATGATGCAAAGTCCTTGAGAGAGCTGTACCTGACGGGCAATAACATCCACTACATCCAGCCAGAAATACAGTCCTCATCCCTGCAGGTCCTGCACGTTGACTACAACACGCTGGGAATCATAACTAAAGGGACATTTCAACTCCTTCCGAAAATCAGGGCCCTCAAATTGGGAAACAACCTCTTTTATTGCATGTGCGACCTTTACTGGTTCCGCCAGACATTTGATAAATCTCTCTTGGTGGATTGGCCTCAAAAATACGTCTGCAGTTATCCAGAGAATCTGGCAGAGAAGACTCTGGATTGTTTCAACCCGAGCATTGTATCCTGCGACAAAAGGATCGCGATCGGGCTCAGCGTCGTGATCACGGCGGTGGTCATAGCATTGGTTTTGGGCCTGGGTTATTACTTCGACGCCCTCTGGTACATAAGGATGGGCTGGATATGGGTGGGAGCCAAGCGGAGGGGCTACATGCACGTAACAAGTGGGGAAGCGCCCCCCTTTGAGTACAACGCATTCATCTCCTACAGCCACATGGACTCGGACTGGGTGGAAGGAACTCTGGTACCGAGGCTCGAGAACTCGGGCTCCAACCTGAAGCTGTGCGTGCACGAACGGGACTTCACCCCGGGGGAGTGGGTCGTGGACAATATCATTCGCTGCATCGAAGGGTCCTCCAAGACACTTTTCGTCCTCTCCACGAACTTTGTGAATAGCGAGTGGTGCCACTACGAGCTCTACTTTGCGCAGCACCGCATACTGGAGCAGCACCAGGACTCGCTCGTGCTGGTCCTGCTCGAGTCGCTGCCCAAAAACTCGCTGCCGAACAAGTTCTGCAGGCTGCGTCGGCTCCTCAACAGAAAGACCTACCTGGAGTGGCCGGCAGAGGAGAGCAAGCAGGCCATCTTCTGGGCCAGCCTGCAGGCCATACTGCAGACGACCTCCAGTCCCACCAACCCCGTGACATAAGGCCACAATAGTTCTCAACTTGTTGGTCTAGTGGCCCAAAGGCCCCCAGAAAACTGGGCCCCGCTCTCTCCCCACCCCACCACCCACCATCACCTCCGTCCTACTCACAGATGTGATGTTGCCGTGTGGTTTTACCCAATTAAGTCAATGTCGAGTCATTTGCAAATTTGGAAATTCGGACCGTGGCACCGAAACACGTGGCTTACACTTATTTGGTTAATGTCACAGGATTGCTTGGTTAATGTCACCAGGCGAGGTAGTTAACATCTGGCCACCATGATGCCCTGTTAATACACTCCCTAATAACTGATTACAAAACGTATCTTCAGTTGATGCTGATGTCAAAAAACCACGTGCCACTCGGAGTACAGTATTGGATCACCGACACAACTATCTGGCTCTTGGGACACAATAGCACAAATTATGTTCAATGACAACTAAATTATATGTAATTCAAGTATGTCATTGCATTACATAATTTTAAATTGGTATCTAAGTTACACCTCACAGTAATTGTTAATGTCATTTGAATGCATTTTGCTTGAACCTCTATTGGTGGGCAGATATATAAGTGGGATGTATGGTTGCGGTGATATAATTTTCTGCGATATCAAATTTCATGACATAACAGTTCTCCGTAACTTTGCAATTGTATTTTTGTCTGCTTTGCTGTGCAGTCTGTTCCTCCTATAATGCGGTAGCAGTTTTTGCGTTCCTGAAGAACACCGGGTTTGGGGGAAAAAATTGCGTGATCATGAATAATGCAGGGTAAAGCATAGTCCGCGATAACGGGTGAGATGCCTACGCAGGCTTAACAAACACTCGATTGCATCTGGAAGCATCCAGCAGAATCCCGCCTTGCGCGATGCTACGCCGAGGCAGCCGTTACAACCGCTTATTCCTACTCGATCGCGTTATATTCAATTCGCGTTATGAATACAACGCACGTTCCAGAACAGACTATTCTTCCAGTTTGCATGTTACGTAAAAAATGTTCAACTGCTTTTTATGCTGCACAAGGCTGTCATAAGTCGTCTCATGATTGCAACGTTACAATGTCGTCTTATTGCTGATGTTAATATTATTGATAAGTAAAATCGTTGTTGGTGTTCATGTTCATACGCTGTTATTTTGCTCATGTTGGTTTGGTGTTGTTCTTGTGTCATTGTCGTTGATTGAAAGTGAGCCAGCAAGTGTCTTTGACAAATGAATATGCAGGGTGCTTAAAAAATGTTGTTACACTTATACGGAACTATCGTTTTTGATGGAATAAAAACGCATAATACACTGTAACATGATAACAAATGTATGTTAATGGATTCATAAAGTCAAAGAGTCTTCACTTGTTCGCCATCATTGTCAACTCATGCCTGGATCTTCTCCAGGTGGTCTCCAGAGCCCGGAGGCACATTTCTTGTGATATTGTTGTAAATTCTCAGAAGTGTAAAAAAACAATTCTAGGCACCCTGGATATCCATATCGCGTGCGATTCACTTAAGTTACATCCTGCGCAAATACACGGGCAGTGTTCGTTAAAATACAAGCTGTGTAGTTACATTTCTCCTTATCCGAGTGTTCCTCAACAATGCAGGTGCAGTAGCACTTCTCGATTGGTGTGGCAGGGTCCAAGGTCCAGTGGCCGCACATTTATTTAACACGTTCCTCCTGCGGAGGGAGCTGGTTGGAACGTTGGGTTGCTCAGTCAATGGCCAGGGTCACCAGCGGCGTGGTGTATTCCGCAAATATGGCCAACTGTGAGGGCGGGCACAAGCCGGCGTGAGTAGGTTAAACGTTGAGTTTTATACAGGTAGGAACAATGTTCCAAACTGCCCACCAGGGATTTATTGTCTGTCTGTCTGACTGTCTGTCGTGCATAAATAAATATATAATACACACAGCTCTTTGATTGGTGGCGACCTACTACCGGGTACGGAGAGGGGAGGTGCCTAAAGGAGGAGGGTCAGGGGAGGGGCCTAAGGAAGGGGGGAGTCATGAAAGGGGCCTGAGTGGGGGGGGTTCAGCGGAGGGGCCTCAGGGAGGGGGGGTCAGGGGAGGGGCCTAAGGATATGGGGGGTTGGTCAGGGGAGGGGCCTAAGGGAGGGGGGTAATGGGAGGGGCCTAAGCAAGGGGGAGGGGCCGATAGTTAAGGGGGCTGGCTACCTGGCTGGCTGCCTGGTTACCTGGCTGGCTGACTGGCTACCTCAAGTCAAGTTATCTTTTATACAGGTAGGAACAACAGGTTCCACACTGCCCACCAGGGATTATTTGTTTTATACAGGTAGGAACAACAGCTTCCACACTGCCCACCAGGTATGAGTTGTCTGGCTGTCGTGCACAAATGCGCTGTCCAACCAAGTTCCTACCTGCCCACTCCAAAGGAACGTGTTAAGGGCACCACGGGGTGACCAGCCCCTCCCCACCCAGCCTCACCCCTCCCACCCCCCACCCTCCCCACCCTCCTCACCCAGCCCCACCCCTCCCATTTTTGGATGCACGACGGACGGACACAATAATCCCCTGTGGGCTGGTGGAACCAGGTGGTTCCTACCAGTAATCTATTTTAGAATGTTCCCGGATGGCGCTGGGGAAAGCACTGTGACGGCACGTGATAACGTCCACAGGAGTGGGGAATCTGTATTCGCGACCTTCAGCACGAGCCCTATGCAGTATGTTGTACTTTTTTCGCACCGTACGTAGCCAACCATGCTGATCGGAGGTGCATTGGTGGAAATGGGCTGGAATACCACGCAACATCCTGGAACGCCGTGGTAGGAGTGGGAATGTGAACCCAACTGTGTTCCATAAGGAATTAAGGTTTCATCTTTGTTTTTATTTGACTCACAGAGAGACCCCTAGGCGAACACACAATTACCCACATACACACACAGTTACCTACAGACATGCTCAGAGATCCACAGACACGCAGATACCCACATATGAGCACAGAGACCCACGCACGGAAGTGATGCTCCTGTTCCCCCTCCTCCGATCTAGTGGGGGGGATCATTTATGAGTTCCCACGGTAATGCCTTCCCATTGCCAGCCCAGCGGTGCGCACAGCCAATGAACACGGACAGACGAGCCTCCCAGTGTGCACCACGCCGCCACGCACGTGATCTCTCCATCCCACGCCAATCAGATCCAATGCACCACACCCAGTGTCACGCGGGCTGCCACTATTTAACATGAGCAACATCAACGTTTGAGTTTTCCCACCAAAACACGGCTACGGGCGATTACTTAGAAACGCACACACGTGCACACTGCAGCTATTGCTAGCACGGGGCGCGAACGAGCTTGCACCTGCGGGCGATTACCTCTTTACGCGCGCACACACTGCGGCTCCCCGCGTTCACTCTCGCCGCACATTCCCCCGACGCAGTCGCTCCACACAGAAATCACAGACACCACGCCGATTCTCTGTGCTAAAAGTGCTTAGCCTATCACTGCCTCGTGGCGGCACTCGCTGGCGTCACACGGATGCTGCGAGCGGCTCGAGAAGGCAGGACGGCAGGAAGTGGGTCATGGTGGGTCTTGTGGGTCTTGGTGAGTCTTGTGGGTCTTGGTGGGTCTTGTGGGTCTTGGCGGCCAAGCGGTTAAAGGAAACCAACCGGATGGTGGTTGGTGGAAAACCAACCACCATCGGGTTGGCTGCCCACCACTGACATCTCTTTCACACGCTGGTTGCCTGCTTTGAGTTTTACCCACCCAGCAACATAGCAAGGGGCTCCTTTGTCCTGACTTGCTTTTCTGCTTCTGCCATCTACATAACAAAGGCTCAGTCCAGCAGCAGCCGCAGCCGCACCAACCTTATAATAACAACTCCTCTCCCGCGGCCCACCCTGGCTCCTCCCCCCTCAACCAGTATATATACAAGGTCGGGTCTCTTGGGATTTCTCTTTACTTGATACAGCAATCATGCTGTGACGGTTCCACCTGAAGACGGAAGCTTGTGTTGCCTTCGAAACGTCGTGATTTATTATTTTATTTCTATTATTTCTTCTATTATTTTTATTATTTATTTTTTACCTACGTGACTTTACCGAAAAAACCTAAGAGTATACTTACATTATCATTGGCTGCTGACATTTGGGCTACGTCCATTTCAAACCCTTAGAAACAGTTTGCCTTGGAAGCTAACCCCCCTTTTCCTGAAGACGACCGCTTGTGTTGCGATCGAAACGTAGTTTTTTCTTATTTTTTGTTATTTCCTTTGAACCTATCTACGTGACTTTACCGAAAGACCCAATAATATAACCGTTTTAATATTTATACATGATTAATAATGTTTACATTTCATTCCATTAAATCAATATTTTTTAAAATTTTACCAGGTAAAGGCCCACTGAGCAATGGTATATAGCTATTTTTCAGAAGCGACCTGGCCACAGATGATAGCTCAACCAACACAAAGTCAAGAACAAAGAACACGTTTAAACAATTTATTGAAAACGGCGCAACATCAATCAAACACCAATATTTTTACCACATCAATTTGCAGTGGCGATTAATCAAATATTAAAGAGAAGTACACCTGGAAATGAGGCACTTCTCATAAATGTACTACTGATTTTGGTCCATGGAAGTTACATTAAAAAGCAAAGCGAATCACATGACTTGGTGGCCTGTGGTCGAACCTGGCGCCAACGTCTTTTCGATGCCGAGACACGTACAAGAGAAGCATTTTGAAACTGTCTCCTGTAAACCGGAGTACATTCGCAGTCGGATATTGTCAAGAAATTCTCCGCATTTAATTCAAGCTAAATTCCCAACTCTGAAAGTTTGACGCTCATGCAATGAAGATTAAGTCTCACGTGGCAGAGCGGGTGGGAAAATTCCTCCCTCTGACGCGTGGAGCCAGAGGTCACTTCCAGCTGTCTCAGAGGTAGCGCTGCTATATCCTCTTCAGTGAGCCATACCATAACACAAGGGGGGGTTGGCTGCACTGCTGAATGAGACATCCCAATGGATACTTCGTCTCAGACATGATGCAAACAGGACAATTGGGATAAAATTGTGTAAAGTTTAAAAGCCATATAAAACTATTCTTCACATTAATCTAAATCATTGTTGCCACGGCCAATTAGAGTGACACACACTCTTTACATGTTTTTCTAATTTAAACTTTTCTTATCCAATGAAAAACTGGATGCCAGAGTTAAGTTGATCCTAGGGGCGCTAGTTATCCTTCGATCTCAAAGGACTCGCAAGTACATTGGGGGATGAATTGGCCTGCATAGGCATGAACATCATACCAGCCACAGTTTTCTTAAATGCCTTTCCCTACACAATGTTTGCAATGATTAGGCAAAAGTCTGCAGCAAGAGTTACTTGTCTTCTTGGTTCTTTCGGTAAAGTCACATAGAAGGGAATTATTTTATTACTTCCCTTCTACGTGACTTTACCGAAAGAACCAAGAAGATGAATCCCTGCAGTCACGAAAGCATAAATCGAAATTTAAGAGTTACTTGGTTTAGATAACACCCTTAGACAAGCCTACTATTTATTTTAAGTCCTTAAGAGCTGGCAAGAGTTACCTGCCTGAAATAATCAAATCACCATACGTGATTACAGCCTGGATTAATACTCACAAGGCAGTTGGCTGAATTGAGCCCAGAATCTCATGCTTATTTCCACTGCAACCAGCTGAGCAAGCCATGCCAGGGCTGTACCGAGCCAGCCCTGGCGTGACTCGGGA
>CM025647.2:847640-859395 GCA_014621495.2 Entosphenus tridentatus
TGTGTGTGGTTATCTCTGGGTATCGGTGAGAACAGGTCCACCTCTGGATGAGTACTGTACCTGTACATATGCGTTTTCAGTCGTGATGTTTTTGTCATCGAGGATGTCCTGAATCTTCAGCTTGTGCTTCAAGGATGAGGCAACTGTGGGGGGATCATGGATGGGAAGAGGGCGATCGCGGTAGAGGACATGGGTGAGGACAGAGGGTAGGTTTCATTGCTTATAGCATTGACTGCATCTAGTATTACTGCCTGTTGTAATTACAACTAGCAGTGCTTACTCTCCGCCTGATGATGCTAGTTGTAATTACTGGTGAAACGTCATACTCAGATTGTGAATGTTGTGGATTTGCTCTCCAAAACACCGGTGTGCTGCGCTAGTAACAAATTGGCATGTTCTGTTTACATGACAAACCTCACTTATTGGCTATGTCGGGTGGTGG
Organism: Entosphenus tridentatus; assembly: GCA_014621495.2. NCBI lineage: Eukaryota > Metazoa > Chordata > Hyperoartia > Petromyzontiformes > Petromyzontidae > Entosphenus > Entosphenus tridentatus. The sequence continues at coordinate 848,083 of CM025647.2, forward strand.
CGTTTTTTACGATATATTTATATTTACACACGATCAAACCCAAAAAGCCCGTATTATGGATTCTGTGATAATGTTCAATGCAAAACCGGTACCAGTTCTGGGCGCAAATCAATCCCTGCCACCCGAAGAGAGATGCCAATTTCCTGACTGTCCAACTGAAACCCAAGACAGGTGGCAGCCCTGACTTTATAATGCCATCCAATGTTTGGTGCTTTACAGTTATATTCCTTGGATATTTTCCCAAAACGTATTTTTTCTTTCTTTGCAACTCACCAAATGGAAGTCTTTACAAAAGGGTCCGTGCCTCATTTTTCTCTTCTAGTCAATCATGACCCAGAGCTTTTATCAGTATTAGAATACAGCCTTGAAAAAGCCTAAGGCCCAATCCACCACGTTTCCATTTTGCCTGCTTTCAGATGCCCTCAACCAGCAGAAGACAAATATGTAGCTGCACATTAAAGCTGAACACAAAAACGCAGTCGTCCAATGTGCGAGACACCGCTTCATTTAATACCTAGGATCTTGCGCTGCCAACTGCAGCTTCAGCGTCGATGTTTATAAATCTGCAACCTGCACATTTAGTGAGGAGCTCACCGTCTGGGCAGCTCTCGAAGAGTCGCCTCTGGCCGTGTCCCTGCTGGTGCAGCTCCTTGAGGAGACGGAGACACGCGTCGGGACTTGCGAGCAGCAGCCGGAAGCCCTGTGTGTCACACGGCACCACAAGCACATCGCACACAACAATACAAACACGTAGAACACAACGACAATAAAAACACCACGCAAAGCACAACAAAATTCACGGTAACACAAACACGTCGCACACAAGGACAACAACATAAACACGTCGCACACAACGGCAACACCACACAATGCACGGCAACACAAACACATCGCACAAAACGACAACAACAACAGCAACACAAACACGATGAACAACGGCAATAACAACACCACACAAAGCACAACACAATGCACGGCAACACAAACGCATCACACACAACGACAATAACAACACCGCACAATGCACAGCAACACAAACACATCGCACACAACGACAACACCGACAATGCACAATACCGTACAATAACACAAACATCGCACACAATGACAACGACATCAACACAAACACATCGCGTACAACAACAACACAACACACAACACAAAGACAAATATCGATAGCAGCCCCTCCGTTGAGCAGTGCTTCCCGCCCACATCTTCCACTCTTCACGATCTCTTTGCCACTGCCTTCTCATGCATTCCTCCAAACCACGTCTCATCCCACAATCTAATTTTCCATCTTTATTTCTCCTTCCAACCCTCAGCCTTAGTTCCTTTGGTAATGTTTCCCCATCTCCCATCCGATGTGCGAGCAACATCAGCCCCCCACTGGAAGCCCTGCGGCCACCTTGCACCACTGATGATGCCGTCACTCGTCGTCACCGAGGTCGTCACTCTGGATATCTGTGAAAAATAACTTTATAGCTCATCGGGTTCTTCCAATAAAAAAAATTCAGATTCTAATTGTCGCGCGTCTTGCAGGCCGGATGCCTGACAGCTGCCATTTTAAAATGCGTGCTGATAAATTGATTATTTTTTTAAAAATCTATCTTCTAATTGATTATTCTAAATCTCACACAAACCCTCCTATCATCTCCTTTTTAAAGATCTTATTATCTTGTTCAATAAAAAAAAAGATCAATGCTCATCTATTTGCATATTCTCCAAATGATTAGAGACTTTTTTTTCTCCCCGATACTTTAAAACAACATTTCCAGGTGCATCTTATTATTCAGTTTGTGTGTGTGTGTGTGTGACCAATATGACTTTATTGACACTGGGCACATGTTTAGAGTGCATCGGACCTTGCGGAGTCTTTTAAAATGATGAGACTATGGTACACCTTCAATCGTGCTGTTTGTTTGCTCGCCCCTTGGCATTTTGGGCCTTTGGGACTGTGCTTAGCAACCACAATAATAACAAAATAAACAACGCATGTATATAGACACGGTGCATGCACGTGCGCTCGCATATACAAGGTGCTTAAAAAAATGTGTTAACATTTCTGAGAATTTGCAACAATACCACAAGAAGTGTGCCTCCGGGCTCTGGAGACCACCTGGAGAAGATTCCAGGCGTGTGTCGACAATGATGGCGAACAAGTGGAGACTCTTTCACATGTTTAAGCTATTCACATGACATGTTATCATGTCACCGTGAGCAGTAGTATCCGTTCTTTTTCCATTATAAAGGATAATCCCATGTAAGTGTTAACATTGTTTTGAAGCACCCTGTACTTGAGGCCAGCGTTACTCCACGCCAGCAGTTCCCAACCCTCTTTCACAACCTCCAAATATTTATCTTAACACCACACGCTGCAACCACTAGTTATTTGAAATTGTGCATTTCCTCGGTGAGGATGTTATTATTTAAATTTTTTGCCCTGCGGGACCCCCACCACCGTAGTAGCCTCGCGGACCACAGGTTGGAAACCATTGCTCGAGTCTAAAAATCCCTGCATGGTCCTGCCCCACCCTCGTCCTGCTTCTCTCGTCTCTTACTCCTCTGTTCCAACCCATCCTCTACGCTCCCAGCCTCTGCGGCGGTCCCTCTCCGTGCCGCCCTCGCCATCCTGCGCCCAGTCTCGAGTCTCGTTCCTTGTCCCTTCTAGCTCCCCTTCACTGGGAACAATCTCCCACTGCACGCGGAACAATCATCGTCGCCAGAACAACCAGCTGCCGCTCCTCCCTTAAATCCCATCTCTTCTCCCGAGTCCAACCTACTGCTGCTGCTGCTACTAAACTAACCTGAAATCAAACTAAACCATTATTTGACCAGATAAGGTCCACATAGCTATGTAGCGCTTTTTCATAGGTAGCTAATCACATGGGCATTTATTGCAGCTGAATGCTCTCAAAGCATATTGATTTTAAACGCGGAGGGGAAAAACCGGAGGACCCGGAGACAAATCCTCGCGACCACAGGAAGAACATGCAAACTCCAAATATACAGCAGGCGTCAGGGTCAATATCAAATCCACAACCTCCTGTGCACCAGGCAAGGTAGTTAACATCTCGCCATCGTGGCGCCTCCCTGCCCCCCACCCCCCAGCTACTACCAGACCTACCCAACACCACCCCTCCCCCTTAACCTCTCCCGCCTGTCCTCCTAAGTCCTAACCATCACCAAAACTACACCACCACTTTCTAAATCACAACAACCGCCATCATCTCCCGTGCAATCTGAGGTCAGTTAGCCGTCACGCCAAACCTTGCGGTCGGGCGCCGGCACGAAGCTCATGAACTCGTCGACGTGGCCCACGGTGAGCCAGTCACTGTAGAGCTCCACGGGCGCCTGCACCTGCTGCGCGAACAGGAACTCGCGCACGGCGGTGGCCATGTTGCGCCCCGCGCGCTCTCTGCAGGGACGGGACCACACACGAGGCAAGCGGGGCGGGTCAGGGCGGGTCGGGATGTCGCGCCGGGGCGACAACAGCGGGCGACGGGGTCGGGGGGATAAGGGGACAGGAGGTGGAGGGGGAGTGCGATCAATGGGATGTTCCTGCGAACGAGGGACCCATTTGAGCTCGAGGTGGGGCGTGGCACGTGCCTGTAGTCCTGCCACTCTTTGAGCGATCGGTGCAGTGGCGGCGTGGTTGGCTTGGGCCCTGGTGCAAATCATTAATTGGCCCCCCTATCCCTCCATCTTCAATTTTCCCCCACTTCATTTCATAAATCGTTACATCTCAATTATCAAGCTGTTTCATGACCGTTCCCCTCTCGTCTGTGTGTGCGTGCGAGCTGCTTAATGAGCTAATTATTTACGTTTTCTGGCTTTCTGCCGAGTTCGGTTATGATGCTGAATCATACTGTTCAGTGTTGTTGTGTTAAGGTTTGGTATTGAGCGATATGCCACGTTCATTTAAAAATATCGCACGATATGTTGCTCGGTGTACAAGTTGTTTGTATGCTGGTGGTCACATGGATATATATATATGTTTTTACTATCAGGAAGCCACTAGAACTATGCCCTTTTAAATCTAAATTGAAAACTCATTCTTTAAAACTGATGTTTGTACTTAGTTGAGCCTGCAATCTGAAATGTAAATGATCCATAAACCTGAAATGTTTACATCTGAACTTCAATCTTTGATTAGTTTCTTGTCCTTCCCCCACACCTCCGATTAGCACGGCTGGCTAACGTACGGTGCGAAAGAAATTCAACGGACACACAAACATACAACACCTGGACTCCTCTGACTTATTGGCAGTGCCATCCCTTTCTTATTATATGTTATGTTTCGGTTTGGGTCTAATTGTCCACGGTCAACTGACGTTGGCTGTAATAAGCCACGGTCCCTTACGTTATGGCAAGCTTCGGGGCCACTTCCTGGAGTCGTGGAGTTCTGCCATTACTAGAACATTTTATAAAAGCGTGTTTTAAAAAAAGTTTTTTTTAATATTACTTATTTTATTTGTGTAGATGGTACCTCTTTTGTATTATTTCTCGTTAATTTCTCTGACTCATTTGTTACACTTTTTTTCTTGACGACGGATGTTCGAGGAATCGCCGATTCCAATACAATTGTTACATTCAACGGCGAGCGCATGTCCAAAAGTGCTTTCGTGTGAATTCCAGTCGTGCGCAAGGGCAAATGCGTTCAGGAGCTAAACACCAATTTTCGACGTCCGCTCGCCATGACGAGAGTGCTTCAGGAGAGTGCAGCAGCTTTGCCATTTTCTCCCATTGAAGGGGGCGAGGGCTACAGTGGTCCACTATATACTTGAACTGATTAAGGCTTGTGCAAATGAGAAAGCTATTTTTACAAGTGGGTTAACGGGGTGGGGGGGGGTGAAGATAACCGTACAAATGAGACAGAATAAACGTGAATAAAATTTAACCCAAAAGAAGTGGAAGTGGAGGGGGTGGAGCTGGGGTCAGGAGGTGCATTGCGCGATGAACCCGCCGACCCGAGTTCGAATCCCGGCCACATTAAACATCGGTAAGAGAGCGCTAACCTGAACCAGGCCTGGCCCATTCCCTCTCACCAAACGTGAAGGATGGTGGAAACAACCCCCTGGATTGACATTGGTGTGGAGTGGCCTTAATGCGGAAGATTTTTGAAAAAATGCAGCAAGGCAGTCGATTTTTTTCTTACTTTCTGAAAACATAACGAAAAATAATGACTAAAGAAGAATCGACTCTGAATTTTCATCAAGTTATTAAAGAGGTTTGGGGGGGTGAATCGTTCCACCCGGCGACCCCCAGAAGGAGAGAGGGAGTGAGAGACCCAGCAGACTCACCCGGGGAAGGCGCTGCCGATGATGATGCGCCCGAGCGGATATTTCTTGCCCTTCACGATGACGGGGGGCGACACCTCAAGGTTTCCGAACGAGTCCAGGCTGTTCACCTCCTCGCCTCTCCGTGGCGTCCGCGTCACGTAGCCAAAGTCCTTGCCCTGAGACGCCGACCAGGGCAGAGAAACACCATGGTGACGAGATATTAACTACCTCGCCTGGTATGCTAGAGGTCGTGGGTTCGATCCCGATCCTGACGCTTGCTGTATATTTGGAATTTGCATGTACTCTGTCTCCGTGGTCTTGTGGATTGTTCTCCGGGTCCTCCGGTTTTCCCCTGCACATTAGGAAACATGCGGTTCAGAGTATTTGGCTGCTACAAATCTCCACGTGATAAGCCACTTCGTTGAGCTATAATTTGTGGCCAGGTCGCTTCCGAAAAATAGTTACATAGCTCAGTGGGCCTTACCTGGTCAAATAAAATAAAAATGTTGGTTTTATATTCTTGGTTCTTTCGGTAAAATTACGTAGAAGGGAAATAATAAAATAATAAAAATATAAAACAATACATTTCTCACGATGTTGCAGTCGAAACGTCGTGATAATTTTATTGTTTTTATATTTTTCTTATTTTATTATTTCCCTTCTATGTGACTTTACCGAAAGAACCAATAATATGAATCCCTGCAGTCACGAAAGCTTTAAATCAAAATGTTGGTTTTAGTTTTAAAACATAAAGGCTCACAGACAGAAGGGCTATAATGTGTTGGAACTTTACGCATTGAACCAAACCATGGTTTATTTACTTTATTGCCCACAACCAGTGACGTAGGTGCATAATAAATCGAGTCCAGCCTCTGAAGAGTTCACGATTTTAAAAAGAGCTATCATAGCTCAGCGAGTCTTACCCCAGTACAATAAAAAAGGTTTCGTTTATAGGAACGCAGTGAACATGGCTCTCGCCATGTCCAATTTCCTCTACGGACTCATCCCCACATGCCCCGTCTCACTCCATCCTCTCTCATCATCCCCTCGGTTCCCCTCCACGCCCCCTCCTGCTGCTCCCCTCTCATTTCACTCTACTCTCCTCCGCACGACCTTCCCATTGCTCCCTTTCTTTCTCTTCTCAGCCTAACCCCCCCCCCCCCCCCCCCCGTGTCAGCCATTTTAATTTGAATAGGAGGAGACGATGCGTTTCGCGGGTGCCAAGCAATTTCTGTGAATGGGTCACTGGATGATGTATACAGTAGTCCGTCGCTAACACTGACATTGTTTAATTATACCTATCAACCCGTTATCAGTGCCTACCTTATTTCAGACCAATTCAGACCTTATTGGTCACCCCATGCCCTTATAAAGGGCGAAACACAAACAAGTAGAAGAAAACTAATTTTGCCCGCATGGAAACGGCTGTACGCCGTATGGACCTGAAAACGGAATTTCCCTGTACAAGAATACGGGTAAACCGTATGGGTTGACAGCTATGTTTAATGTTTTTTTATCGGTTCATGTTTCACCTCCTGTAGGACCCCCGTGGTTCTGACTGACGTTAACATGTTGATTAATGGTAATGTTTACGTTCTGCACGCGAGGTGCAGAACGTAAACATCACATGACTGGTACCTTTTTCCTGTCTCAGGAGAAACCCAATTTTCTGACATACGATGACAAGTCCACCCCCGTTCGCCCGACTTAACGCCATTCGATTTTTTTCTATCTCTGCGATTTTTTAAGTAAAGTCTACAACTAGCAAGCCATGGGACCTTGAAGAGCTCAAACATCTTACTGTTGTTGATGTCGCTGTGTCATCATCCATCCCCTACAGCTGTGTTGGAAAATGTTTTCTCAGGGTTTGAACACTGATTTAGATTGGTAATAGTGAATGATTGATTATAGTGAATTATTGATCATAGTAAATGATGTAGGACGTGGAAGTTTATTAATAATCCAAGAATATCTAATCAATACCATAACAATTTAAACAAACTAAAAACTCCTATGCCACATTACATTTACGTCAGTACCTCGAATAAAATAAAACTACTCAACATTCTTTTTGTTCTATTATTTTCCGGACACCGTGTATGCTTTTTAATCGGCGGATGCGTTGAGTTTTTCGCGATTCGCGAAGCATTGTGCATCGCTTTCTGCCATGGAAGCGTAGCCAGCAAGGGCTGGGTGGGGTCGACGCGGTTACCGTTAGCAGCAGCGGCACGGCCTTTAGTCCGCGGTCCCGCGGGGAGTCGAACACGACCGGTATGACCTTGGTGGGACACTCGCAGTAGCCAAACTCCATCTCGTCCTGCGCGTGAACAAGGAGAAACGTCAATTACCCCACGCCCACGAAACCTCGCTGAGTGAATGGAGCAGCGTTGGTAGCGAGTGAATCCACCGGCGGATTAAGGCCTCCCAACGTCGCACTAAGACTTTTGGTTTGTTTGACCATACTTCACCGTGCAGGTGGAGTGCAGGCTGAAGGGTGGGCACTAGGACCAGTTCGGATATCACTCGCCACTGATGTTAGCCGTCATCAGGAATCGAACTTGGGTCGCCGGGTTCATAACCCAGTGCTCTAACCACTGCACCACTGCTCCATCCGAACTGCAGCATTATGAGATGCTAATCGTCTTCGACAGATGAGCTCACCCTGTGTGCTTGCAACTGCGAGCGGGAATTGAACTCAGGTCACTGGGTTAGTAGCGCAGCACGCTAACCGCTACTCCACGGCTCCCCACACACCTCAGCACTCTCTCTTACACACTGACACTCACCTGCATCCACACGTCGACTGTGTTCTGTATTTCAAATGGCGTGCACCCGGCCAGGCGAGCGATGGTGGTCATCTGCTTTATGAACACCGCATTCGTGTCGACCCTGGGGTGACAAAGACAAAGATCCCCCGCGTAGCCTTAACAGACTGTAGGGGCAAGTGCTGTTAGCAAGCACCGATGAAGGCCGGCACTGCACACGAGGGGGTGGGTGGCCAGCACTAAACCAACACACTCTTCCACACACCTTCGTCTCCCTAGTGGTGACGTTTACACATCACACCAGGTACTCCTTTGAGGCTAAGTCGACCTAGGGGAGGTCCAGGACCGGTTAAAATATTCGCTATCATTGGTGTTGGCTGTGAGCGGGAATCGAACCTGGGTTGCCGGGTTCATAGCACAGCGCGCTAAACTGCTACTCTTCCACTCCCTACTAACCCTGGGGTGAGCACACAACCACGCAACCGCTCACCATGCAGTGAGGATACACCACGCATCTCACGCCACCGCATCTAGGCCCAGTTTAATTTATTTTTGGGATTAACATAAAAATCGGGAACGTATCCCTACTCCCCAAATACCTTGTCATGAAGATCTCCAGCGCCGGCTGGGTATTTGGAGTCATGATCCACGGAGCCACACGGAAAACCACGCTGTCGGTGAATATCGGCGTGCTCTGTGTGCCCTGGCAAAAGCGAGAGAAAAAAATAATAATATAGCGTCACAAAACAACCCATAACATTCATAATGAAGGTTTTGGGTTAGATCGCGTAACAATAAATGTGTCGTAACCCTCCACCACCCGACACAGCCAATTGGTAAGGGATTCTTGACGTAAACAAACGCCAATTAGTTACTACTTCAGCCCACCGGTGTGTTGGAGAGTAAATCCACAACATTTTACAATTTGAGTACGACGTTTCACTGGTAATTACATCCAGCATCATGCGCCATTTGCCAGAATAGCCTATCCCACTTCACTTCCCGTACATGGATCACTGACGTCAAGATGTGTCTAGACAGCTGGATAAAAAATTAATCGCAACGTTTTCCACGGAGTCAATCTCCAGTACTCCCGCAGCCCGGTCACCAAATAACCGCGCAAAAGAAAATCCATGACAAGGAGTCTCTCGTTATTCACCACGAGGGATGCGTTCCGGAGATGCTCGTGAAGAACAAATTTCGCGGCTAATGATATTGATCGACAAAAACCTTTATATATATTTTTGTGAATTACCTGATATAAATACATAAATAAGCTATTAAATGCATGAAAATAATAACACATAAAAATGGATTGGTTATTTATGTAATCACTTTCTCGCATCACTTTATCTATCATCACTTTATCTCTCGTCACTTTATCTCTCGTCACTTTATCTCTCGTCACTTTCTTTCTTCCCCTCTCCGTCTCGATTCAGTAGTCGTGTAGAGTTCCAGATGCGATTTGCGGACAGCCAAAATCGTGGACAGCAAGTTCGTGAATAACGAGGGAATGCTGCACATTAACTTTGGTTAACTTTGGTTATTCACTTAATTTGGCTAAAGTCCAGCTCTGAGACTTGAAAATTTCAGTTTGACTGTCATGCGACGAACTTTACTCAGCTTAGCAGGGCGAGTGGAAAAACGTCGCCCCCTTCCTGTGTGTGTGGACCAGAGGACATTTGAAGGGATGTCAGAAATAGCTCTGAGATATTCGTCCTTGAACACAAAGGGGTGCACTGCTCTATGAAAGACCCGCGTGGATTCTCCATCTCATGACGTCATGACGATAACGCAGTCGGGATGAATTTGCGGAGAAACATTTAAAGATGGGGTAATACGTTTATAAATAATGATGCGGGCAAGCGCAGGGCTCTATTTGCGCTTAGAGCATTGGGCTCCATGTGTGATGCTACTGCTATATGTATGTTGAACTTCTTTCGCACCGTACGTAGCAAACAGCGCTAATCGGAGGTGCGGGGGGAAGGACAACAAACTAAACACAAAAAACAGTTATAAAGAAATTAGTTTTCATTCGAGATGATGATTTAAAAGCGCATAGCCCCTGGTGGTGGGTTCCTAATATCGGAAGGGAAGAGTTTTCCAGACGACCGCAGAAGCGCATCTGAAAGCACCACTCGATTGCCGTGACGACCACCGTCTTTGTTCGATGGCCAGCCAAAAAGCCGGTGCTGCTGCGAGCATGACCAAAGTCTGCGTGATGGTTTATGCTCCTCGACGAGAAAGATGGATGCACGGGGATAGATGCTGCCCAGCTGCTGCTGCTGGTTCTGCTGCCCACTCACCGGCAGGATGACCTGCAGGAGGCTGAGGTGGAAGTGAACGAATCCGTTGAAGTCGGCGTCCGGGAAGCTGAGCCCCTCCACGTAGAGGTTCACCTCTCCGCCACGACCCGGGTACTCGAACGAGTAGCTCGGCCTGCCCGGCCCCAGCGACTGATTCACATCTCCGGCCCTGCTTGGGTCTAAAGCCAGCGAGAGGCAGGGCCACAGGGCGGTGAGCACCGGTCCAGATATCACTTGCCACTGATGCGAACCACATCCTCGAACGAAGGTTGTTGACGGACCCATAAGTGTGGTGTGCTTACAACTGCGTCACTGTTCACCGACAGATAAAGCATCGCGTGCACGAGACGTTAACTTGCAGGGCTGTGACATGAAGGGTGAATGAGGCCTGCAGGGATTCAGTGGCCTTGTGCATTTTATTAAAATGTTGATGATCATTTTTGCATTGGAGTTGCACATAGAACCTCTGGTGGCTGCGGTGTGTCCGTAATGAGTGACAGTTTTGTTCATTGCATTATATATATTTTTTGTAACATCAGTGTACCAATTTGCATATACACATGTGCATGTACAGCTCTTATATAAATTCAAGATCATCAGCTCACTACACTTAAGTACCCAGTTTAATCGCATGTGGCTGAAACCCAGATTTTAACCCAGATTCTCAGCGGTGTCAGCTAGGTGCTTGGGATTTTAGTTGAGATCTTGCCATCTGCATTGTAGAGGCATGACACACTTGATGCATTAAATCAGCCAGATGTGAACTTACATGACCAGAAGCTTTTGCAAACGCTTGATTCGTAATACGTGCAAAAGGTGGGGCTACCTGAATAGCGGGCATGGCTATCCAAGTAGTGGGTGGGGCTACCCGAGTAGTGGGTGGGGCCACCTGAGTAGTGGGTGGGGCCACTGGAGGAGTGGGTGGGGCCACCTGAGTAGTGGGTGGGGCCACCTGAGTAGTGG
>CM025647.2:860532-876930 GCA_014621495.2 Entosphenus tridentatus
CACCTGAGGACGGCTGCTTGCGTTGTGGCCGAAACGTCGTGAGAATTGTATTTTATTATGTTTTATTTTTATTATTTTATTATTTCCCTTCTACGTGACTTTACCGAAAGAACCAAGAAGATAGTTAACATCTCTTAGCCACCGTGGCGCAGTGCTCCGTTGGGTCGATGGGCCTCTCACCGGGTATGTGGAAGACGCCGGCGTGCTGCGACTCAAGGCTGTGCAGCTGGAGGCTGTAGCCGGGCGGCAGCTTGGCGGGACCTCGGGTACGAACCAGCATCGGCGACATGTCCTGCAGGTCTGTCGGGGGACGGTCACACGTCAGTCAGCTCATTAGTGACACGGCGATCATCACCCGTCAGCTCATTAGTGACACAGCGATCATCACACGTCAGCTCGTTAGTGACACGGTGATCATCACACGTCAGCTCATTAGTGACACAGTGATCATCACATGTCAGCTCATTAGTGACACGGTGATCATCACACGTCAGTCAGCTCATTAGTGACACGGTGATCATCACACGTCAGTCAGCTCATTAGTGACACAGCGATCATCACCCGTCAGCGCATTAGTGACACAGCGATCATCACCCGTCGAGCTCAATCCCTCTTCTCGTTCTTCTCTTTCTCCACTGCATCTCTACCCAACCAAGTTCCTGGTCTTCCATCCTCCTAGTTTCCCTCCACTTTTGTGGGCACCACAAACGTGGCTCCCGCGACGCTTCGTCGACACCCAAGGCCACTCGCCCCTCTAGGGGGAGCCCTTCTAAAGCAGTGGTTCTCATACCGGGGTGGGGGAGGGGGGTACTCGGGGGTACAAGCAGTGCCAGATTAAGCTAGTGCGGGGCATGTAGCATACTTTATAAAGGGGACCTAATTATGAAAACACAAATTTTTTACTTGCATAGTAATTGTATTTTTTTATTTGCTATACAGACAGATAATACGATAAATCGCTATCCTTAAACACCCAGTCGTTCATAAAAGTCGAAGGCGGTATAGTACTATAGTAATAGAGCAAGTGCAGAATCACTGAACCGGAATTGATAGCTTGAAAGCATTTAGGGCGGGGCCCTTGAAAGTGTGTGGCCCGTAGCTACTACATATGTAGCTACTTGTGCTCCTCGGATTTTCCGGCACTGGGTACAGGTGGCAATGTCCCTGGGGGGTGCATGAGGTGATTTATAAATGAGAGTCATTGAGTAATTAGTCTTAGATGAATCTGCCAATAGAAAATAACCAAGATAAAATTTAAATACATATGGTAACCTAAAACGATACAAAAGACCTTTCTAAACTCACCGATCGTAAACAATGTGGGTTTCCAAGATTAACCAGCGAGCGCGAACAAATTACCCCGCGCGTTGCAAAGCGTCCATTTAATTTTCTTTTTTTGATTCACTTGTAGCTACTACCTCGTTAGGAAACCTCGCGAAATGGATAACTGGTTCAAATATTGATGTCCATTATTCGTACATTTATTTCTCAGAACCATGTTGAGTCAGGCAAAGGGGGTTGTGCTCGTATGAACGAAAATTCAACAAGGGGGTCACAGAAGTAACTAATCGAAGGTTGAGAACCACTGATCTAGAGGGTGTTTACACATACCACACGTAGCACATATTTTTTCCTGCATTTCTATTATTAAAGCATAAAAACGCTCAGCAGGTCGACAATGAGGAGCACGGAGAGAGCGAGGCGACGTGAGGTGGAGGTTGGAGTTTGCATGTCTCTCTCTCTCTCCCCGTGGTCGCCTGTGGATTTTTTTCCGGTTTTTCCCTCAAACATTTAGAATCAACCTCACGCGTTTAGAGTGTTTGGCTGCTGTAAATGTCCACGTGATGACAGGCCACCTTCGTCGAACCGTAATTCGTGATAGCCAGGTCGCTTCTGAAAAAGAAGCTATATATAGCTCAGTGGGGTCTTACTTGTTCAAATAAAAAATTAGTTTAGCTTATCATTTTAGTTCATGGAGTGGCGGCCGCGCACCTGCTGCCCCCTGCAGGTAGCGGTCCTCGTTGTCAGGTGAGGAGGGGGAGTCCCTCTCCTTGTCGCAGTTCACCAGAAGAATGGCGCCGTGCCCGTTGGGTCCCCACTTCCAGGTCGTCTTCAAGCGCCACAGAGAAAAAGACAAAGATCCCCTCCCCATGTAGCCTTAACAAAACTGTCAGGGCAAGCGCTGTTGTTGCTGCGCACAGCACCCGTGAAGGGCCGGCACGACACACGAGGGGGTGGGTGGCCAGCATCACGCCCCGGATGCCTTTGTCTCGCCCAGTGGCGATGTTTACGCGCCGCACCGGGTACTTGTTTGAGGCCGAGTCGACCTTGGGGAGGTCCAGGACCGGTTCAGATAATCGTCACTGGTGTTGGTGGCCGTCAGTGGGAATTTAAACGCGGATCGCCGGGTTCAAAGCACAGCACTCTCACCATTACACTACCTTTCAGCACCACAGAGATAGAGACCCCCCATATAGCCTTTAACAGATTGTTGGGGAAAGTGCTTTTCACGAGTAGCACCTATGAAGGCTGTAATGCCACACAAGGGGGTGGGTGGCCAGCACCACACCCCGGCTGCCTTTGTTTCCCCCAGTGGCAATGTTTACTACACGCCACACCAGGTACCCATTTGAGGCTTAGTCGACCTAGGGGAGGCCTAGGATCAGTTCAGATAATCGTCACCGGCATTGGTGGCCGTGAGCAAGAATAAAATCCGGGTCACCGGGTTCGTCGCGAGGCACAGCGCAAAACCACTACTGCACCACCGCCCAGTGCGACGGGCACACAGCGACAACCGTCGAAGCTTCTACAACCGCCCCCCTCCGGTGAGCGAAGACCGCGGCCATGCTCTGGGGATGACGACGCGGGCCGAGAGCTCGCGTGTTTTCCGCTTGTTTAAAAAAACTGGGCACACTACCCCATACAGGTGGGGAACGCCAGCGGGGGGAGGGGGGGAGGACATGAATGTTTATACGGGGAGGGGAAGAGGGTAAGGGGGTAAAGATAACTAACATAGTGGGAGGAAAGATAGGGACGAGGGGGGGTGATAGGAGGGGGAAGGGGGGTGATAGGAGGGGGGTGATCTCTTTAAGTTTATTCAGGACAGAGGGTGTGCCAGTGAAGGGATCGGAGTATGAAGGGTAACGTGGGTCTATTTACGGGTGCGGAGTCCTGGCGGCAGAGGCATTTTGGATCATCGTCATTCTCCCCATCTGGGGAAGGCGAGAGGTGGTTGAGGAGGCTACAGAGGACAATGAATGGGGGTGCTCTGCAGCAGCCGGGCAGAGGGAGCGGCGATGCAGGAGATGCGTAGACAAGAAGGAGGAGGAGGTGTGACAGAGGGTGGAGGTACGTGGGGAGAAGAAAAATAGAGGGGGCTCATGATCAACGACGATGACTCGGAGGTTACGCTACGCGCACACACTCCTTGCCAGGCGCTTTACCTTGTTAGGGTGGTTTTGCTCTACGATGCCATCTCGATCAGAGTCCACATCCAGGGAGAGGCCTGTAATCGAGCAACAACAACAACAACAACAGTATCGTCACCATCGCACGGCCAGAGCTTAAATATCTCACTTTCGAATCCAGGTTAACGAACTTCCTGTTCCTCTTTTTCTTTCTATTAAATATAAGTGAATAATTATGTCCATGTCCGTCCCAAACTATATTGAATTATGCCTTGACAACACCTTTTTCATGTAAACAATACACTTCAGTCAAATGTCCTTAAAGTAATGATATGTTTTGTTTGATATAAAAAAAAATTGTAAACGACATTATTCTTATGCTAATTATACTATGACGGTCAAACGGTGCATCTGAATTACAAAGCCACTACTTACTAAGCACTGTAACGTTGCAGGAACAATTATTCTCTTTAAGTGGCACTAAAAGTTGAAACCTGTTTAGTTCTTTCTGGCTTTACCAGCTCGCCTGGTATACAGGAGGTCGTGGGTTCGACCCCGACCATGAAGCCTGCAGGATATTTTGAGTGTGCGTGTTCTCCCTGTGGTTCCGTGGAATTTTCTCCGGGTTCTCCGGCGTCTGATCGTGGTTGAAGGTGGTTTAAACGAATCGTAAACTTCAGAGATTGTACTCAATTTATTAATGCACCTACGTCACTACACTAGTTATGGAATATAGAGTAAATAAACCATGGTCTGTTTCAACACGTAAAATACCAACACAATATGCTCTGTCAGTCTGAGAGCCTTTTATGTTTTCAACTTAACCACAAGTTAATTAAAATACAGGAATACGGGATCCTTGGACAACCAGATGAATTGCAAATTGGCTCCAAAACAGAGATAACAGGAATAATGGCAAATAAAATACGTATATGAGGCAGTTCATTGTATGCTATTGTTTGAGCTGGAACGAGCAGCCAATTAAGTAAATTAATTGACAAAAAATTGTAACCAACGATGATTTTTTTGGAACTTGATTACTCAGGCCCATTTTAAATGGTGACTGTCCCCACATCCTTAAGGGAGGAAACCCCCTCACAAGCCATGGCCACGCCCCACCCATTACCTTCTGTTCAGTGTCAACGTGTGGAAAACAGAAGTAAAAATTATTATTTTAACATCAACTATTTTTGTCTTATCCAATTGGCAGAGAAATTGCTAGAATAATCGATTGTTTGGGTATTCAGATAACGCCACTCTAGATACTACACGCTCAATGCCCCCCCCCCTCCGTCGCCATTTCACCACGGTGTGACATCACAGGAAGTGACATCACAGTTCTGTCATTACCTGATATCGCCAAAAAGCTCTAGGTGACTATCAGAGTGAATCTGGGATTGAAGGGGAAGAAACACCACTGTATGATTCTACTTTATTAGTTATTAAGATGAGGAGCTCATGTTAGTTGACTTGCGTGTGAAGAATTATGTTTTGGGCTTAGGGTTTAGAATTACACAAATACATTGTGGCTCATGTCATGATTGATGTTGGGTGTTATTGTTATTGAATCATATTTTCGTGTTCCGTAGGTCCTGAATTTTGATAATACAAAAAAAAAGTATCACGCTCGTCGTCACTCGCACAAGGAAACAACGCAGGAGTGAAGACACTCAGCGACAGCATCTTACCAATGGCCGTCAAGTAAACTCGAGCTTTGGCCAGGGCAACGTCAGACTTTTCTCCGTAAAAGGTCACGGACATCTGCAATGAAAACCCAAAGATGATGAGTACCACGCGCGGTGATGGGGGGGGGGTAGTGGAGACCTGAATTAACGTGATACAAAACCCTCATCTCTGGTGGAGGTCACTCAAAGACAATGCAAATATTATCAGAGCATGTTTGTTTGCAAGTATGTGTGGTTAATGCAGACTTTATTCCTTAAAATAGGTATCTATTTGGTGTTTTAACATCTTAACACCTGTTCTATTGCCATCACATCTTATTTTTCCATTGCATTTATGATATGTTGAATAAATAGCATCCATCCCTCTTCTGAATACTCATTTTGCCTAGGCATATCCCATGAATGCAATCGTGATGATTGCGGCAGTGGCCTGTGGTAGGAGTGTTGGTGGTAATGGTCATGTGCACTTCGACGGATGAGAGTGGTGTGGCAGTGATATCAATGTCGGTCACGGTGGAGAGTAAATGGATTCAGTGGCAGATACGGTGGTGGTGTTGTTGCTCGTGGTAGCGATTAAGTGCCCTCACTGTAGTGGCAGATGAATCAGTTCTGGTGGAGGTGGTGATAGTAATGGTTATAAAGGGTGCTGGTGGACGAATTCAGACAAAGAATCCCCATATAGCCTTTAACAGACTATTGGGGCAAGTGCTATTGACGAGCATCTATGAAGGTCAGCAAGGCACAAGACGGGGTGGGTGGCAACACCACGCTTGGCCGCCTTTGTCTCCCCAGTGCCAATGTTTGTATACACTGCATCAGGTAATCATTTGAGGCTGAGTCGGCCTAGGGGAGGTCCAGGACCGGTTCAGATCATGAATCGTCACTGGTGTTGGCCGTGAGCGAGAATCGAACTCAGGTCGCCGGGTTTGTAGCGTGGTGCATTAACTACTGCGAATTGAGAACGCACACCCACACACAACAACAACAACCGCCATTCACCACTAAGTGGTGGTGACGTCATCACAGCGCCAGTGCCAGGCCAGGTGCACTTTGAGGCCACGTGAAGTGTCGTAGGCTCACTGGACAGACCCAGGTGCCATGGGTTGACCGACTGAGATGACTGGCAAATGCACCAGCCGTGCCCCCATAATGTGCACGCATACAAACGTGCACGCACACACGCACATATGCACACGTGGCATAACGCTCTCACCTTCTTGTCACCAACCTCCTGGCTGGGCGTGAGCACCTGAGCGTGCACCTGGGTCCCCACGGCCACGCGGCCGCGCATGTCGGTGGCCGCCGAATTGAACGGCGTGCTCACCCAGCACGTGACGTCCATGCTGGCACTCACAGAGAAGCTCTTTGCCCCCGGCGGTGCCACACTAGGAATGGGCAAGGGGGGGGGGGGGGGGGGGCAATTTGAATGTACAGCATCCCAAACGCGTTACTCCTTGGCATTAGTTTGAACGGTAAATCCTAAACAAAATCTGCTGCATTGCCAAAATATTATACTGAACTCAACAATTTTGTTTATTTTACCAGGTAAGGCCCCACACTGAGCTCTATATATATATCTTTTTCCAGAAGCAACCTAGCCATAAATGATAGCTCAACGAAGTGGCTTATCGTCACGTGGATATTTATAGCAGCCAGAGGGCCCTGAAAAAAACCACATGACCACGGGGAGAGAGACACCACAAACTCTAAATATGCAGCAGGCGTCAGGGTCTGGATTTAACCCACGACCTCCCATATACTAGGCGAGGAAGTTAACATCTCGCCACCGTGGCGCCCATAAAAGCAAGAGTTCTCACAAAAACAAAATAAACATCCCCTGTACTGTTTTGAATACACGTAGTCTGTCAGAATTTTCAGAAATTAAATGTCCTACACACGGGTTGTCGTTTACACTCAAAATAGCCCCTACCGTATCAGTTGCAACAACATGCCAAGTTGCGTTTAATTTATCTCTCGGATTGCATCGTTAGACGTTATCTATCCACTGCTGGATGATGGCCTCACCATCCCATTGTGGCACTGCATTGCCACAGTCCCTCTTGCACCAGCATGTGAGCTGATCTGCCACCACTGCCATCTCTACGGGAGTTGTGAAACTCATTTTTGGCAGTATGTACACTCTATTTAAGATATCTTAGCACATTTAATTCAGCCGTTTGGGTGGCCACTTTATCTCAATTATAATTTATCATCAGCTCAGACACATGCAAAGCAGTTTTGTGTGACAGCCACCAACCACTGCTAGGTCAACATAACTCTGAGCTGCATTTAGAAACATGCGTTTAGAGTATTTGACGATGATACATTTCCACGTGATTGACACTTTGTTGATCTATAATTTGTGGTCAGGTCGCTTCTAAAAAAGAGCTATGCAGCTCAGTGGACCTGATCTGGTAAAATAAAATAAAAACTAATAGTTAACTCTAGTGTGCCATGATGGTCTTCATGAGGTGCTTACTAACAGCACCTGCCAACAATCTGGTAAAGGTTACAGAGGGCATATTTGTCTTTGTATATATGTGTATGCATGCATGTGTAGGTTGTGTGCATCTGAGGTTAGTACTTGTGGTTGACTGCCTAGTTGGTTATGGTTTAAGGCTAGGACTCGCATTCGATCGGTTAATTTGTTCTGCTTGCAAACTGATTGCCCCCCATCTCCCCATTGCAACGTGACCTCTTTTTTTGGCAATGCTTCTGTGACAGCAGCGTGAATCAGACACCAAAGTACACCCACACCCCAAGTCCCAGTCTATATTAATCAATGCTGCATGTGCCGTGGGTCGTCCTTCCCCCGCACCTCCGATTAGCACGGAAGGCTACGTACGGCGCGAAAGATGTTCAACATACAGTACAAAAACATAGAACATAGCAATGAATGGGCCTCGGGAAACAGCACCACTCTGCCTAGCTGTGGGGCAAAGCAATCGCATCTAGAGAGGGAGCCCTGGGCACCGAACCATAGGCACGGGTAAACTTGCACAGTTATTGGTTTGTGTCTCTCATGTGGCGACCACTGCGTTCTGAATCCTTTAGCCAAGGGCACTCCGTCGCCGTCCCCTTACTCACTGTTGCACATGCGCACGAGAGAGACAAGATGATGAAACGAACTACAGATTGTTCGGTTGTAACCACACCGGTTGTTGGTGGGCACTTCTGAACCAGAATGTTCTCTGTGAGTCGCTACATCTACAGCGTGTACAATTCGTTGGCGATATGCGAATGATTGGAATAAGAGCAGATGGCCAAACGCCATGGGTTATACGAAATTCATTTATGCAAAATTGGTGCTGCCCTGCATTTTTCTTTCCTCACACAAGCATTTACTTTCTACTGAACATCTGTGAAAAAAGAGCTTTATTGCTCATCGGATTCCTCCAGTATGATAAAGATTCCAATTCTGACCGATGCTGGCGACAAAGAAAATTCCGGTTCAGAAGTGCCCACCGACAACCCAAACAAATCTGCGGCACGGCCGTTGGTGGGCACCTCTGAACCAGAATGTTCTCTGCGAGTTGCTACATCTACAGCGTGTACAAATCACTGGGGATGTGTGAACGGTTGGAATCATTGCAGATGGCCAAGCGCCATGGGTTATACCAGGGGGGGTCAGCAACCTGCGGCTCCGGAGTCGCATGAGGTGGCTCTTTGGCTTCCCCCCTTGCGGGCGGCCGTAAAATAAAAAGTAGGCCTTAAACGTAATTGAACGTAAAGATAATTGATTAAATATGGCAGCGATGGCGAAATGTACAACAGTCAAACTGTATTGTTAACGTGTCACTAACGGGGACAAAAACTAAATAGAAGCAGTTTATTCCATTACCTATTTTGGTTAAGTCACAATGTGGTTGTCATCTGCTTTATACCTGCTGCTGTGTTTGTGAATAACAAGGAGCTCAGAGTGCGAACGGCTCTCAAACTATATTGGTCAAAGACAAAACAAAAATGTCTCCTTTTTTGAAAGGTTGCCGAGCCCTGGGTACACACGAATTGCATTCGTGCAAAGTTGATGCTGCCCTGCATTTGCTTTACTCGCACCGCATTTGCTTTCTCCTGGATATCTGTGAAAAAAATGGTTTGTAGCTCATCGGATTCCTCCAGGGTAATACAGTTTCTGATTCTGACCACTGCTGACGACCCCCCCCGCCCCACTCGAGGGCGCGTGGGCTTCTCTTCCACAATGGGCAGCCATCTTGGAAACGCACGGGAGTACCCACACTTTAGGGGCCGTCCGTAAATGACGTCACGCGATTTTGGACGATTTTTGACCCCCCCCTCGTCACACGGCATCACAAAAAGTCAGACCCCCCCCTCAAATATGACGTCACAAAGCTCTGCCCCCCCCCCCCAAAAAAATTAAACATGCTTCAAATCGCTTTAAACTATTGTCATTGTAGTGCGTATCTAATGTGGCGCTGCACTCTGATGTTGTAGGAGTGTTGTTATAACAATTTGTGGTGTTATAACAATTCTATGTTTATTCAAAGTTGTGCATTTTCATGTGACGTCACATTTCTCACCCCCCCCCCCCCCCTGGGCAAAAACGTCACAAATGTCTGACCCCCCCCCCTAGGTGCGTGACGTCATTTATGGACGGCCCCTTACCCCACCCATTTATGGCTGTTGAGTGGACAGAGGTGGGGGGTTTGGTAGGTGGGGCGGGGGGAGATTTCAGCGACTTGCAGCACTGTTTCAACTGCCGTGACCTGAGCTCACTCGTCCAGTGTGTTGGCAACAATCACAAGGCGGCATCCGTGGGCGTGCAAGAGGATGTACAATGTTTAACCCACATTGGTGTATGTTATTATGGTTACGGGGTGGTGGTGGGGGAGATTTATTATGGTGGTTCTCAGAGTGTGGCCTTCGGTCCCACCGGTGGTCCACGGCAGTCCTCCAGGTGGTCTGTGGCGGTTGTTGATGCAAATGCACAGGTAGATCCGGACAATAATTACGATGTATTATACCTTTTCTTTCGTACATTAATTAAATTACCCCAAACCCTGAGATCTAAATGCCACCCTTAAAAAATACACTTTAAGCTGCGTTAAAGAAATATATGTTTTTTCCCAGTAATATGAGTAATTTAGTATTAGTGGTATTTAGAGAGAGGAGTTAATGCGTTTCGTCACCAGCGGTGGAAGGCTGAGTGGTTCGTGGAAATGTTTGCATCGGCTGAGTGGTCCGTGGACATAAGACGATTGATACAGGTAGGAACAATGCTCCACACTGCCCACCAGGGATTAATTGTCTGTCTGTCTGACTGTTTGTCTGTCTGTCGTGCATAAATAAATATATAATACACACAGCTCTTTGATTGGTGGAGACCTTACAAACAGCTTTTTGATTGGTGGAGACCTACTGCCGGGTACGGAGAGGGGAGGTGCCTAAGGGAGGAGGGTCAGGGGAGGGGCCTAAGGAAGGGGGGAGTCATGAAAGGGGCCTGAGGGGGGGGGTTCAGAGGAGGGACCTAAGGGAGGGGGGGTCAGGTGGAGGGGCCTAAGGATATGGGGGGTTGGTCAGGGGAGGGGCCTAAGGGAGGGGGTTAATGGGAGGGGCCTAAGCAAGGGGAGGGGGCTGGGTGGGTCACCCCGTGGTGCCCTTATAAAACTCAACGTTTAACCTACACACTACACTATACACGACACGATACACTACACTTATACAGGTAGTAACAGCTTCCACACTGCCCACCAGGTATGAGTTGTCTGGCTGTCGTGCACGAATGCGCTGTCCAACCATGTTCCTACCTGCCCACTCCGAAGGAACGTGTTAAATACTGCGCAATAAACGATTCAGTGTTTTGGGCGCCTTGTATAGTCACCGGGAAATGATTAACATGTTCAGCAGGAAAACCCCTGCCAGGGCCATAGAGGGGAACTGGGGAGTGGTGGTTAGGGTGGGGGCACAGTGATTAGCGCGCTGCACTACGAACCCGTGGATCCGAGTTCGATTCCCGCTCACGGCTAACAACCAGTGATGATTCTCTGAAACGGGTCCTGGGTCTCCCCTAGGTCGACTCAACCTCAAGTGAGTATGAGGTGCAGTATGTAAAAATCAGCACTCATCTGGCATTTTACTCTGGGCATCCAAGAACGCAATTGGTGACCCTACTCAAAATCGGTTACTCCCGATAAACAGTGCAACAAAATTCTACTTGGATTAACAAGCGTATCAATGTGACCATGGCTCAAGGTGTTGTACAAGTGTGGGGACGACATGCACATCTACAGAGCTTTTGGGGGGGGGGTGATAAAGAAAAAAATGTTGGCAGGCAGAGGGGTTAAATTCCACAGGTCACAAATGATCTTACGGTAGATGTTCAAATGAACACACTTTTTTGGGAGAGAGAGAGATATTCGTTTCGGCAAATGAGGAAGGCCTCCAGCCCTGACTTAAATCCGGGCAACGGTGACGTCGGTTTGGATGGGCAAAATAAAATAATTCAAAATCACGGGTGCTCATGTTGTTGCTCTGGAGACCTGGAGATCGATGATCATCGATGTTCGGTCGCCTTGTTGATGCCACTCGTCGTGAATTCTCACTCAACAGGGTGGGCCACGTGAAGGCTGCCACGGGGAGGCGGGGGGCATCAGCAGAGTAAACGAGTGCCCTCCCATTCGATGAAAGTTTATTTAGGGGTTCGGACAGAAGGCCCTCGTTTCTGGAGCAGAGAGCACTCGAGGGGGAGTAAAGTGGGCTGAGAGAGGGGCGAAGTAGGCAAGTCCGCGGAGTATATTAGAAGTGTCGAGTGCGATGCCGGGAATCGATCCGAATTGGGGGTGAGATGTGGCATTGTTTACAGGGTGCTGTGGATGAAGTCCGGTGGAGTTTGTAAATTTAGCGACGTCATATGCCTCCGATTAGCACGGTTTGGCTTTCGTGCGGTGTGAAAGAAGCTCGGCATACATGTGTAGGTACTACGAGAAGAGAGTTGCAGTAGTTACGTTGAGAGGTGATGATGGTCTCAAGCAGCAGCAGCAGCTACGGCTAGGAGATGGCAGGTGCCAGTGCAGGTACAAAGGTAAGACCTACTTTACATGCGATACCTCACCGAATGTTACCCGTGTCTTCCATAAATCATTTTTACAATCACGTTCACATTCCTTAGTTATCAGTCACTGATTTGGCTGTGATTGTAAAAATATTTACAGCAAATCCCATAGTACAAGCCTTTACTGGCTACATAAGCAAACAATAGTTATCTTAAGATAATAGAACAGTAGTCCCTTGGCTAACTTTTCATCCGTTCCATGAAAACTACTGGCTTTTCGAAATAACTGTGCATTGAATTCACTTATAAGTTGAAAAATAAGTCAGCAAGAGAAACGTTTCCACTGCCAAAACAAAACGTCACGTAAACAAAGCCAGTCGAGGTCTCAAAGCTCATAAATGGGCGTCGCTGATTGGCTGAGGCACGCTCTTCCCACTTACGAGCGCTCCGATTAGCCAAAATTGGCGCTCCGCGTGCATAACGTAAACGTTACCACGTTACCGTTAATCAAAAAATTAACATCAGTGGAAACAACGGGGGTCCTATGGGAGACAAAACGTCATTCGATAAAAAAAAACGTTAACCGATGTCACCATTAACCGAGGGACTACTGTATTAGATCAGGGACGCCAAAACAAAGCCCCCTACAGAAACCTCGACGCCCCCCCCGCCACCGCCCTATCATAGACTGGCTGGAAGAGCCAAGGCCCACATATAGACTCTCCGGAGGCTTACTGTTTGCTGGGCAAGGAAGGTGCTGGGACTAGATCAGCAATTCGGAAACTATGTAACAGAAGAAACCTTCTCACCCCAGACATCACACTGCTGAAGTTGTCCCAAATCTGGAAAGCCCCGAGAATCCGGCCCAAGATCAATACCGCCCAAAACTCTTACAGTTTAAATTCATGAATGGCACATACATGAAAGAAAGAAAGGGCAAAATTCACGGCAAACCCCTCCCGACTGTCCAGCATGTACCCCAGGCACAATACAAAACCACTTACGCGCGGTTTTTGGTCATGCCCGGGCATCCCAAATTTCTACCAGAAGATGACATTTGACAAATGCGGCAACAACCTCTCTCCATCGATTGAAACTACCCTGTGGGGGGGGGGGGGCTTGAAAACGAGTAACCCTTTCAAAACACCAGCACGCCCTACTCCAAGCGTTCACCATCGTAGCCCAGGAAAATCATCCTTGGCAAACTGGAAAGACCATGACCCCCCCTCCTACCTCCGAAGTTTAAAATTAGAGTAAAGTGTCCCCCTGCCCCCCTCGTTGACCGGGACGCGTTGGGCACATGGGGCCTGGCGAATATTCGCGAGCGGTTGTTGCTTTTTGTCGCCCCCAACGTTCTGCAGCGGGCCTTTGTTCTCGCGTACAGCAAGAATCTCGTGAAACATATTTTTAAATGAGAGGAAATGTGGAGAGGCCCGGGAGGGTGGGAGACGGGAGCGGGCAAGGGAGAGGGGGAACCCCCCACCGCCACCAGTTGAGGTAAGAAGGTCCCAGAATAGAGGAGAGGTTTCGATTTAAAGCTTTCGTGACTGCAGGGATTCATCTTCTTGGTTCTTTCGGTAAAGTCACGTAGAATGGAAATAATAAAATAATAAAAATAAAACATAAGACAGAGTCTGTCTTATCGACAGACCTGTTCTTCACCTGAGGACGGCTGCTTGCGTTGTGGCCGAAACGTCGTGAGAATTATTTTATTATGTTTTATTTTTATTATTTTATTATTTCCATTCTACATGACTTTACCGAAAGAACCAAGAAGAGGAGAGGTTGTCATCCCAAAACGCAAAGCCACGTGGATGTTAGTATGATTTATCGGGCGCGTTCCTTCCTCACCCACCTTCCCCGATACACCTGATCTCCCCCCTAGAATGCTGATTACTTCCTCCCCGCCCCTCTTGCCCCCACCCCCCTCCATATAAACAGTCTCCCACTCTGCCCCGTCTTAAGACCCCCTCAGGGTGGTCACCGAACATTCCTTCCACACACCTCTACATGTTCAAGCGCCAAAAGTCCCCACACCCCCCCCCAACCCCCCCCCCATACAACCCAAACCACCCCCCCCCCCCCACCATGGTGGTCTTGCGCATCTATAACCTCGGCTTCCCGCGAGAGAGACTTCTGCCACAACTCGTTAAATTAATCCACTACCAAATGAGGGCCTGCCCCAGGCCCTGTCAGTCATGGTGATTGTTTGACCACATCTCGCCACACTTGTCAGTGCAGGTTAATTTGTTTTTAATGCGGGAACCAGGATCGGTAGAGTTATGATCACTCACCACTGACGTTAACTGTCGCTGGGAATTAAACTCAGGCAAGCGGTTTAATTTATGCGGTGAAACAAACCACTGCGTCACCAGTCCCCACAATGAGCTCCTACCCTAGTCAAGAGCGCTCTGAAGGTGAACTCCACCGTTATAGTTCTCAACAACACATCTGCAGATTAGCGCTCAGCAGGAAGGAAGCATCCAACGCACATCCGATTAACGCGGCTGGCTACGGTATGGTGCGAAAGAAGTCCAACGCACGTATGTCCAGGGCACCTACCCATGACCACATACTCGCGACTCGCGTCTCTCGAGCTCTAGGATCGGACTTTGAGTCCGATTCGTGAAATATTTTTGCGTATTAAATAAGTGTTTATTTTAGTTGTTATTATTTAGTGATGTAGCGTGGTTGGTACGGCAGCTGGTGAACGGAATGTCTGATCTTAACGTATCTAGATTCATATATCGCCGCTTATTATAGCAATCATTTAACACGCAGGAGGCTTTCGCGACCAATATCATCCATAATCTTTTTTTCTGGGTTAGATCGCGTAAATATATAAATGTGTCGTTAAAACCCGACACCACCCGACACGGTCAACAAGTAAGGGTTGTCACGTAAACAGAACGTGGCCAATTCGTCACTAGTATAGCACTAACTGGTGTGTTGGAGAGCCAAGCCACAACATTTACAATCGGAGTACGACGTTTCGCCAGTAATTACAACTAGCTTCATCAGGCGACAGCCAAAAACTAGCTACTACTCACGAAGACTAATTACGAACGCCCGACTTACGAACACCCCGTACTTCCATGGAATATATTTTTGAAAATAGCTTTGACTTAAGAAAACGCGAACTCGCAATTGCAAACTGAACCGCGGAACGATGCTGTTCAGAGTTGCGATCGTCCGCGAAGTGCAACGAGTCGGCCCCACGCTGGCATTCAGTGTTTGCGTGTGTGTGTGTGCGCGTGGACGTGTGTGTGTACGCGTGGACGTGTGTGTTTGAAAGTGAGTGGGGAGCGGTAGTGTAGCCTGTAGCGGTTAGCGCGCTTCGCTATGAACCCGGCGACCCAAGTTCGATTCCCGCTCACGGCCAACACCACCAGTGACGATTATCTGAGTCGGTCCTGGGCCTCCCCTAGGTCGACTCAGCCTCAAATGAATACCCGGTGCGATGTGTAAACATCGCCACTTGGGAGACAAAGGCGGTCGGGCGTGGTGCTGGCCACCCACCCCCTCGTGTACCGTTCCGGCCTTCGTAGGTGCTCGCTAACAGCACTTGCCCCTACAGTCTGTTACAGGCTATACGGGGGACCTTTGTTTGTTTGGAGTGGTGGTGTAGCGGTTAGCGCTACGCTGCGCTGGGGGCCATCTATTGAGTAAGTTCGCATGGAGGGGGGAAGGGGGGGTTAACCCAAATGCGTACGCTTGCGTATGGAGGGGTCTACTGACAATGTACGGACGCATAGAAAACGGAGAAAAATCCACACGACCACGAAAACAGAGGACATGCAAACTCCAAATATACAGCAGGCGTCAGGATCGGGATTGAACCCACGACCTCCAGCATATTTATCGAGATCGGTGGCCACTAGGGGGAGGCAGTCTTTTTGAAAATACCTGATCAGCTACACTCCCCTTGAAGGCCGGGTGGTGTGGCGTGCCCACTCATGTCTTTATGATAACAATCAGAGGTCAACATGTAAACGTAGAAAGTTCCAGCATGAGACCACTTTGTCACACAAGAGCCCTCCCACCGTTAACTGTCAGTTTCCCCTCTGCGGAAATCATCGCAGCATCGGAGTGGGAACAGTTCTACGTAGCCAACCGCGCTAATCAGAGGTGCGCTTGAACGACAACAACACAGTGTTATCGGTGTACACCGGCTCTGTTCGACCACTTTACGACTGCTCAACACACAGCTCAAATATATCACTTACAGGTAACACACACACAGCTCCATGTGTCACTCACTGGTACACACACACACAGCTCCATGTGTCACTCACTG
>CM025647.2:892185-926388 GCA_014621495.2 Entosphenus tridentatus
TTGGAGATTGCAAAATGCTGCTCAGTAACCGGAATGAAATTCTACCAGAAACTCCTTTGGATCTTCTTAGTTTTATTGTGTTTTATGGAGACGACATATTTCCGAATTTGCGAATTTCACTGAAAATTGTATTAACAATAGCAGTTTCAATTGCAAGCTGTGAGTGGTCGTTCAGCAAATTGAAACTTATTTTATCGTATTTGTGTGCTTCAATGGGACAAGATCGTCTCAGCGATCTTGCTCTTCTTAGCGTTGAAAGAGAAACATTGGAAAAAACTGATTTTGATTACGTGATTGACCAGTTTGCGACAGTGAAATGAAGAAAGTTTAATCTTTTGTAGACTAAGTCAACCAGTCTATGACAGTGACTGAGTGAGCCATGTAATATAATTTCTATAAATTTGCTTCTTTAAATACAATGTTTCATTAAAATGTAAATTGTTATTCCTTATTCGATGTAATAGGAAAATGTGATTAAACGGGGGTGGGGGGGGGGCGCCAATTTTATAGTTCGTCCCCGGGCGCAAAATATCCTAGCTACGCCTCTGGTTGACAGGTATGGTCTCGACTTTTAAGGAGGTCATTCTTTGAGCGCGACCTTTGCCAATTACTTTGGCCGAATGCTAACGGCGGCGACCCTAACTCACAATTGGTAAAAAAAATAAAAACAAAGATAGCAAAAACAACACATTTATGAACATGCAATTCAACATCTACAGCTACGCGTGTAGGCCAGCAACCTAATGATTAGAAAATTACCCGTGAGTGGATTATCCAGAGTTGTGTACAGAGTGAGGACCATCAGCCAAAAAGGCTATTTTAGTTTAACACGTAGGCTTTCGCGACCAATATCATCCATAACAGATGTTTTTTGTCGTTCCATATATAGAGGCGGAGATGTGGTGACCACATTTCTGCGCTCTTACCAACGGTAATTAGTAATTACCCTATTGAAGTTGGTACGGCTATTTTAATAAACAATAGACAGGAAGAACATGATCAAAGAGCTTGCATAATGCATAATGTACGTTGCCTCAGTATCCCCCCCCCACATTGTGCAAGAGCGCAGAAGCGTGGTTACCACATCTACGCCTCTATGTAAGGAACGACAAAGTTAGACTTCTCCACAAATCTGGCTGTCATCTGATGAAGATATTTGTAATTACTGGCGAAACGTCGTACTCAGATTGTAAATATTGTGGCTTGGCTCTCCAACACACCGGTGTGCTGTACTAGTGACGAATTGGTCACGTTCTGATTACGTGACAATCCTTACTAGTTGTCTGTGTCGGGTGGTGGCGGGTTTTAACGACACATTCATATATATTTATGCGATCTAACCCCAAAACAACTCTATTATGGAAGGTTAGTTTACTATTTTTATTTTACCAGGTAAAGCCCACTGAGCTATATAGCTCTTTTTCAGAAGCGACCTGGCTATCACAAATCATAGCTCATCGAAGTGGCTTATCACGTAAACATTTATAGCAGCCAAATACTCTAAGCGCACGTTGATTCTAAACGTGGGGAGGGGGAGCGGAGGATCAGGAGGAAAATCCACACAATCACGGGGAGAGAGACACCACAAACTTCAAATACACAGCAGGCGTCAAGGTCGGGGTCGAACCCACGACCTCCTGTATACCAGGCGAGGTAGTTAACATCTCACCACCGAGGTACACACGAGTCGTCCCGGTAAGGGAACTGTTGTTGTGAAACGCACACACAACACAGTCCACCGTCCTGCCTCAGCAATTCACTGAAGTTATTCGTGTCCCCCCCCCTCACCCCACACTTTAGTTTCTCGCAGGCCTGTGCATTTTCACCTCCCAACCTCAGCTTTTGAGACTGTGGAGAAGTTCTTACCGGGGTCTCCGACTCGGTGGTGCCTCGGCTGGGTAGGCTTCCCCCCCCCTTGCGCTCCCAACAACCCTCGCAGAATTATGACGTTTGGTCCAAAGTCATTTGTTTTTAGTTTCGATAATTCATTTAAGACTATTTTGCTTTTATAAATAATCCACGTGATAAGCCACTTTGTTGAGCGATCATCTGTAGCCAGGTCGCTTCTGAAAAATAGGCGAATAGCTCCGTGGGCTTTATCTGGTAAGATAGAAAAAATAGTACTGGTAGGAATCTCCTGGTTACACCAGCCCACAGGGGATTATTGTGTCCGTCGTGCAGGGAGGGGCTGGGTGGGGAGGAAGGGGCTGGGTGGGGAGGAAGGGGCTGGGTGGGGCTGGGTGGGGAGAGTGGGGAGGGGCTGGGTGGGGAGGGTGGGGAGGGGCTGGGTGGGGAGGGGCTGGTCACCCTGTGGTGCCCTTATAAAACTCAACGTTTAACCTAATCACGCCGGCTTGTGCCCGCCCTCACAGTCAGGCATATTTACGGAATACACCACGCCGCCGTTGACCCTGGTCATTGACCGAGCAACCCAACGTTCCTACCAGCTCCCTCCGCAGGAATGTGTTTTTCTTCAGTGATTTGTTTACCTTTCCTATACTTTTCACTATCGTGTGTTTGTATTGTTTGTTCTACCGTTCTGACCCGCCCCTCCTGGACGTCTGTTTCTTGTTTAGAGATGTAGGAGAGAATCGGTGTATTCGGAGAAAACCCATGCTATGGAGAGCTTGAAACTTAAAGGTTAAGACTTAAAGTTTGAGACACACACATGGGTTCACAATCTCACTTGTGGCACTATCTCCTGACCACCACAAAGTGCAAGTGAGTTTAGGATTTGCAACAACAACTAAAACTGCAGGGCCCACCAACCCTTGCCTCCCTAGTGTAGTCATACGGGTGTGTGTGACTGAATGGAAGTCTGTGTGTTGCAAGCTCAAAATACTTGGGCAATGCCGTATCAGCCCAGAGCGTCACATACAAAGCACACATTTCACAAACGTCGTAATACAAAATATTTATTAATGTCGTTCAGGCAAAGGAATTCGCATCATACATTCGGTAAGTATAATTTGCAACCCTGTGTCAATCCACCGCTGGTTGATGTAATCCTCGCGCGGTTATTCAGGCAGTATCTTTCGCAGCTTGATGAGGAAAGCTGTGAAAAAACAAGATACAATCCACACATTATAATTTAAATTCGCCTTGACAAAATATACGATACAGAAATGAATATGACATGAACCTGCAAATCGAGATCACCACCCTATCTACTCCACACAAACCTCTCTTGAATAAGAGCAGACTCCTCTCAATGGGCTCTTGTCAAAAAAACTTTCCATGCCTTGTCGGTCATGGGGTTGTACATGTGTAGTGACACCGCGGATGTCACTGTGTGATGCCGGCTCTTGAGAGGCACGGCGTGCGATGTGTTGACATCGTGGATAGCACATTTATGGGGGTGCAGTACCGGTCCTAGAGGGGCTCGGTGAGCACGGATTGACAGTGCTGGATGGCACCACGCTCTGCGTGCAGTGCCGACCCCTACAGGGAATGGGGTTACTAAGGGCCATGGCACTCTGGTTGACCCCGAAGGACACGTGACCGGTAAAATCTACACAGGGGCCCCAAGTGGGGGCTAGGGGTGGTCACGTGCCAGGCGAGATCCCGCTAGATTGGAGGTGGTCGTGGCCAAGGGCGGGGCCAGCCACGCCACAGAGGATATAAGCCGGGTCCCCAGAGGGACCGGGGTTCAACATTGCTGTTGTCATCCTGAAGAATCGACGTTCTACGTCCTACAGACTCTCCAACACGTGGACCTGGGCCCGAGCTAGGGTCCTGTCCGTTGTAGCTACTCCCAGTGTGATTAGTGTAGTTAGCCTGGTGGTCCACCACCATTGGTTGCTATCTGGTGGAGGGGCAGTCAATAAATGTGTTGCCTCCAAGGAGTACGTCTGCGACTCAGTTGAACTCACTACAAATGTAAACACAGCAATACTTGTACACATGCACAACACTTAAAAGTTTCAAACAGAGATAAATACACGTGCATATGATATGCACTCACACACAATATACAGTCACGTAGCACACGTTATTTGCAGTAGTAATTCGCTAGATTGTACTGCTGTTGATTACCTCATCGCCTGGCAAGATGGGAGTCTGACACCTCATCATCATCGACCATGATCTATCCATTGCTGGATAAAGATCTCTCTAAGCCCTTTTCACCCCTCAAGGTCCTACGACGCAACAACTCCCCAAGCTCCAGCACACAAACTGATTCCATTGCTCCGTCTCCGTGGTAGATGGCCTCTCCTGGTTGCGTTTCCCTTATTTGGCAACCGCTCCTCCTTTAGTCTCGACCACCGGTCATCGTCCACGCCAATAACGATGCGTCCTGCTGCCCGAGCACACTTACGTTTCCTAACAGTCAATATTATTTTTTGATTTAAAGCTTTCGTGACTGCAGGGATTCATGTTCTTGGTTCTTTCGGTAAAGTCACGTAGAAGGGAAATAATAAAATACAATTTTCACGACGTTTCGACTGCAACACAAGCAATCATCATCAGGTGTGAAATCCACAGCAAAAAAAAATGAAAAAAGTGGTGGTTTTTCCTAACGTCAGCACCACAGACAGCGATTTGGCTGTTTGCCAGATGGACGAGTCCATCTATGTTCGGAGAAGAGGAGGGGGGAGAAGAAAATGGAATGCGGTCTGAAAGTCACCGTAAGCGTGAACACAATCCCGAAATGGTTTATCAAATCCTTCCAATGATTGCTAAGCCAGAATCCATCTTCTCGGTTGACTAACGGAATCGGAAGAAAAAATCTAAAGAAAATAATTTTATTAGGTACATCTTCAGGTCGGAAGACGTACCGAGGCTCCCACAAAGTCATGTGGGAGGGCGTGTGGCACAGTTGGCGCCAGCTATCGTAGAGTGCGGTCGTGTCACTACAGTTGTCTGCGGTGAGTGCAATGTCTTTAAAAACAACAGCGCTACGCCTCTCTAAATGAAACTAATGCCGAACCGCTTGCACGTTCTGACATTCGGCGGCGAACGGGACACCGCACCCAGCAACTTGCAGACCGCCTCGGGATGGGACAAATGGTTAAGAACTCACGTGCAATGAAGTATTGCCAATGCCAACTCACGTGAGCCTCCGCACCAGACGTGATCGCCTACCAGAGGTCGCAACTGGGTACCCGATACCCGTACCCTACCCGATACCCGTACCCTATCCGATACCCGGCTACCCGTACCCAGCCAGGTACGGATAGGCCGTGAGTCACTGGTGAGTAACCGTTTGTTACTCATTTCGGGTAGGGTACGGGTAGGGAACGGCTACCCGTACCCGACCGGGTACGGGTATGGGTACCCATTTGCGACCCTGGTGCGGCCGGGTACGAGTACGGGTAAGGAATCAAAACCCGTTTGCGACCTCTGTCGCCTACCCTTTATACACACCTCCCCCACAGCGGCACGGCGGCGTCCACCACCCACCCGTGAAAACACCGCCGAGCCAACAAACGCCATGCCACGCCACACGTACCCCCCCCCCCATCCCCCACCTGTGTGCCCGTACTGCTCCGAGTTTGGCCGACAGACAAATGGCCGGGGGTTCTGCAGCGATGGCTTCTCAAACCCTGTTTAAAAAATACGTGGGTGGGGAAGGGAGAAGGGTTACTGTCACAACAAAACCCTCGCGACCTCCTGGGCAAAACACAAGCCCTCGCATCCCACCAACGTGGACACAGCCACTCTCAATTCCTCTTCTCAAATCCAGACGATTGGTCATCATCTCTCCACACCGTGAGCCAGCTACTGTGGGTAGTGTGAAGGTTCACCGACAAGCCATGGGATGACAGTTTCCGTGGGTAGCGTGAAGGCTGGCTGAAGAGATCATTAGCAAAGCCCGGGTGCCATGAGCAGTGTGTAGAGGAGTAATATGGGGGTGTGCCGTCCAGTGCGATGACGTCATGATGACGTCACAGAACGTGACGTCATGCATGCTGGGCGGTTCGATGATGTCACGTCTCCTAGAGTATTTAAGGGAGACCCCGTGACGAAAGCGGGGTCACTGTGGGAACGGGTAGAGTACGAAGGGTGAAGAGGGAACCAGGGGTAGAGAGGGATCGAGTCGTGAGTCTGGGGAGAAGCCGGTGGTAGCCGATAGAGGTGCTCTCTCTCCGGTCGGTGGAGTCGGCAGAGTCTCCGATCCGACACGAGAGAGAGAGACCGGAGCTAGCCAGCAGGGACCAGGACTCAGAGTAGGAACCCTAGCCCCTGGGAGTTGTGTACCCTTGTGTGTGTATTTGTGAAGTCTTTAATAAACCCTTGGGGAAAGCCCATAACTTACCTCCGTCTCCCGAGTGCGTCCGTGGGAACGTCTCTACAGTTTCCGTCGGTAGCGTGGTGAAGGCTGGCTGAGGAGAGCATTAGCAAAGCCTGGGTGCCATGAGCAGTGTGGTAAGGGTTCAGTCACAGATCGTGGCACAGACCCAGCTACCGTGGGCTGGGCGGTGTTGAGGCCTCGTCGCACCACACTCACCTCCGTCCCCCTCGTCCGGTTCGCCGACCCGCGTGGGTCTCGTGTAGGGGCTGCCGTCTCTGTGCAGCGCGGGAATGATGACCCAGCTTCGGTGGGACACCTCCAGCACGAGCTCGAAGCTCACCGGCAGCCGCTCCGACCGAACGGTGGCCGCCACATCCACGGCCTGCGTGATGCTGCACAAGCGCATGTGCACGCGTGGGGCGGGTGGTCCTGAGACACCCGTCTGCCACTGAAGTGGCGCGCGTTGTGGCCGACGCAAATGTAGCGCACAAGAGTGTGGGGCTCTGTGTGTGTACGTGTGTATGTTGAACTTCTTTTGCGCCGTACGTCGCCAACCGCGCGAATCGGAGGTGCGGGGGAAAGGACCAGGAACTAAACGCAACAAAGATTAGTTCTAAAGAAATGAGATTCAATCTTTAATAAATTAAGATTTCAATCTAAGAAATGAGGTTTCAAGTTGATACGGCTCGCGACCACGTGAGACCCATCACTTTGAAATGTCCCACAAGAAATATCCATCACTGTGAGCATCTTAACCGCACTAATCAGGTACTAGAGGGGAATATTATTGACCTGGCTATAGCACGGTGTTTCTAATTTTAGTCCGCTCCTGTCACAGCTGAAAGCCCTAGCAGTGACAGAACAATTTCTGACTTAAAACCCCAACTAATTTACTTCTAGTATAAGAACAACCATTTATTATAAACCTTGCTGACAAGTGCGCCCACCTCCGTTGCGGTTACCGCCAGCTACCACAATGCACTGTGCGTTTTAACGAGGGCCCCCCTCTCTCACCATGTCATTCGTGGGGGGGCAGGGGGGGTGTTAAACCATACATGGTGCTGGTCAGTGCGGGCGTTAGCGAAGGGAGTGGGATGCCCAGGACCAGTTCATGTTGTAAGGTAGCATTTAACGGGCACGGAATTTGTTCCAAAGAGTGGCGTCAAATGCTATGATGATGCTCCTCAGTCACAATTACGCAAGTCACTTTACGCAAATGCAAAAAACATTTCCTTCGATTTTAATGACGCTTCAAATTCACGCGAGACAGCATGTAACACGGAGCAGACTTTTCAAGCGTCCTCTCTGAAGAATGCCACGTCAGCCGTGTGCGGAGCGGTGTGGAAATGCTTTCTGTGGAGTGCGTCTCTCACTTGGCCACGTAGATCATGATCACTCCCCCAGGCTTGAGCGTAGGCAGCACACATGACACAGCCAAGTGAACGTTGAGCATATCCAGAACCACCTGCAGCATCACCACACCCACATCACCTGTTTACCATCGCCGCAATCACTACATCACCACCATCATCACGATCAAATCCAAACAAACCTGTTAACATCACCGTAATTACGTCGCCTTCAGCACATTATCAACAAAGACAAAGATCCCGCCCGTATAGCCTTGACAAGTCTGTCGGGGCAAGTGCTGTTAGTGAGCACCTATGAAGGCCGGCACGGCACACAAGGGGGTGGGTGGCCAGCACCACGCCGGGACGCCTTTGTCTCCCTAGTGGCGATGTTTACACATCACACCAGGGGAGGCGAAGGACAAATTCAGATAATGACATCACAGGTGTTGGCCATGAGCGGGAATCGAACTTGGGACGCCGGGTTCGTAGCGCAGCACGCTAACCGTAGCACTATCATCGACACCAACATCACCACACGTCACACATGTACTGCCGAGTTAAAGTACGTACCGCGTCGTACGTGTACTGCTGGGTGAGGTGCGTGTCACGCAGCACGTCCGCCTTCAGGAAGGAGATGTTCCGTGGCCACGAGTCGAGGCCACGCGCCTGGGACCACGCAGAGCGCCACGACGCCACATTCTTCTGAGCCACGTGCAGGTGGTCCCCGCGCACGTCACATGACACCACGTGGCCCGGCTCCCACACTGTGGTGGGGAAGAGGGGGCGAGCGAGAGTGGTGTGGTGATAAGAGGCCGACGGTGGTGGGCGATGGGGGGCGGGGTGATAGCGACGGGCTGCGAGGTTCGCGTGTGCTGCTCGTAGTGCGTTTTTATTATTACACACTTTTATTTAACTCACTCCGTCTGTTGTCGTATCCTCAAAAAATCTTCTAACTCAATTTTAACCCACTTCCCAATCTGCTATCGACTGCAAACTTGGTATACTTGTGTCATACTGATGGCAAGACTATATTATATCATAAAAAATTACAAATATATATTTTAAAACATTTTACATGCTTTTATTTAACTCGCTCTATCTGTTATCGTATCCTCAAATCTTGTAACTCAATTTCAACCGTCTTCCCAATGTCGTATCGACTGCAAACTTGGTATAGGTATGTCATACTGATGACAATACTATATTCTATCATTAAAAATATATATTTTTAAACAATCTTTTTTACGGGAATAAATGTCCACGTTCAACTCACGTTGGCTGTAAATCACCACAGTTCCTTACGTCACGGCAAGCCTCGGGGAGCCACGCCGAGGGGCGGGGGATGTGGAAGGAGGGGAGGGGCGATGGGGGAAGGGAGCACGGGGGGGAGGGGCATCTCGGAGTTGGCGGGGGGGACGCTCCCTTACGCTATGGCAAGCTTCGGGGCCACATCCTGGAATCGTGGAGTTCTGCCATTACTCGTACAATACGTTTCATTAAAGCGTGTTTTTTTTTTAAAGTATTTTTAAATATTTTATTTTTTGGTGGAGCTACGTGATGGTCGACGCTATGCCCTAAAAACCCCGGCGACGTGAGTTCGATTCCCAGTCACGTCCAACATCAGTGGTGAGCGATAACTGAACTGGTCCTAGGACATTCCATTCCCTTCGCCAACCCCCGCACTGACCAGCATGAAGTATGGATCAACAACACTGGTTGAGACTAGGCCCTAAAGAAGGCTGTCTGTGGTGTAGGCCAACCCCCGCACTGACCAGCATGAAGTTTAGTTCAACAACCGCCTCCCCTCCCCACGACTGACATGGTGAGAGAGGGGGTCCCTCGTTATCAACGCACTGTGCATTGCGGCAGCTGGTCGTAAACGCAACGGAGGTGGGCGCATTTGTCAGCAAGGTTTATAATAAATGGTTGTGCTCATACCAGGAGTAAATTAGGTGGGGTTTCAAGTCAGAAATTGTTCTGTCACTGCTAGGGCTTTCAGCTTTGACAGAAGCGGACTGAAATTAGAAACACCGTGCTATAGCCAGGTCAATAATATTCCCCTCTAGTACCTGATTAGTGCGGCTAAGATGCTCACAGTGACGGATATTGCTTGTGGGCCATGTCGAAGTGATGAGCATCATGCGGTTGCGAGTCGAATCTAATTGAAAACGAATTTCTTAGATTAAAATCTAAATTCTTAAAGATGGAAATCTCATTTCTTTAGAACTGCTTTTTGAGTTTAGTTTCTGGTCCTTCCCTCACTGCACCTCCGATGAGCACACATGGTTACGTACGGTGGGAAAGAAGTTCAACATTCATACATACAACCAGTGGCTTGACTACGAGTTGTAAAAGTGTCAGAAAGGGTCAAACTTATTCTTATTTTTTCATATTTTGATACTGGCAAAAAGGTCCCATTTTGTAGATGCTCACCCCAAGCTTTAAATGCTCCGACAGTGGCATTGTCTTTGTGCTGTTCCTCTTTTTGCGTTTTCCTCTGGCCTAACACTGGTTGAGACTAGGCCCTAAAGAAGGCTGTCCCTGGTGTAGGCCAATCAGTTTCAAAGACAATGCCATATATTATCAGAGCATGCTTGTTTGCATGTTCACCACAAGTACGTGTGGTTAATGCAGACATGATTCCTTGAAAAAGGTTTCTATTTGGCGTTTGAACATCTTAACACCTGTTTTATTGCCAGAAAGGGTTTTAACCTATTATTATTTTTTCATAGTTGTAAAAGTGTGTTTATATACTTCCCTACAAAGCCAGCGACCTGGCATCAATTCCCGACCATTGCTAACGCCACCACTGCAGCTTTGCAACTTTAAATATAAATTGAAAACCAATTTCTTTAGAACTGCTTTGTTTAGTTTGTTGTATCTTCCCCCGCACCTCCGATTAGCCCGGATGGCTACGTATGGTGCGAAAGAAGTTCAACATACAATCCATGGATATCCAAACCGTGATATGGGCCGCCTCTAGGTCGAGTCAGCCTCATACGAGTACCTGATACAATGTACAAAACATCGGCACTGAGGAAGGGCAATAAGACCCAGACCTGGCGCTGGTCACACCACCACATTGTACGCTGTGCAGGTATTAATAGGCGCTTGCCAACAGAACTTACTCCAACGGTTTGTTAAAGGCTACGTGAGGAAAAGTCAATTTTGTTCATGCAACATTGTAAAGTGTGGCAAGTCCTGTGGCTCCGGAAACTGCGTTGTGGCTCTTGAAATAGAGTTGTTGTTTTTTTACTGAATAAAACAAATGGCTCTTCTTGTTATTTTGTTTGCCAACCCTTGTCCGTGGAAGTCCAGTTGACCATTGAATCCCAATTTACCATGGAAGCCCAGTTTACCATGGAAGTTCAGTTTACCATGGAAGTTCAGTTTACCATGGAATTCCAGTTTACCATGGAAGCCCAGTTTGCCATGTAAGTCCAGTTTACCATGGAAGCCCAGTTTACCATGAAATTCCAGTTTACCATGGAAGTCCAGTTTACCATGGAAGCCCAGTTTACCATGGAAGCCCAGTTTACCATGAAATTTCAGTTTACCATGGAAGCCCAGTTTACCATGTAAGTCCAGTTTACCATGGAAGCCCAGTTTACCATGGAATCCCAGTTTACCATGGAAGTCCAGTTTACCATGGAATTCCAGTTTACCATGGAAGCCCAGTTTACCATGGAAGCCCAGTTTACCATGGAATTTCAGTTTACCATGGAAGCCCAGTTTACCATGTAAGTCCAGTTTACCATGGAAGCCCAGTTTACCATGGAAGTCCAGTTTACCATGGAAGCCCAGTTTACCATGGGAGTCTAATTCACCATGGAAGTCCAGTTTACCATGGAAGTTCAGTTTACCATGGGCAGGGGTCACCAACCTGTGGCTCATTAAGGACTGTTTTCGTGACGTTATATATTAAGATCCACCGTCTCGCATTCACATCCATTGCGGCTTTTTTGAAATATTGAGGGTTTTTTTTTACTGAATTGAAAAAAAAATGTCTCCTTTTGTTGTTCAGGTTTGCCGACCCCCAGGGTACGGTGAAGTGTCCCACAGTGAAGCGCGGCATGGTGAAATGTGGCGTGGTAAACGTGGATGATGAAAACGGTGCAGCGAGGGGGGGGGGATGTCACCTGCACCGGACAGCATCAGCGTCATGGCTCCACTCCCCGACCCGGCCTCCAGCACCACGTCTCCCGGCCTCAGGTCAAGGTGCATGAGCATGGCACTCACATCCTGCCATCATAACCATCATCACAACCATCATCAATGACCATCATCACAACCATCATCATGACCATCATCATAACCATCATCATGACCATCATCATGACCATCATCATGCTTACGATCTTGGTCTTC
This sequence comes from Entosphenus tridentatus, assembly GCA_014621495.2. Lineage (NCBI taxonomy): Eukaryota > Metazoa > Chordata > Hyperoartia > Petromyzontiformes > Petromyzontidae > Entosphenus > Entosphenus tridentatus. Next base: position 904,141 of record CM025647.2, read on the forward strand.
ATTATCACCAATATTAACTTAAAACTTTCGTGACTGCAGGAATTCATACTCTTTGGGTCTATCGGTAAAGTCACGTAGATAGAAAAATAATTATACTTTTTTTTATTATCTTATTATTTTTCTAGATTATTATTATTTTTCAATCACCTTCTTCTTTCGTACGGTTGATGTTGACGTAGAGACAACAACTACAATTTCACATTCAGGTGGTCAAGCCGGACAACCGCGTCAGCAGTAGCGGAGTGTCGCTGTGATGTTTCCTTCGTATTTGTGGGTCAGGCATTACGCCGTTAGATTTTGTACAATCTGTTATATCACCAATGACAACTAAATAATAGACACCACCAATTAACATTGTCTCCCATCAATATTAGTATCGTTGTTACACCCATCGTTTTCACTGGTTTATATCACTGCCATCATAACCATCACCACCATTTCCTTCACTCGGGTCATTACCATCATTTTTTATATCCTTGGTTCTTTCGGTAAAGTCACGTAGAAGGGAAATCATAAAATAATAGAACTATAAAACAATCAAATGCTCACGACGTTTCGACTGCAACACAAGCAATCATCATCAGGTGTGAAATCCACAGCAATAAAATTAGAAAAAAGTGGCAGTTTTTCCTAACGTCAGCACCACGGACAGCGATTTACCATCATTGTCGTCATCAGCGCGATCACCACTGCCATCATCATTGCTATGTCAGAAGATGTGTACATGTACAGCCATTTGCAATAGCGTAGTAACGACATTATCAGCTCAGGCGGTGCGGCAATCGGTCAGGTGGGACCCCCCAATAGTTGATCTGTCTCGCACGGTCGCCAAACGTTACTGCTCTTAATTCAATTACAAACACATTGTCCTGCGGAGGGAGCTGGTAGGAACGTTGGGTTGCTCGTTTAATGGCCAGGGTCAACGGCGGCATGGTGTATTCCGCAAATATGGCCGACTGTGAGGGCGGGCACAAGCCGGCGTGAGGAGGTTAAACGTTGAGTTTTATAAGGGCACCACGGGGTGACCAGCCCCTCCCCACCCAGCCCCACCCCTCCCATTTTTGTATGCACGACGGACGGACACAATAATCCCCTGTGGGCTGGTGGAACCAGGTGGTTCCTACCAGTATAAATCGTGGAATGTAATCGAAAGCATTTTCATGAAAATACATGTGAACCGCGTTTTAAATACTTTTTGTTCTTGTACATCGTTGTTGAAAACATCTCTCATTGTGGTTGTCTAGGGGGCCTCAACTCGTAGGCTTGGCCATTAGGTGGGGGGGACATCCCCTGCCCCCACGCTCATTACGCTACTCAGCCCTTTGTCAATCCGCTGCTGTATGAGGGCCTCCCCCCAAGCCGTGCAAGTCGTGGGCATTTACACGGCCGTACTTCACCGCGCTGGTCAGCGCGAGTTGGCAAAGGTGGGGCACATAGACGTTGGAACATAGTACGGTACAACAATGTATTTTTCTGCACTGTTGGCAAAGCACACCCACAGCAGCCTATAATATCCGTTTTGTATACATGGTGGTCAAACTTCCAAGCACTATCCATGTTTGCAGCCTGCTTAGCTTTTGAGATCTGATGAGACCAGGTGCACACCGAGTGATTTGGTCATGGCTTTACTGCCGTAAAATGTTTTACAGCTTCTTAAGCGTACGTGCTAGAATGCACAGGTTTTGATCGCAACGTGCAGCAGCACTGCTTCTGATGAAGTGGCAAGTGTCTCTCTGTCTCTTGCCATGTCCCTCTCTGTCTGTCATGTTCCTTCTTGATTTGAAGCTTTCGTGACTGCAGGAATCCATACTCTTTGGTTCTTTCGGTAAAGTCACGTAGGTATAAAATAAAATAAATCGCCTACGTGACTTTACCAAAAGAACCAAAGAGTATGTCATGTTCCTGCCTATCTCCCATGATCCTCTCTGTCGGACTGCGTGTCCGTCTCTGTCTCGCTCGGTGTTTTTCCGAGTCTGTGACTGTCTCTTTCACCGTCTATTGGCTGTCCGTGTCCGCTATAGATTGTAAAAGTAGCAACGATTAGGATACTTATTACGATCTACTTGTAGACATTATGTAATATTTAATTGTACATGAAAAACAGAAAAGTGATCAAGTACAACACAAGAGCGAGATACAATTACAAAGGAATGGGAAACTGATGTCGCGATAATTATCAAATAGTCAACATTTAAATCGCATCGTGACAACTTTACTTTTCATTTATTTCATTAATTTGTATTTTCTACTCACTGTTCATTATGCACGGTTGCAATCTACTTTGCTCAGTCGGTGTTCGTCGCTGAAGGTGCGATGGGTTTCTTTTTTTCATTCGTATGCATTTTGAACTTCTTTCGCACCATACGTAGCTAACCGCACTGATCGGAGGTGCGGCGGAAGGTCAACAAACTATAAACACGGAAAGCATTTCTCAAAAAATGAGTTTTCAATCGAGATACATTACTCCAGTGGCTTCCGAATATTGGAAGGAAGAGCGTTCCAGACGGCCGCAGATGAACATCTGAAAAATTCCTATTGCTGTATGCCTCCTGTACCATTCCCGTTCTGTTGTAATGCGCGGCAATGCCTACTTTATTGAAGGCGATATTGGCACGTAAAATGAAGATTGATTTAATTTACATCACGGCAACCATGCTAATCGCTAAGCAAATGTGAGACATGGCAAAACGGAGTGAGTGGGCGAGCGTGAACGGGCGAGCGTGAACGGGCGAGCGTGCGCAAAATCCCACCTTGGGGTAGGCGATGGTGGCCGTTCGCGACATGAACAACGTGAACTCGTAGAGAGACGGGCGCCGCACCACGAACAGCGCGCCGTCAGACGCCTTCACGGCCACGCCGGGCCAGCGGCCCACGAGGTCGTTGTGCTGTAGAGAACCCCACATCGTATGCAGGCACTTGCCTGCCAGCAGAACACGCAACTCCGATTGGCACGGTTGGCTACGTGCGGTGCGAAATAAGTTCAACGCACGTACATGCGTAGCCGCTGCTACAACTCCCATTCATTTGAATGGAAATGTGGGAATGATTAATGGCACTTCTCGGAATCGTCCACAGATGATGCCGTTCCCCATTCATGTCAACGACGATTCCTGAATCTCCATTCGAGGGAACGGGTTTCTCCTGGTGATTCCGAGCACGGAAATATTTCAACATTGGAATCGTCCACAGAAGCAGCACAATTCCTGATACTCTCTATGCTCGTCAATGCCCAGTGTTTAGAAGAGGAAAATTACATGCACACAACACTCACAACTTGCACAGCACTGACATCATCTTATCAGCAGCAGCTATGACCTATCCACTGCTGGATGAAGGCCTCCCGAAGCTGTCATCATCTCTAATTGTCCTGCGATGTAGCGATCCACCGAGCATCTGCACAAGAGATGATTCATCACTCCATCTCAGCAGTAAACAAAACCCACTGGGTGCTTTTCCTCCTTTGGCTGCCACTCCCAAGTTAGTCTCGGCCCCCGGCAAACGATAGCAACACTCACGATCCGACGTCACAACTAAGACCTACAACGCACGAATCAGTCCATTCACGGCATGTTCACTCATCGTTCACAAGAGAGATTCACTCAACCTGCGGTTCAATGCAGAGGCGTAGCTAGGGGGGATGCAGGGGGGTACATATGTCCCCGGGCGCCAAGGTAAAGGGGCGCCAAAATGAGGCTGACAACGTCACATTATAACTTATTGCGGCGGGCGCGGCAGCCTGAAACTACTGCACAAATCTACACCTCAACCTAAAAGTTTTTATATCCCGCCACACACAGCCTACATGTCATGTAATTACATTTTGGTACGCGCGCCTATTAAGAATTTACATGGAAGAACGTCCCTGTTTTTTGGTGGCGGAAACTACGACGGCCTATTTTTAGTTCTTATTAGTGACACCACCACGCTCCAGGCGGCTGCAGCAGCTGGAGCAGCCCACGCACGTCAACATAGCGTGGCCTTCATCTAGCAGCACAATGTTATGACAATGCTGCTGTGATGACTGGGCATATATCCGGCCTTCAACAACAAATATGTGACAAAAATCACAGAGCATTGTTTGTCAACTGTGACAACCACAGCTTAAACGTAGCAGGAGTACACTCAGCTAAACAGGATCCACTTGTCGTCACATTTTTTGGAACAGTTGAAAGTATATATTTGTTTTTCTCTCGTTCAACAATTCGTTGGGAAGAGTTTAAAAAAGCTGTGCCCATCATAGTGAAGTGGGAGTCTGAAACACGCTGGAGTGCACGATCAGAAGCTGTTAAAGCTATCTATGAAGGACTGGATGAACTAGTAGGGCTGCTAGACAAATTATCGGAGGACGTAACTATGACGCCTGAAACCAGAAGTGATGCAGAACAGTTACAAGCATGCGTATAACATTTTAACTTCATAGTTTTATTACATTTCTGGAATGTCATTCTTGGAAAAATTTATCGTGTTCAGTAGTGCTTACAGGATCCTACTATGAATTTCAAGGAAGCTGCAACTGATCTTGAATCTTTGGAGCATGAATTTGTCAAGCTTCGTGATGATTTGAGCCAAGTTGCTGTAGAAAACGCCAAAACAAGATGCACAGCCTGGGGGATCGATGTGGACAGAAGAATTAGGCGACGTCGGAAGATGCCACGAGAACTGGCAAGAGATGCAGGACTTTCAGCAGAAGAAGAAATTGTGCGCGTTATGAAGAGCGTATTTGATCGACTTCAACAGGAGATGTCAACACGGTTTTTACGACTAAAAGACCTGAACAGAAAATTTGGATTTCTGCTGGACGTCAAAACTCTTCTATCCGACACAGATGTCGATGCAATTCGTCGAAATTGCACAGATTTTGGAAATTTCTATGACACCGACATCAATGGCCACGAACTTTTCACAGAAATTGGAGATTGCAAAATGCTGCTCAGTAACCGGAATTAAGTTCTACCAGAAACTCCTTTGGATCATCTTGGTTTTATTGTGTTTCATGGAGACGACATATTTCCGAATTTGCGAATTTCACTGAAAATTGTATTAACAATAGCAGTTTCAATTGCAAGCTGTGAGCGGTCGTTCAGCAAATTGAAACTTATTTTATCGTATCTGCGTGCTTCAATGGGACAAGATCGTCTCAGCGATCTTGCTCTTCTTAGCGTTGAAAGAGAAACATTGGGAGAAACAGATTTTGATTACGTGATTGACCAGTTTGCGACAATGAAATCAAGAATAAATAATCTTTTGTAGACTATGTCAACCAGTCTACGACAGTGACTGAGTGAGCCATGTAATATAATTTCTAGAAATTTGCTTCTTTAAATACAATGTTTCATAAAAATTTAAATTGTTATTCCTTATTCGATGTAATAGGAAAATATGATTAAACGGGGGGGGGGGGGGTGGGGGGGGCGCCAATTTTATAGTTCGTCCCCGGGCGCAAAATATCCTAGCTACGCCTCTGGTTCAATGTAATGTAATGATTTAGGGGGTCTCGATTCCATTCAAGAATTGATTATTTTTGTCTCATTTGTATTGTTTGTCTTGTACGTTGTGTTTTATTATTTATATGTTATTCAATTCGTTGGCCTAAAGGCAAAAAATTCATTAAATGTGCATAGATTTTGGATAAATTGTAAACTGATTATTACGTGTATTTAACAAGTAGGCTTTCGCGACCAATATTATTCATACAGTGTTGTGATTGAGATCGCGATCAATTCGAAAATACTTTATAATGAATGATTGTTATGTGCACGAGCATATGCATTTATCATGAGCTTAAAAATGAAGCTAAATTAACTGATGAATCATTACATAAGACACACTTTGGATTTGAATAATATCTAAATGCAACAGGATCTCAAGATGCTGTATAGAAACAGTGGGCATATTTAACAGAGGCAGTCAGCCATAGGCAAAAGGAAAAAAGGAAGATGTATGTATGTTGAACTTCCTTCGCACCGTACGTAGCCAACCGTGCTAATCGGGAGCATGGGGGAAGGACAAGAAACTAAACACAAAAAGCCGTTCTCAAGTATCTTGGGTCTACGTGCCTACTCAACGCTCACAACACACAGTCACTCAGCGCCTGCAAAAAACAAACATTCAACACAAGCCAGGTTTCCACAAAATTATCAGAGAGAAATATCCCCGTGCGCATTAGATAAACTACTCTACCCATTCATTGTACAGTGATTTTATGCTTAACACTAAAAAAGTCCACCTCCATCCACACACTGCACAGCAGTATTTGTTTAGCAGGCCTTACTGCTGATACAAATGTCACTCAACAAAACAAACATCCCCCATATAGCCTGAACAGACCGTAGGGTCAAGTGCTGTTAGCAAGCACCTATGAAGGCCGGAACGGTACTACACGAGGGGGTGGGTGGCCAGCACCACGCCCCAACCGCCTTTATTTGCCGAGTGGTGATGTTTTAGACGCCTCACCAGGTTCTTATTTGAGGCTGAGTCAACCTAGAGGAGGCCCAGGGCCAGTTCAGATCATCGTCACTGGTGTTGGCCGTGAGCGGGAATCGAACTCGGATTGCCGGATTCGTAGCGCAGCGCGCTAACCGCTACACTACCACTTCCCACTTACATTACTCAGCACACACGCACGCACGCAAACACACCAGAGGTCGCAAACGGGTTTTGATTCCTTACCTGTACCCGGCCGCACCAGGGTCGCAAACGGGTACCAGTACCCGTACCCGGCCGTACCCGTACCTGGCCAGATACGGGTAGGGTACGGGTATCGGGTACCTGATTGCGACCTCTGGGATGAAGCCATGTTGCAGGCGTGGGTGGGTTGATTCTAGGAACTTGAATTGTGAGAAGAGAAAAGACGTTGGGAAATGAGTGACAAACGGTTACTCACCAGTGACTCACGGTCTACCCGTACCCGTACCCGGCCACAGCAGGGTCGCAAACGGGTACCCGTACCCGGCCACACCAGGGTCGCAAACGGGTACCCGTACCCGGCCGGGTACGGGTAGCCGTGTATCGGGTAGGGTACGGGTATCGGGTACCCGGTTGCGACCTCTGACACACACGCACGCACACACACGTCCTCTCAACACAAGGACATCGCACTCGGCTACACGCTGAGACTCACCCTCCTTCAACTTGAGCATCTTCTGCATCTTGACGACGTTCCCCTTACGGTTCTCCACCAGCACCAGGTCCCCGACCCCAAGGCACCGCTCCGCAGAGCCGAGCGGTCGATCGTCACGCACCACGCATGCCCCTTCACGACCCTCACCGCCCATCGTTGGCTCTTTGGGATGGGGTTTGACACAGGGGCCATTTTGCAAAGCGGCCATTTCCTTGGCCGCGTGCGTGCTGCTGGGCTCCATCTCCTTGGCCGCGTGTGCGACATTGGGTCGCGATTCGTCGTCCGTATGTCGGGCACCGTGTTGCGTGTCCTCGTCCGCGCCTTTGACGCTGGCGTCAGGTTGCGTTTCATTCGACGGATGACTGCCTTGGCCCTGTGCTTCCTGTGCCGCGGACTCCGCATCAGGGCTGAGGCTCTGGGGACCCAGGAGGGTGGCGAGGCGTGCGGCTGGGGACAGGGAACGGCGCCACGTGCCGCGCCGGACAAGGGGTGAGATGACAGCATCCGCGACCTGGGAACAAGGGGCAGTGGAAACGCCATCATATACACCTTCAACAAGAGGGCTCTTAAGAGGCAAAACTCGTGTCTCTTAATCGTACCATTAAACTATAAAGAATATTTTATTTTACCACGTAAGGCCCACTGAGCTAGAGAGCTCTTTTTCAGAAGTGACCTGGCTACCACAAATGAGAGCTCAACAAAGTGGCTTATCACGTGGACATTTATAGCAGCCCAATACTCTTAAACGCATGTTTTTTTTAAACGTGGAGGGGAAAACCTGAGGACATATAAAAAAAAGTACCACCGTGGCTCTGAAATTAAATGACAGTGCTAAAGTTAATTCGTTTATGCGAGTGCGTGATATCATTTAGTGAATGGTCTTGGTCACCATATCGACTGTGTTGTAATGTGTTGTGGAGGTGCAGGTCTGAGGTGTGAGGACTGTAGCACAGATGTAGTGATTCTGAAAATACTTATGGAATTAAAGTTTGAACACACCTGGCCTATAACAAATGCACGAAGTTTATGCAGCAACACCTCAATGAATCACCAAGACACACATATAGGAGGGTCCTGCATTGTGATATTCTTAGGTTTTTTCGGTAAAGTCACGTAGGTAAAAAATTTAAATTAATAAAAGTAAAATAAAAATCACGACGTTTCGGAGGCAACACAAGCTTCCGTCTTCAGGTGGAACAGTCACAGCACGATAGCTGTATCAAGTGCCTCCGAAACGTCGTGATTTTTATTTTATTTTTATTTTACTATTATTAATTTAAAATTTTTACCTACGTGACTTTACCGAAAAAACCTAAGAATATTAATCCTTGCAGACACGAAAGCTTCAAATCTAGAATCTGCATTGTGATGTTCGGTCATAAATTATATCTTTTACGTGATGCTTGTGGGAGAAATTTGTCATTCTGGAAGAAAACTATTTATGACATACCACTCAATAGATCTGCTGCTAGTTATATGTATGTTGAACTTCTTTCGCACCATACGTAGCCAACCGTGCTAATCGGAGGTGCGATTGTTGGGTTCATGATACCCACTTTATTGGGAGTTGTTAAGGGACATCTTGAAGAGATGATAGCCGATGGTCAAGCATGCTGGTGGAGTTGCAGCCAAAGGATGTAACATTGTCTGTTAATGCGTGAGAAGCTGGCTTTTATATTTAGTGCAGTTTTAGGCAACCATTTGATCAATCTGGCCCTGTTTCCTGAAGGGCAAGTCACTACAAATCACAGCAATATACCTTCATATTGGACCGATAAAGAGTCATCGAGACTTACCGCTACAGACGGACATAGATAGACGAACAGAGGGGATACATTAATGGCAGTGTTCTTCACTAGTTTTCAGAAAGGGGGCCACTTTCGCCGATAAGACATCATCGGTAATGTGGTGAGGGCCATCACACATTTGAAACCATTGTTGGGGTTGACAGCAGCACGATGATGATGCCAATGGGGGGGGGGGGGTGTTTTCACTCTCTGTGTATTGTCGGTGGGGGCCGCAGGTCAGGGGCCGCACTAGAGGCCACCAGTGGCCAGTGGCCCCGCAGTGGCCTTGCGGTGAACAACACCGCATTAACGCTTTCAACCTCAGTTGGAATTAATGGGGTTTTTTTAAACCACCTGCCAGGCCCAGTAAATAAGCATCACCACCAGCGGAGTGTGAAATCCCCCTGCCTTGGTGCAGAGCTTCAACAGCTTCACACAGCCAGTCCCCCAGCATGCACCGCACACTCTGACGTGGCCCCGAGTACCGGCTCCCGTCATGCACCGCGCGTTGTAACACGAGGCTACGTTATTAGTCGGAATAACCGTGACTTGAAATTAGTTTTTTCCTTCTAAATCTACAAACCTGTCAACCCATTCAGTTCTTCTCCTTATTCTTGTACAGGGAAATTGAGTTTTCAGGTCTGTACGGCGTCCAGCTGTTTAAATACGGGCTAAGAAATGTCTATTTGTTTGTGTTTCTCCCTTGTGATGGGACTTGGTCGGATGAACGTTACGATTTATAAGGACACTGGGTGACCAATAAGGTCTGAATTGGCGAAAAGGACATTGCAGCAGGATTCATCATTGTACTGTACTTCTATGCTCCTTGCCTTAATCGACCCACACAGAGCAGCCGTGGTGAAATATGGTGAAGAACCCCTCATGAGAGAGCGGCCCTCATAACGGAGTGAATCGCGCAAGGGCTGAAGATTAGCATTTGTAATTGTAAGCTTATCAAATGTTGGGGCTGTCGCCAATGATCTAGACTCGGGATGCGATTCTGAATTTCGGATTTATCCGTAATTCCGAATCGTGTTTATTTTCACAGCCAACAGCCGTTTCGGTCACGTAGATAGAAAAAGAATAACAAAAAAAAAGTTATTAAAAAGTGATTTTACCGAAAGAACCATAGAATATGAATTCCGGCAGTCACGAAAGTTTTAAGTCATAATCGTTCCCTTACCACAATTATTATAATGTTGCAAATATGCAAATAATCCTAACACTTCTTCGTAAACTGTCATTGAAAAATTGTAAATGTCCATCCGCAACGTGACCTTAGCTTTAAGAGGTTAAACGCCTCTATATCTGCCATGATCGTTAGGAGGGGGGGGGGGGACACGTGACGTCACGTCTCACCTGTGGCTCTGTGACGTCACTCGCCGCGCCTCCTTCGCTGTCGCCGCCAGGGTCCGAGCCCGTACGGGTGGCGAGCCCACGTGTCGTCACGGCCGGGACGCGCGCCAACAACCCACGTGACGCTGCGGTGAGGGCGCGCGACCCCGCGAGCTCACCACGTGACGTGACGGCCGGGGCGCGCGCCAACAGCCCACGTGACGCTGCGGTGAGGGCGCGCGACCCCGCGAGCTCACCACGTGACGTGACGGCCGGGGCGCGCGCCAGCAGCCCACGTGACGCTGCGGTGAGGGCGCGCGACCCCGCGAGCTCACCACGTGACGTCACCGCGAGCGCGCCGAGCTGCGGGCGAAGCGGAGCGGAGGCGAGTGCCGCGCGGGCTGCGCCCCCCCAGCTCATCCCCAACCTCCCCCCCTCCGCCCCCCTCCGTCCCCCTCCAAGGGCGAGCGGGCGCGGTAACGACGGGAGAGTTGCGGCTGAATCCGTCCGCGCTGTGCCGCTAAAAGGCACCCGCTAGAGAGAGGCAACGGGCGCGCGCACGCAACTTGCGTTGGTGTCTGAACCCAGACGCGCGGTTTGACGCGGACCCTCGCCCTCCCCTCACGTCTCAGAAGTTCGAGGTCCTCGGCGACGTAATTTGGCGGTTGGAGTGGCCGTCGCACGTCGCGTGACGTCATCGCTCGTCGGCGTCGACTCTCGATTCCCAGGCGACCGGTGTGAGCGATTCGCCGTCGCGATTCTGGAATCGATGGCGTTTCGTCTCCCGTGGGATGTTACTGCGGCCGTGATGGCCACGGCCCCTTTTGTGCCAGGCTAGGTGCACATTGAGGCCGTCACATGCCTTCTGGCGAGCCAGAAGGCATGTGACGGTGTATCTGTGTGAGATAGAGGGCGTCGCGGTGGCTAAGAGATGTTAACTTCCTCGTCTGGTATACGGGAGGACGTAGGTTCGATTCCGACCCTGACCCCTGCTGTTTATTTGGAGTTTGCGTGTCTCTATCTGCCTGTAGAGATGTGAACTACCTCGCCTGGTATACAGGAGGTCGTGGGTTCAATCCCCACCCTGACGCCTGCTGTATATGTGGAGTTTGCAGTGTGTCTCCCCGTTTCGCGTGGATTTTTCTCCGTGCACTCCGGTTTTTACTTCCATATTTAAAATCAACATCACGCGTTCAGTCGATTATCGATTAATTAATCACAAGATAATTAATTAATCACTAAATAATTATTTTAAATAGATTATGTTTTTAGGTGTTATATGTTTTTTCATTATTTGTTTACTGTATGAAATTGTTAGACATTAAGATACAAATGGACAAAAATAAACATCTAACTTTAAAAAGTGACTCTTTACTGTATCGTACTTACCACTCCAATCTCGAAGACTGCATGGGTTTATGTATATGAGCGCAGTATTATTGTATGTAGTGTATAATGTCGTGTATATATTTGACACTGAAATCGAGCATAGCTACTTTGTGTGTCACGTGTAGTGTCTTCAAAAGTTACACCGACACGCAACAAGTCACCTACTTACACTTTATTCACCTATTCTTGCACCAGTTGTAGGCACTCCTATAACTATCTATACGGTCACTTATGGTTAACTTCTCCCTACTCTTATCTACCTTTCGCCTCCCTTATCCTGCGCTCAGCAGCTCTGCTCTCAGCAACTTCGCACACAGCGTCTCCGCACACAGCAACTCTACACCTCCACCGCTGCCCTTACCTACGCTCCCTCAGACCCGCTCACCAGTCTGTCCCGGGTGAGGGGATCACCATCACCCGCCCGGCGACGGCGTAAGGGTTGAGGTTCCTTTGACGGTGACGGCTGGAGCGGCTGCGGCGAGATGTCTTCACACTTGGTCCCCGGCAACAACTCCTCCCGCTCCGCTCACGCACACGCCCTTATATACATTCCTCTGCTAATTATCCGAGACCTCTCGTGCGTCTCTTTAAGCTGTCGCCAGGCTAGCGCCTGTCGGCCCATCAATCAACCATTATCTCCCGTCTCGCTTGCAACACCTCCGGTCTCAGCGTGCACAACCGGTCGACTCCGTTTGCACCTGTGTAATGCGAGCGTATGCTGGCGGTCGCCGATCGGTGGGGTGGGCGTCGCTGCCTCAGCCTCTAAGCCAATCGGGTAACAGGAACTATCGAGGTTAAAGTTCAAGGGCGGAGCCCGAGGGTGCTAGTGGGGTACCATCTACCACCTGATGACGGAGACTTGTGTTGCCTCCAAAACGTGATTTATTATTTTATTTCTATTATTATTTATATTTTTATTAATTTTTACCTACGTGACTTTACCGACAAAAACCTAAGAGTATGAATCCTTGCAGTCACGAAAGCTTCAAATCTAGAACCATCTAGAGAGTTTGTGAAGGGATGTGGCTAGAGGCGTGGTCTGGGTGACGCGGGAAGGGGCTATAAGGAAAAGCCGGAAGGGACTCAGGGTCAGTGAGGAAGATCTGGAAGCGGGGCTACGTCTCGGAACGGGCTCCCAGCGCACCCGTCTGCCAGCGGGGCGAAGAAACAATGTGGAAGAACGCGGAGCTGTCCAGCACGAGAACAAATAAATAAAGAAGGCAGTCGAATGTCGTCGAGCTGATTTATTACACCTGCATTGCCCCTTACAACTGGCGGTTTGTCCGTGCAAACCTCACGCTGCACCTGTTTGTCCTCAGTTGCCCTCGGTTAACTGTGCGCACCGCGTATTTCACTACTCTACACATGCACACGGTGGCGATAGGCGATAGCTGGACTGGGTCACAGCCTTTGGAGCGGTGTTGTCGGTTTGGCCCGGGACAGCGAGATAATGTTGGAAGCAGCCGGATAATCGATGATAAACTATTTATCTGCTTTACATTTTCACGTGACAAAGCCACTTTGTTGAGCTATCATCTGTGGTAGCCAGGTCACTTCTGAAAAAGAGCTAGACAGCTCAGTGGGCCTTAAGTGGTAAAATAAATAAATAAGCTTTCGTTTTTGGTTTAGTGTTGCCCCCTTGCATATATAGGTTTTCTCCAGGAGCTCGTTTCCTCCTACATAAACACTAATCTAGTTACAACTCCACAATATAGAGAGGATCCCAGAGCTTGGGCATTTGCTGGCGCCGGCTCACCGCTTGGCTACTGCTGCTGAATTCCCACTCGTCTGTGGTTCCTGCTCACTCTAGAGTCGTTCTCTCGCTTCAAGAGCGAGTGAGTGAATACCTGTGCGGCGCGTTACGAGTTGAAGTTCTTTTCTGCTGCAGTTGGAATTGGTGGTCAGTCGGCTTTGTTAGCGTGGCACCCAAGCTATGGAACGCCTTTCCACTTTAAATCAGGCAGTCGGTAGACATTTAAGTCTGCTTTGAAAACCCATCTCTTTTTAAAGTGGCCTACCCTCTATAGTTTGGTCAGTTGGCCTGTTTTTGTTTCCTGCTTTTCATGCATTGCGCATTGGGAACCTAGGATGGAATGTGCATTATACATTTGAACTATATTTTTCACATTCTTGCGCCTCTTCCCCCAAACGGTATCCTGATTCTTCTACTATCGATGTTGCATCACGAGACGTCAGTATCCATTCTGTACTTTAACACAGCATTGCAACCTCCCTGTATTTAACACATTCCTGCGGAGGGAGCTGGTAGGAACGTTGGGTTGCTTGGTCAATGGCCAGGGTCAACGGAGGCGTGGTGTATTCCACAAATATGCCTGACTGTGAGGGCGGGCACAAGCCGGCGTGAGTTGGTTAAACGTTGAGTTTTATAAGGGCACCACGAGGTGACCAGCCCCTCCCCGCAGCCCCACCCCTCCCACCCAGCCGCACCCTCCCCACCCAGCCGCTCCCTCCCCAACCAGCCCCTCCCTGCACGACGAACGGACACAATAATCCCCTGTGGGCTGGTGTAACCAGGAGGTTCCAACCAGTAAAAATTTATGTGTAGCTATGGAATTGACAGCAAGGGCGTTGCGGTGGCGAGATGTTAACTACCTCGCCTGGTATACAGAGGTCGTGTGTTCGATCCCGACCCTGATGCCTGCTGTATATTTGGAGTTCGCGTGTCTACCTTCCCGTGGATTTTTTCCCTGGGTCCTCTGGCTGCTATAAATTTCCACGTAATAAGCCACTTCGTTGAGCTGTCATTTGTAATAGCCAGGTCACGTATGAAAAAGAGCTATACAGCTCAGTGGGCCTTACCTGGTAAAATATATATTTGTAGTAAGTTGATTAAAGAGTGCTTCAAGAAAAGCCAACGTCCCTGTGTGTGTGAAGAAGCAGGTGATTTCCCAATGCACCCCATTGGGTCCGATTCAAGTGTTGATAGTGGCAGTTTGTAGTGATATTTGGTCAGAAAAAAATTCGAATTATCCCTCGGTTATCAAGAGCAACTGCCTTTATACCAAAACGTGATTCAGGCCTGGCCACCTCTGACGAACAGCTCATAGCTCAGTGGGCTGTACCTGAAAAACACAACATTACAGGCAATAAAAAATATCGTAAGTCGAAGATGGCCTAGCCTACCCAGGAGTGAATGGTGATAATTTAGCAAAACAGAGCAATTTGCAGTACCGTACTGTATAAACTATATACTGTATGTATTTATTAATTACAATACTGTATTGCACAGTGAAATGTAAAGTAAAAAAACCAAGGTAAATTCTTAGCCTACCTATATGAACTGCAATTTAATAGAAAGTTTTTTCAGGGAACAATCCTATCTGCTATAAAAAAAAACTTTTAACATGCATTGAACGTATCGTATCGTGGTAACCCTGAAATGAAATCGCTAAAGCTACGTATCATACATGCATTGAACGTATCGTAACGCATCATATTGTACTGTACAAGATTCGTACCTCGTACGCTGCTGCGTTTGCCTGCCGCGCAAATTTTTTAATATTTTACAATTTTGTCGTATCGCCATCGTTAGATCGAAATATCGTAAGTCGGACCATCGTAACTCGGGGACTATCTGTACATCCATGAATGAGAGCAAATTATTCCTCTGCACTAATCGCACCTCCGATTAGCACGATTGGCTCCATACGGTGCGAAATAAGTTCATCGCACATACAGAAAGTTGAAAACCAGTTATCAACTACAATGGGTTTTGGCCATTGTTAGAAAGTACACTTTATTGCGAAGAAAATGTCATCAACAATTCACTTGGCAATTTACACAAGACCTGAAATATCTTGAATTACAGAAGATTGACATCCCTTAGCCAAGAGCGATGCTGAAGCGTGGGAAGGTAACTAGGAAACACAGAAACCATCGTGAAGCATGCACGGTAAAGCCACCGCCTCCGCTATAACCGCGCACGTGGCCGCATGATATTCTCACCGAACCTTGTAAGCCACAGGGCTTGGGGGGCATGCATATGCGTGGATTAGCGCGCACGGTACGGACACCATAAACAGCGCACAATGACATGCTGATGGACAATCGACTTCGGTGGTACTGTACACATGTTTTTTTTTTACACAGGGCACAATTTCCTGATGAGACTCGAGGAAACGATAAAGAAACCAATGTTTTTTTATTTTACCAGGTAAGGCCCCGACTGAGCTGTGGTAGCTCTTTTAAGAAGCGACCTGGCCACAAATGATAGCTCAACGAAGTGGCTGATCGTCACGTGGGAATTTATAGCAGCCAAATACTCCTCAAGCGCATGTTGATTCTAAATGTGGGGGGGGGGGGAAACCCTAGGACCCGGAGAAAAATCCACGCACCCACGGGGAGAGAGAGACATTTCGAGGCGAACAAAGTCTCACCCGGGTTTTCTATGACGCATTGCTATTAAAGAGCCCAATAATTGGTATATTGAAATGTGATTTTACTGCAGAGGGTAAACAAGCTCCCTTTTTGTGACTTTATGTAAATTTATATTTTGTTTGAATAAAAGTGTTTACGGGATTTTGCGTTTCTCTTTGATGTGCATAACTATGCTGGGACTGCATCCGACAAACCATTTAACTTACACATGCGTCGGTATGTACAACTTGATAACACTGTAATCAACTAAAAACTGACAGTATGTATTGTTAGGGTGTTTATGAATTGTCTGAGGTTGCTTAATCTGTGGAACTGCCAGTGTCTCTGAGTTAGACGAGGCATAAATATTATTTGCCTGTAAGAGACCACTTTCTGTGCGTTGTTTACACTACGTTTTTTTTATGGATGCTGTGTGTTTTTTATTCCTTAATATAATGCCATCGTGTTTTAGGCTCCGTCTACATTACAATTAATATGGCAGATTAAAAATCGTGTTTTTAGAGATACTTTGTTTTTATTTAAGATAATTTGTATATTGCGATTATAATTTGCTATCTATTTTTTTACTTCGCTTATTTGTTATTGTTTATTATTGATTTATTTTTACCGTCACTTGTTGCGTATGTCGGAGGAAGTGGTGGTGTTGTTTTTTGTTGATGAAACACGATTCGAGAGCTCCTTGGCTCACAGGGTAATGCAAAATAAACTGAAACTTAATGGACAGCTGAGGAAAACCAGTTTGGGTTCGGAAATATATATTTTTGCACGGACATCATTTGCCGTAGCAAGTGTAAAGCGTTCCAACCACCCCCCCAAATCTACACTCAATTCGTCTGGTCCAATTCACCTTATGTCACGTGACTTTTTGATAAATGTAACTCAACACAGTATCACTTAAAAATTGTGCATTTTTTTTCCATGCTGTCATGGTGGATTATAGGTAAATAATAATAGATCTGCATCACCACATTAGAATTACATCTTGGTTGATCTGCCTATAGGTTGTTTAATACTGTAGTGCGTTACCTCAAAATCCACTACGGCAACATATAGCGAATGCTTTTGCACCATGTCGCTGGGTGATGGTGAAGGGACCCACCCCACAGTGTTCATGGAGATCTCTTGCCTACACGAGGCAATCCATACCAATTGTAATGAGCAGGCTAAATGGGGCACAGGAGGGCCAGAGAAAGATGGGCTTCATTTTATTTACCCGAAACCATGTTGGCGCTCACCCACTGCAATAGTAAGCTGCTCATTAGTGAAACAGGCATGTGTCCGTTTATTTTGTAGATTAAAAAAAATGCATGTTCATCAGGATTTCATTGTACACGTATGGTAGCTGGGGACCTCGTAAGCGACTGTTTGGACCTGTCCATGAATTGGCAAGCCTCCCTCTTTCCAATGTGTTTTCGGGTCATACCATATTCTTGTACCATGTTTGTTGTCCTTCCCCTGTACCGCCGATTAGCACGGTCGGCTAACACACGTACACGTTCGGCTTCTTCGGGAGCTCTTGTGAAACTGAAGAAGCTTGCAAAAAACGTCGGAGACATCACGCCCGACAACGCGCGGTGCAACCATAAAAAAAACACATCGAGAGAGGGCTACGAAGCACAATAAAAACGCGAAAACGTACGCAGCAGAACTCTCCATCAGTAGGGCGGGGGCCCTCACGGGCACCGTGCCGACCCCTTGGGCGCGTGGTGGCCGGGGGCCTCACAGGGGGCCCACGTCCCACCAATGCGTGGCGGCGAAGTGCGCCCGGCGCGTGCTGGAGCCGCAGTGGACCTCGCCCTTCTTCACGTGGTGCGACAGAAGGTCGTCCACGAAGGAGCAGCGCAGGCCGAGGGGCTCGAGCAGCGAGCACACGCTGGTCTCGAGGGCGCACTGCTCGTCGATGATCGGACCAAACGGCTTGGGGATGGCCAGCTCCTTGTTCAGCACCACCATGTTCACCTGCGAGTCGTGACACACGCAAGAGGTGAATTTTCTTTCTCGTGTGTATGTTTATCTTCTTAGCAGCGTATGTAAACAACCGCGCTAATCGGATGAGTGTCTCGCAGTTTATAACGGTTTGTTAGAAACGTCTTTACCGTGTTCACCTTTCCACAATAAGGAATACGGCGTTTAGACAATTCTGGCCGTCCCCTTATGATGCTAATTGTAATTATTGGCGAAACATTGTACTCATTGTGAACCCGAGGTTTGCCGCGCAACATTGCAGCAGCAGCAACAACGATGAGGGCGGCCACACGCACCACGTTGGGGAAGTAGGCCTCGGCCTTGCTCTTGTTGAGGAGGAAGAGCGCGGGGAGGTCGATAATGTCCGCCTCCTCCAGGCCCAGCTCCCTCTTGAGCACGTCGCGGTTCCAGTCGATGCAGCGCTGCCACCACACACAGGACAGATAAACGGGGAGCCGGGGATCGCGTCCCGTCAAGGCCATGTGGCAGGTGCCTCCCCTACCCCGGCAAGCTGTTAACGGCGCTGTTTCCACCGCTGCGTACGTTCAGTGGTCCCTCGGTCGATGATTCCATCGATTAACAATCCGCCTCCCATACGGTCACATTTCTATCTAGATTTGAAGCTTTCGTGACCGCAGGAATCTATACTCTCTGGTTCTCCCGGTAAAGTCACTGTGGTTTTCCCACCTGATTGCTTGTGTTGCAATCGAAACGTCGTGATTTATTTTATACCTACGTGACTTTACCGAAAGAACCAGAGAGTATGGGTCTCATTTCTATTAACGATACATTTTTAATGAACGATACGGTTTTACGATATCACGCGGCCGCCCAATTCGGCCAATCGGAGCGGTCCCAAGTGGAGTCAGCCAACCTCAGCTTCTCCATCAACCCCTTAAGCCGCTATCCATATTCTTAGCCAAAGGCAAGACATTTTATTAATTACTTATCCATTTTTGTATTAATATAAATACTCTAATATGTTCCTATAACGTGTATTTATTAAAATTGCGTGTTTAAATATTATAACCTATGTTTTTAGGGTGAAAAAGATGAACTTCTAGTCGTCTTGGGAACAAATTAAGCCTTTAACGTGTATTTCCTATATTCGATTAATAATGATATCAAGTAACGATGGTTTTCGTGGACCCAGTTATCATCGTTGACCGAGGGAGCATCGTAAATCTGTCCAGCGCCTGGAAGGGCAATCGCTCGTGATGATAGTATAGTCGCTCCGGTGTTTGTCAGCAGTCATGGAACATTCATTGACTTAAATGGATTCTTTCTGGGCAGTCGCCGCTGATTGAACCGGGTCCTCAAGTGTTGTGAGTTGATGGTCTCTGCATTAAATAAAAATAACAAAAATCCCGTCACGTTAAAGTTGGTTCTGGAATTCATTCGGATAACATTTCAGCTCTGGGAATTCAAAATGTTGGTTTGACTGTCATGCCATGAATATTAGTCTGTCACAGAGGAAAGTGCTGCCCCCTACTGTGTGAATCGGAGGTCACTTGCCGGGATTTTCAGAACTAGTTCGATGCTATTCACTTCCGTAGACAAGAACGTTCGCACTGCTGTGCGAGAACTCCATTTGGGAACTTTATCTCGCGATTGAAAAGGAGCTTTTTAGCTCGTCGGATTCCTCCAGTACAAATACATATTTTGATTCTGATGATGCCAAACGTGCAATCGGAATAAAATTGGGTAAATCGACCACAAATTTATATATTTTTAAAAATCCGATTCTTACATTCACGAAGCGTGCATGCCAATTTTTTTTTATCAGAATATCTATCCTGGAGGAATCCGATGAGCTATAAAGCTCTTTTTCACAGATGGCCAGTAGGGGGGGGGGGGAGAACGTTACAACAACGAACAGTAGAAAACATGATAATAGTGCAAAGTACAAGAAAGGTAAACAAATCACCCACATACAAATAAAGCTAAACCATCCCCATCCTAAAAGGCAAAGCACACTGAAGTTCCTCCTATTCAAATAAACCAATACTATTTTTTTTATGTGACCAGGTAAGGCCCACTGAGCTATAATGCTCCTATTCTTAAAGTCACAGAGATAGGTAAAAAAGATATATTATTTAATAATTTTTTGAGTATTATTTATAATTTTTTGAACCTATCTACGTGAACCTATATACGTGACTTTATCGAAAGACCCAAAGAATATGAATTCCTGCAGTCACGAAAACTTTAAGTCAAAATTCATGAAGCTATTTTTCAGAAGCGACCTGGCTCAACAAAGTGGCCCATCATTTGTATCAGCAAAATAATGATTACATGATTTATTCTAATCGTTGAATTGTGCATCTAAAATTCGATTCCTTACAAGTTTATGAAAAAAAAAATTTGTGTGGAAAAAAATTGATGTGACCCTGCATGCGCAAGAACAGGCGAGATGTTTCGAATGAGACGTTGCAAACCGCTGCCGGGGTGGTGAGCGGGACACCTCACCTGCACGTAGGTGTTCTCCATCTTGAACTTTTCATCCACAAGGATCTCGCTGATCACAGCAGAGCCCTTGCTTTTCAACACTGAGGGAACAACAAACGTACACACAAAGAGGGCAGAGTCAGTCCTAGCTTGTTCTCTTTCTCTCTAGGTGATTTGAGGATCTTCTCATTCACAATCCCGACGTTCTTTCTGCACAAAATTATGAGTGTGTGTGTGGCGGGTGGTGGTGGTGGTGGTGCCTGTCTCCGTTTGACAGCCGTAACGCAGCGGTGGGGCATTCCACATTCATACGAAGGGGACGGTATCTCCGTATGACGATCACTTTTAACGAGTCGAATTGACCCCCCCCCGCGACCAAGGTTTGAACTCGCAACCTTCTGATTTTAAGTTTAGCGCTCTGCAAGAAATTAACTCGGCCAGCCGCAGAACAGGTGTCCCAGATAGACCCAAGTAGATGGTGGATATTGTAAAAATTTACCCTTTCCCATTCCGATGACGTACACGTGTACGTCACGTGTACGGCGTCAGTTTTAATTTAAGTTTTTCTTACAATTCCGTTCCGATGACGTACGATCTTAGGCACTATGTACACGTACGTACACACACGTGTACATTCCCGATGACGTACATGTACATCGTCTGAACGGAATTGGAAGAAAAACTAAAAATAACTTAATCGGTACGTCTTCAGGTCGGAAGACGTACCGAGGTTCACACAAGGCCATGCGGGAGGGCGTATGGCACAGTTTGGCGCCACCTTTCATAGAGTGCGGTCGTGTCACTACGGTTCTCTGCGGTGAGTAACAATGTATTTAAAAACAACGGCGCATTCCGAGATTCAGCGATGAACGGGACCCACCCTGCACCTTGCAGATTTATTTTTGGTAACTCCGTCCCACCACGCACATAAACGCCGCGACCCACCTGGCGTGGATCATTCTGTTGTCATGTTGTCCAAGCGCAGCGACGAATGCGCAGAAGAAACAAAACTTTGAAACTTTGATTAGCGCATCGTGTAGACCTCGTCGAGGAATATATTGCCATATCGTTCGCCTTCAACAAACATAAAATGATGTCGCAACGCAGTTTATGCGAGAGCCGGGGGATTATGGGACCCCGGGGTCCCTCCTTAAGGTTCAATCGGTAAGTTTTATTAACTTCTGCACGAGTGCGTTGTTTGCGGATTAAACGCACATATATACGGTGGGGGGAGGCCTTCATCCAGTAGCGGACTGGCAAAGGGCTGCTCGTCATTGCTCAATATTAAGAGTCCAATATCCGTAAACAAAAAAGAAAATAGGCCAACAATCCACTTTGCTCTACTGCCACGCACTCTGCAGCTCGTATTCCTGCAGGTCAAGAGGAGTTTGTGCGTACGTTGAAGTACTTTCGCACCGTACGTAGCCAACCGCTCTAATCGATCACTTCAAGAGAGACCTTAAAATTATTTTGAAGGGACACGGCGTGACCAGACGGAAACACGCATTGGCGATGCTATCAGCGTGATTTTACGTTTTCTTAGATGCCGATTTGCGCCACATCTCTACTCGCTCACCCTCCGGGCGACTCTCGAAGAGGCGCCTCTGACCATGTCCCTGCTGGTGCAGCTCCTTGAGGAGACGGAGACACGCATCGGGACTCGCGAGCAGCAGCCGGAAGCCCTGTGGGTCGCACGGCACCACAAGCACATCGCACACAACGACAAAACATCACACACAACGACAACACATCGCACACAACGACAACACATCGCACACAATGACAACAACACAAACGCATCACACA
>CM025647.2:961232-982104 GCA_014621495.2 Entosphenus tridentatus
CCCTTGTGACTCTTTAGCTGCCCCCTTGTGACTCTTTAGCTGCCCCCCATTTGGCTCATTGGCTTCCCCCCCCCCTTGCGTCTCTTTGGCTGCCCCACGTTTGCGAGCAGCCGTTTTTTGTTGTTAAAACTGAAATCGTAACTAGGATTGAACGTAAAAGATAATTGGTAAAATGTCAGGGAATGGCGGGTGTCACTCTTGGAATGTCTTGGTGACAACAAGATATGCAGTACAGTCAAACTGTATTGTTGAAGATTCACAAAGGGGGGGGGGAGAGGGAACTAAGTAGACGCAGTTTATTTCATCACCTATGTTGTTTATTTAAGTCAGCATGTGTGTGTTGTCATCTGTTGTGTACCCGCTGCTGTGTTTGTGTGGAACAAGTAGCCCCGCATAGGTTTACAGGGCGGTCCAGACAGATGTCTTGTGAACCCCCAATTAATTTACCTCTTATTTCCCTCATTAAAATGCAAATCAATTTATAAATATTTTGACATGCGTTTTTCTGGATTTTGTTGTTGTTATTCTGTCTCTCACTGTTCAAATAAACCTACCATTAATATTATAGACTGATCATTTCTTTGTCAGTGGGCAAACGTACAAAATCAGCAGGGGATCAAATACTTTTTTCCCTCACTGTATGTTCTCCGCTTTCACAAATCCACACTTGAAGTATGGGTTCATTGTGCAGAGTAGGGATGCCTCCATCCAGCAGTAAATTGACGAAAGGTCTGCGCGTGTGCCACATGAGGGCCGTGTTTTAACTTTGGTTTTTATGTTACCATTGCAGAATTCCATGATTATACCATCAGCAGGTGATGCCGAGTGTCCTCCGACAATGTACGAAGGGAAATCCCATGCGTGCTGCTTGCTCTGCCCTCCAGGTGGAGTGACAAACACTCAGATGGAAACACAAATGAATACATTGTGTTTATAGATGAGGCTTCGATAGAATGTGATGAGTCATACATTATCCATGTTCACGATCCACTCGCAGACCTTGAAGAAAGTTCACTTCTATATCACTATATCAGGGTGTTCACTCGAACAGATTGAATGACAATTCGAACTGGGTCGTTAAAGCATCAAAATTAACACATTACACACGGGTCCATGTGTACAGGGTGGTCCAGATGTCTTGTGACCGCCCCCCAATTAATTGACCCCTAACATGTTTTGCCCGTTTGCATATTCATTTCTGTTTTTAAAAACCTCACTTTTGAAAACATTTTTTTTATAACGTTTTGTAGAATTAAATGGTGGTCACAATACATCTGGACCACCATGTACACTGTTGTGGTGGCCGCGTCGGGCACCACTTGCCCCCCGGGCCCCCTGGGCCCCCCTGCATCCCCCCCCCCCCCCTTCTTACTCCTCCACACGCCTCTTTTGGGCCACCACCATAAATGTTGTCTCAACGGTTATTTTGACTGCATTCCTTCATAGGCTCAATTGTATGTATATGTATTCTTGGTTCTTTCGGTAAAGTCACGTAGAAGGGAAAAAAAATACAACAATAAAATTTTCACGACGTTTCGATTGCAACACAAGCAATCATCATCAGGTGTGAAAACCACAAGCAAGAAACGTCGTGAGAATTTTAATGTTTAACTTTTTTATTATTATTTTATTATTTCCCTTCTACGTAACTTTACCGAAAGAACCAATAATATGAATACGTGCAGTCACGAAAGCTTTAAATCGAAATGTATGTATATGGTCAACCGTGCTAATCTGAGGTGCGTGTCTTCAAATGCATGCTGCTTCAATGAGCCGTCTTCTGGTTTAATTATGCATTTATTGATCTACTGAGTATGTTTAAAGCAAATTATGATCTAAACCCAACTTTGTAGGAACATTCAAGTTTGAAGACTGCAAGAGCAATGGAGGAATGCCTGTTTGTCTTTCCTGCATGGATGAGACTTTCATGGAAACTTCTGGAAACGCTACTCATTGCAACCCATGCAGTACCTGTGGTGAACGTAAGGAATCTATTCAGTTTGTTTAAATGTAAAACAATTACAATTACCAGGGATACACTTTATAAAACCTGCAGTCTTTTCCAGGCAAACGTTTTCAAGAAATTTGATAATTTACCTGATATATTATTTTTTGTTTACAATTTTTATCTACGATCAGACACTAACAACTACTCCAAAAATATATATTTTTGCAGAAAAATTGTTGACGACTTGATTCAACTTCTTATATTTAAACACGTACCCATCAGAAACCGCTCAATTTAAAGATTCGGTTTTTTTTTACGAGAAAGAACAAACATGAATTAACGTAATACTTTGTGAGGGGAAGCTCCTATCTTTTACCGTTTATCGAATTATTCTGATTTGAACATAAAAAAAAGTGCGAATTTTTTTTCGTCCAAACCCGCTTGAATCCGAAATAGCTCAAAAACAATAAAAGATAGACCAATGGTTCTCGCTTGAATTTTATTTGCAGTTTAACGCTTTATCAAACTAAAAAAAATGCAATCTTATATTTTGAACGGCTTCTGAATGACACGCAACAAACATTTTTATGGGGCACAAAATTTAGATTTGGGGGCCATACAATAAAAAGCTCAGATTTGCATAATTTGCCTGTTGTGTGTGTCCTAAAAGCTACATATGTACCCAATTTCAGCATTCTACCTTCGTCGGGAAGTACCCTAGAGATTTTAGAGACGAACATTTATCCAGATAGATTAATGTTTTTATACAGATTGGAAAACATACCAATACAAATAATTAAAACAGTAACCAATAAATAATTACAATTCACAAAAAATTGCTGCTTTATTAAAAACTAACCAATGAATAATAGCAATTCACACATATAACTATTTTTGTGACAACCAATAAATTAACACATCTCCGATTTGCACGGTTGGTTACATACGGTGCGAAAGAAGTTCAATATGCATACATACATTTTGAACACACATTGAAAACATCACAGCCCCTATTTACAGCCCAAGACTGGGGGACATTTTCCCAATTCTAGCAACTGCCTGATGATACTCTTTGTAACTATCACCAAAACATCGTACCTATGTAGTGACAGGGTGCCATCTGTTGACCATGAGGGATAACTACGGGTATGGGTGTGCTATATAACAGCCAACTATAAGGGGGGTGTAACTGGGCCAAAGGTCAGGGGCGGGGATCAGTCGGGAAGCTCCTGGAACCTGCACGAGAGTTCTAGAAAGGGGGCGTGGCCGGAGGCGGGGCTTGGCCACGCTGAGGAGTATAAAAGGGGGAGGTAACCGGAGGTTCGGGGCTGTCGTGGGGCTTCAGGCCCTGGCTGCTGTCGCTGTCTTTGCCGTCATCTCTTCATCATCGTCCGGCCGTATAGCCGATCCGCTGTACGGTCCCCATCGTCGTCGTCACTGTATTAGTCAGCCAGCTATATAGTAGACGTCGGCGATGTGGCTGTATGAGTGGGTCAGCTTTACGTAGCCCAGTGTATATGTCGCTCAGCGATTCTGCCTGTAAAGTGTGAGAAATAAACCAGGTCCCTGTGGGGTGGGCTGGTAGGAACAAACAAATGAATGGCTATAATAAAATGAAATGGCAAAAAATGGGCGCCAATAAGTGGACGGAAACGTAGACGTAGTGGAACATAGGAAACAATAAAGTAGTAGTAACCGTTGTGGAAAAAATACTAGTATTGCAAAGTATGTACCTACGTGAGTGCAGCTTGGAGCAGACATAGTGAGTAGTAACAATCTGCACAATATGCAGATTGTTACTACCCCTGCCGCGGTAGCCCCGCCCAGCCCCGCGTAGCCCCGCCCAATACACCCCTAGCGGGGGAGAAATTGCCAGGCCTGGCTCTAGGCTGGAGACCCGCTGACGACGGGGAGGTAGGGAGTGTATTTTCACACACGCGGGGGTACGATACGAAGGGAGAGTGTGAGGCCTAGTTCTAGGCTTGAGGCCTAGTTCTAGGCTTTAGGCCTAGCTGTAGGCTTTAGGCCGCTGCGAGTAAATTTTTTATTTAAAAGTTTTAATTATTTATGTAAAAGCTTTCAATTTAAATGTTTCTATTTCAAAACATCAGGGAATGTAACATTGTTAAACATTAACTCCCTTTCACATACGCGGGGGTACGATACGAAGGGAGAGTGTGAGGCCTAGTTCTAGGCTTGAGGCCTAGTTCTAGGCTTTAGGCCGCTGTGAGTTAATTTTTAATTTAAATGCTTTAATGATTTATGTAAAAGCTTTAAATGTATTAAAAACATAAGGGAATGTAACATTGTTAAACATTAACTCCCTTGCACACACGCGGGGGTACGATACGAAGGGAGAGTTTGAGGCGTTGTTCGAGGCTTTAGGCCTAGCTGTAGGCTTTAGGCCGCTGCTAGTAAATTTTTTATTTAAAAGTTTTAATTAAAAACTATCTGTGGGAATTTTAAGGGAATGTTATACACTTGTTTCGACAGGAAAGCCGAAAGCGTCACTGAGTGTAAAGGTTTTTGTAGGGTCATGCCAAGTGTTTGCAGTAGGGGGCGATGTTGATACACGGACGGACGGACGGACGGACGATATAATCTATTGTTGGCTGGTCCACTTCGTTCCTACCAGTACAAGGAGCCCTCTACAAGTCGTATCTCAGAAGTCGCTCACTACACCTGTTTTAATTATGTGATCTAACCACCCAACACAACGATGTTGTTGAAGCCATGATAAATTTGGCGCGTTTGTTCATCACGTGACAACTTTATTAATTGACTCTTTCAGGGTTTACGACACATTTTATTTATGCAATCTGACCCCCAAAAAAATCAATTATGAATCATAATATTGGTCGCGAAAGCCTGCATGTTAAACATTTGTAAGCAAAACATTGCAGTATTTACACCGTTACTATACCATGCATCGAATAATTATGTTATTGCTTTTGCAGATGAGGTTTCTCAGCCTTGTCAAGCAAAACAGAATACCAAGTGCAGCTGTAAAGATGGCTTCTATCGTTCCGATCCCTCACAGCCTTGTCAACCGGAAAGTAAGTGTTTAGATTGGTGACCAAATCCAAGAGGTGACACTTTTTTGCTGATTGGCCGTGTCGGTGGTGGAGGGTTACGACACATTTATAAATGACGTGATCTAACCCAAAAATGTTTATTATGAACAAAAAATGTACCACGCAAAATTAGGTCCGACACTTAATTTGACTAAATTGCAGATGCGTATCGGTTATTCGATAAATCTATACCGCGACAAGTTTTTACACGACAAATGTTTATCTATAGGTCATGATATCAGTTTACACACCTTTGCAATTAATTGCATTGCGCATTTCAATTGTTTTTTTTCTAAACTCCACTTCGAGTACAAATTACGATCACTTAAATGTTCTTTAACTGTCGTAAACTTCCATACGTCTTCGAATAATTTAAACTTCACGAACTATAATGCTCATGACGCACATGCTGCCAGTTATACAACAAATAAAGACGTGAATTAAATACAAAGACGATGGGGACGTAGAATTACCATGTTCTCAGTTACTCCATAAACATTTGGCAAAGCACTCATTTAATATATCTGTCATGGCTATTTGTTTTGAATAGTTTACAATTTGAACAACTAAGTTTGATATTTCACAAAGATTTTACCAGGAAATCCCTAAGAAAAATCAAACGAGTAATGTTTAAACACAATTTAACATTTTGCTGAGTGGATCATATGGTTATTGTTGGATCTTACATCTTACGAATTATCATAGTCCTGCATTGCCATTCCGTGGAAATCAAAGTAATTTCCACCAGTTTAAAGTTAGAACATTCTGCTGGTTTGCCTGGTGAAATAGGAAAGAGCCTTCCATGAACATCCTGGAGGGGCAGGTCCACGGCTGACTTTGTTGTTTAGTAAATTCCAAGTGTAAAGATGTTTTTTTTGCAGTGCCGTATGATAAGCTCTTTTTACAGTGAATGACACTGGGTAATCAAAGCTCTTCAGAAGCTGTGTTAACATTACTATTAATGACCAGCAGATGATCAACCATTTAGTCACTTGCTCTCCTTGAATTATATATTTTGGTCTTGTTTTTTTTTACATTTTAGACATTCAACTAAAAGTGATGATCATCATTATCGCTGGATTCATTGTGGTCTTTTTTGTGAGTTTCCTTTTATATTACCTCTGTAAATGCAATCCCAGAATTCAAGAATTTAGTATGGAACGGAGAGGATTTCTAACAGGTATGATTCATATATTGAGTTTGACTCTACCACAATGCATTGACCACCATCCATTAAGTGATTTCATATCTTGCCTTTTTTCCTTCTTTGATTAAATTCGGTTAGCTACAATTTTGATATCAACGAGGGCTGCAAATTGGAGGTGGTTTAAATTCGTTTGTTGTCTTAATACAGATTTTTTGGGAATATATATTCTAATATTTCCGTGAATAATGTTGTGAGAGCATGTCTCCTTGCCTCTCTTCTATTGCTGTTTGTATGTCGTCACTAATGATGACACATAAGCATGGCAGTTCCTCCTCGTTGTTTTGTAATGAAAACCCTTGTTGATGAGAGCTTGGATGACTGCATGTTTTCTCAATGCCTCTTTGTTGTAAGATTATCAAAAGATCCATGTGTAATGGTAAATGGTTTTTTTTTAGGATCTGATTGATAGTATTATATGGTCAATGGTAGAAACCCTTCACCTAAATCCAGCTTGCGTCTATGGTTGGTTTCCTCTAAAATGTTGATTCTGTTCCACAATTGATATGCCTCATTCCATGATTGTTTGATCTAATTCTGCGTCAACATTTGATGAACAAGTCTTATTATTGTGGATTAATTTATTTTTGAAAACTGCTAGACTAAACTTAATACACATCTAAATATATAGAGTGATATATTTTAAAAAATACTTCATAAATACGTACGTAATTTTCACATTTCAATTATATTCTTGCATATCAAATGTGTGTCATATTTTAACAGTTTTACTCCATCCAACCGTCTTTGGACTAATACTATACTTTTATATCTGCCATTTAGATGGAACATTTCAGCAATACAATGAATTTTTAGCGAATAAAACACAAAACATAGCGCATTATGACTATAAACTTGGAGAAAATGTGCTGTTACAAAACATATTTGTACAACCCCTGCTCAAGAATCAACGTTGCACCATGGAAGCCAACGACTATGATTTTATATCTAACGCGAACAAGTATAGCCAAGTCACGAATAATCTTACCGAAACATTTGACAGGAATAAACTCTTTCAGCCGAAGACAGAAAATGGCAAAAAGCCTCGATTGGTTGTTCTGGTTGGTGTTCCAGGCATTGGGAAAACGACCCTGACTCAAAATATCGTCCACCAACTCGCAACCGGAGTTAATTTGTTTTATTTCGAGTTTAAGATTATTGTTTACATCACCTTGAGAAAGTTCAATAATTTGACCAATCCAATGTCACTTCGAGAACTATTAAGGAATGAGTATAGTGGACTTGAACGTATAATCTACAGTGTGTCTGAAAGTCAAGATATATTGCTGATCCTAGACGGTTTGGACGAATTAAACAATCCCATTGATTTGGAAATTGCTTGCAATGATCCAAAGAAGAAAACATCTGTGGAAAATATTATTGCTGGCATAGTGGGAGGCAATCTGCTACCAGGTGCCTCCGTATTGCTCACAACACGGCCAGTTGCACTTAATCAGTTAGCTGATCTAAGAATAGACAACATTTTTGAAATAGTTGGATTTTCAAAATCTGAGCAAAATGAATACTTCTCAAAGTTTTGTAAAGATGATGAACTTGGATGTAGAGTATTGAGGTGCTTGGAAAATAATGAAAATATCTTTCAGTTCTGCTACCTCCCTGTATTCTGCTACATAGTTGGTTTAGCAATCCAGCCACGTTTGGAAGAAACCTTAGCTTCAGGGTTGGTTTCCAGCACTCTAACTGAGCTGTTTTCCACGTTCTTGTTATTTATCATAAAAAGTCACAATGCCGAGCCCAGTATGTCTCGGAAAATGATCACTTGTTTTGCAAGAATGGCATTGTGGGGAATGCAAAAGAACATTCAACTGTTCGGAGAAGAGGATTTGAAAGCATTCGAAATCGATGACGGCAGTCTCCACACGACCAAAGGCATCTTTCTGGGTGAAATATTCAAATGTGAAGAGCATAAGGGAACCAAAATGTATTCATTTATTCACCACACAGTGCAGGAATTCTTTGCATCATTGGCGTTGTACCTTAAAGTCCCTAAATTCAATTGTACAAGCAATCCTGTAGACGAAGTTATCGAAAGTTTTGAGGGACGCACAGATGGGCGGCATGATGCCTTCAAATTATTCTGCATTGGATTGGCTTCGCGACAGTCTTGGGACAAATTTGACAGTGTGTTGGGATTTGCATCTCAGCATTCTCAAGAACAAATCACCAGTTGGCTCAGACGCAGCATAGAGCAACCCCAAAGGGACAAATGCAAGCTCCTGAGCCTCATGCACCACTTGTACGAGTTGCACGAACCTACTGCCATATGCAGTGTCCTAGAGTCCACATCAACAATTGATTTATCACTCACAAGGCTTTCTCCACTTGATGTCACCGCGATTGCCCACGTTCTGCAGAGCCTGACTAGGCCTCTGGATAAATTCTGGCTAAATGGCTGTGAGATCGGCCCCGAGGACGTTAGAAAACTCCTGAAAGTACTCCTCAAATGCAAGCAGCTGAGGTAAGCTTTGTGGAGCCGCTCTTGCTACCTTTTGTGCACTCGCGTATACACGGCATACATCATCCGTCACCATCTCGTGTGCGCCATCCTCGTTCCAGAGGGTTGGCGGCGTGTAGCACCTCGCTCCAATTCTCTCTTCACCGGTTATGCTGCATAGTTAATCTCCATCTCCCTTCCATTCGCTCACGTCATATGTTCATGGATGAATCACGATTCATAATAGATATTTGGGTATGGTCATGTAATGATCTGTCTAAATCTGTATCATTAAGAACCCTCCACCACCCGGCACAGCCAAACTAATCGTCACTTGTACGAGCACGTGACGATTACTGTTGTTTGAGGGCACTGGGTAAGTTGAGGAGCAGTCCTCTCAACCCAGCTTAGCCAACAAATATAAGTTTGTATACAATATTTCTCAACTTACTAGCCCACACGTCTATTAGAAATGCAGCAATTTGCTTCGAATACATCCCATGTTAGAATACTCTTATATAAGTGCACAACTTTATCTGTGATGAACTCTGCACTTTCCGTCGTTTTCATGCAGGGGGCGCTGCAAACCTACGCGCCCCCTGCATGAACGACGGAGGCGCAGGGACAGACGTTCGATTACGTTGGAATCGATCTGCAGACAGCAGTCTTCTCGCATGGCCAGCAGCTCTGTGTCGCCTTATCTCGATCCCCCAATCCCAAACGGGTGAAAGTCCGCATCGAACCGAACCCCCCAGCAAGGCCATCCACTTAATAACGAGAGAAAATTCACGCGAAATGCCTTTTTCAATTAAGTCTTCTAGATGTAAAATGATATTAGCTTTTAATGAAGAAATTAAATGATCTAATTCAAAACGTAATACAATTTAAAGATGTTTCATTTTAAAACTTCAAAACGGAGCATCGGGTGCTTGCCTGAATGCGTCGTTCGTGTGCAATTTTTTTCGTGACTTTCCTGGCGCCCCCTCACAACCATTTTAGGCGCCCCCCAACAACCCCCAGTGTTAGAATAAACACGTAAATGTGTGTGAAACCTTATGTTGATAATCATTATAAGCAACCATTGTAAATAACAGATTAGGTGGGAGTAACGGTGAAGACAATGATGAGTCATGGGTGAGAGTGGAGTTAAATGGTACAGGACTGGGGAAGGATCAAGCGTGGAGGGCAGTGCTATACCGTAATCTCTGGATTGTAAGATGCTCGGAGAGTCAGCTAAACCCCAAACATGTTTTATTGATTTCAGCAGGAAGAGCCCAATGAGCTGTTAGGCTCTATTTCATGGGCATAATGTGATGGTAACACATTAAGTTGTGTTCCCACTGGCAATGAATTAATATAAATCTTTGTCGCCCACATACACACATCTACCAGATTATGATACACACCCACATCTCTAGCTTTAAATGCAGAACAATATGATATTCGTTTTACTTCTTCCCTTGGGAAGTCAATAATAGTACCTATAAGTCTTCTTGGTTCTTTCGGTAAAGTCACGTAGAAGGAAAATAATAAAATAATAAAAAGAAAACATAATAAAATAATTCTCACGACGTTTCGACAGACCTGTTCTCCACCTGAAGACGTCTGCTTGCGTTGTGGCCGAAACGTCGTGAGAATAATTGTATTATGTCTTATTTGTATTATTTTTTTATTTTCCTTCTACGTGACTTTACCGAAAGAACCAAGAAGATGAATCCCTGCAGTCACGAAAGCTTTAAATCGAAAAGTACCTATAAGCTCAACATAATGTTTATTTTTTTACTTCTCTTCCTATTTTTCTTTTAGACTTGGTGAAAACAAAATCGGAGATGAAGGTGTGAAGATTCTAATCGAAGACGTGGAAAGCGACGCTGGGATTTTTGAGGATTTCAAGTGAGTACTCTTTGAGTCTTCATAATTTTAATTTCATTCTTCTGATTCTGTAATACTTTATTCTTTTGATTTATAAACGTTTACTCGTCCTCATTATTCTGTTAATAGATTGTCATCACTATCTTAGTGATTACAATATACATTTAAAACCCCATTTTTATGGAATATTTTTACTTGTTTTAAACTATTATTCTTTCAACAGACCTGCTATTTGGGTATATCTAGCATGGGATATTGTAAACACATTGTACCAACAAGAAATATCTCCATAATAAACATTTTTGGGTTAGATCACGTTATTTATAAATGTGTCGTAACCCTCCACCACCCGACACGGCCAAACAGTAAAAAATGTGTCACGTTGACAAAAGACAAATAGTTCACTACTTTAGCCTACCGGTGTGTTGAAGAGTGATTTAACATCATTTACAATTTTTGAGTACGACGTTTCGCTGGTAATTACATCCAGCATCATTGGCCAATTTGCCAGAATAGTCTTTTGTAAATGTGACGCATTTTCTACTGTTTGGCCGTGTCGGGTGGTGGAGGGTTACGACACATTTATAAATAACGCGATTTAACCCAAAAACGTTTATTATTAATAATATTGGTCGCGAAAGCCTACGTGTTAAAATAAATATCTCACCATCATCATACCATACACGTGGGTCCCTTAAAGCTGAAGGAGCAAAATGGCATTGAATTATGCCTATCCTGTCCAGCCTTGCGACTCAGGGATAGAGCAATCGGTGGTTCACAGTGGGAAGGTTTGCCAATTCAAATCCTGTTTGGGGGTTGGCTCAGCCCATCACCCCCAATGGGGTCGATTAAATGAGTTACTATCTTGTGCGGAAGTCAGCAGTTCGTTGTCCTATGGAATGACTCGCTCACAATCTACAGTAAATATATTCGTATTGCAGTATATTAATTGTGTTGTGTGTCCTTTTGTCTAGCCTCTGGGATTGTAACTTAACTGATGATTCAGGCGATAGCCTAATAAAACTCATAAACAAGAACAAGACTCTCAACGTGATTCGGTAAGGTGAAAACCCTTTCGTGTTTCAATCAATTATTCTTCATTTGGCATATTTGCCATTTGCACCATTTCACTTAGTTTGCTTTACAGTCAACAAAAAATGTTTTTAGGAAATAGACTATCGTGACCAAATGGTGCCTTGCACTTTTTCAGAGTACATTGATAAATCCA
Source organism: Entosphenus tridentatus (assembly GCA_014621495.2). Taxonomy (NCBI): domain Eukaryota; kingdom Metazoa; phylum Chordata; class Hyperoartia; order Petromyzontiformes; family Petromyzontidae; genus Entosphenus; species Entosphenus tridentatus. The sequence continues at coordinate 973,014 of CM025647.2, forward strand.
GTTAATCTTGTCTTTGTATTGCAGGCTGGGGTGTAATCATTTCAGCGAAGGATGGAAAACTAAACTAGCATCACAAGAGGCTCAGAGACCTGGGCTGCATGTCACCGTGTGGTGACAACCGAAGATGAAGACCGTGTTTCTCACCGACACATATTTTCAGTGTGCTCTTTTGATGACGGTGTAAAAAAATGTCATCGGAGATTGTCAACTGTGACTTGGTCCTTATCGTACATTGAAGCCTCACGGTAGCGCATTCGCGGCTTGTTGAAGACGTTCACGGTTCAAATTCAGCAGTGGCTGCCCTGGTTATTACTGCGGGTGCATTAACTTGAAAATATGCACGGTCTGCTTCTCAATGGACATTGCATTTCCCCGTAGTGTCATGTGCAAGGATAGGCCATTTTGTGCCGGTGTCGTGGTCGTAATTTGCAAAAACCTGGCAGGACCCTCCTGAAAAAAGTTATGAGACTCCGTGAATGAAGCTGCCTTGGATAAATTAGCATAGTGAATGTACTGCACCCAATGCCGATATATACAGATATCTGGTCTTATTTAATACAGTAACGTGATCCAAGTTAGTATTTAAAAATATTTTTAGAGAGCAGGACGCTTACTAACATAGGTTTTCGAATTCTGCCCTGCCGCTGTCGTGGTTGATGAAATCAGCATTGCAAGTGACATTTTCAAGCCGCACTACAATTGGGAAAAAGATACGTGACCGCATTTATTACCCTAGTCGCCGGTACGGGTTAATGAAGAAACCCACCGGATATGGTGAATACATCACTCACGCTCGGGTGACCACAGGCCCTTGGGCATTGGCAAGGCACATTTAAATGCAGAGGTCATAAATCTCTGCTTTGAAGAAGGGTCATTGTTTGAAATTTCATCTTTTTGGGGGGTTTTTACCTTAAGGGCAGTCTCATAAACAAATGTGTTGCATTTGTTTTATATTTGTAACGGTTATATGGCATGCAATTATGTTAATGGTTTATTATTATGGTATCCATATGTCTAAACCAGCTCAAGCCTTCCATAAATCATGTGACTTGTGCTTGACCAACCCCTTCCCAATCCCCGCCTCCTGCGAAAACAGACTCTGCTCACGTCTGCATGCTCCTCTCTCCCCCCATACTCTTCCCTCTCCTCTGATCACCTTCTCGTCCCCAACATTCTTGGCCGTATCATTCCTTCTCTGCCCCTTCCCCTCGCTGCCCCGGTTTTCCTTTCTTCCTGCTGCTCATTTTGAACCATGCCCTGTTTGCCTTGGGGGATTTCAGTCCTGACATCCATTTGCCGGTCATCTTGCCCCATCTTTTCGGTTCTCAAGTTTCCTATCTCTTTTTCCGTGCATTATCCATTTGAGTCTACTCCCTCTTTGCTGTGATGTGCCATGGGTAAAAGGTGTTACGTTCACGATTTTATTGTTACTCCTATGTTGCCGTTGTACATACTGCTATCGTATATTTTTTTAAATATACAGAAATTAATACATGCCATTATTGGGTGTCTGTTAATTATACATGATATATTAATGACCTTAGAAGTCTGATTTACCGGAAGTAAATATTTTTTTTAAACAAGGGAAGGTACAGAATATGGCAAGACAGGGTTTGATGGGGGGAAAGTGTAACGGAGCAACACCAACAAGCGAGAACACAAGTGGGAGATATACATCGTGGAGGGATGATGCTTTCTTTGAGTGTTGTGTGGGGAGGCAACTGAGGGTGATGGTCTGGTGGAGGTTGGGTGACTCATGGGGTGGTGATCGGTGAGTGTGTTGAGGGATGTGTCAGTGGGAGTGTGGCAAAGCGCGGTTTGTGTGTGTGAAGTCTGATTAAACACATTCCTGCGGAGGGAGCTGGTAGGAACGTTGGGTTGCTCGGTCAATGGTCAGGGTCAACGGCGGCGTGGTGTATTCCGCAAATATGGCCGACTGTGAGGGCGGGCACAAGCCGGCGTGAGTAGGTTAAACGTTGAGTTTTATAAGGGCACCACGGGGTGACCAGCCCCTCCCCACCCAGCCCCTCCCCACCCAGCCCCACCCTCCCCACCCAGCCCCACCCCACCCTCCCCACCCAGCCCCTCCCCACCCTCCCCACCCAGCCCCTCCCCACCCTCCCCTCTCCACCCAGCCCCACCCCTCCCATTTTTGGATGCACGACGGACGGACGGACACAATAATCCCCTGTGGGCTGGTGTAACCAGGAGGTTCCTACCAGTAAAACTACTTCATAACATCTCCACTACTTACTGGCCAGGTGCATTGTTATTATGACTTCATAACACATTGTAATAATTGCTGATAAACCAGTTTCATGATCCTACCACTTCAACCTAAGTGCATTTGAGTTCCTGCTATCTGCGTTGATTTGGAGAGCACCGTTCGTGGTTCTTGTTCATTATCAGTGTAATGTTGCTGCAGGTGATGTAATCGTTAGCGCAATGGACTTGCAATTCAGAGGTCGCCGTTTGGACCTCCCGGCGCGGCAGTTGGTACAATGAGCAAGTTAATCAGAATCAGAATATTGATTTAGACTTAGAGGCATCAAATGAGCCCTGAAGCTCTTCTTCACAGATGTCCAGCATTGGCGGGTTAGCAAGTTAAATCCCTCCACCTCTGTCCCTTCAGCAGTGGTAATGGGTGCACCACAATAAATTGGCAGATCGTGTGTGGTGGGGACAAAGTGTGGATACTCCATCTCTTCCAAGGCACTTCTTATCAAGTGTGTATTTTCAGAGGTCACTCACAACAGCCCTACCTAGTGGTAATGTCACGATCCGCCACTGGGTCTGAGACTAGGAAGGAAACCCGCCAGAGAGAGAAATTCCACCACGGAGATGCATCGTGAGCCCGTGAGAGTCGGTGGTGGCTTGATCAAGAGTAAGTAGATTATGTAACATCAGTGTTCTTCATTGCAAGGCCCGCGGGCCACTGGCAGGCCCCTTGTGGCCTTTAGTGCGGCCCCCTGACCTGCGGCCCCCCACCGACAATACACAAAGTGTGAAAACACCCATCCCCCCCCATTATCATCATCGTCGTGGTGCTGTCAAACCCAACAATGGCTTCAGATGTGTGGCGGCCCTTAGTGGCGTCACTAGGGTTGGTGTCACCCAGTGGACTTCCGCCCGTAACAGACCATAAAGAATCCTTAGTAATGTTTTTTGTACTAATGTAACTCGTAAATTGTAATGGCAATAGTGACATAAACAACTATCAAAATACAAATTACACCTTTAAATGACACTATTTCCCTTAATTACTACTTAATTCTCCAAAACGTTATTGATATAGGTTCACAATTACTAATTACCACAATATTGTAGCTAAAACACCATAAAATTTGACTAAATCAGCGACGAAAACAGCAGCGCGTGCTCGTAGCGCGTGCAGACGAAACCACGTGACTCAAAGCGTCACTCTAGTCGGGAAACAATGACGGCTCTGACCGGAGCGCATTCGAAGGTTCAAAAAGTTAATTAACTATGGAGTTTCAGCCTTGTAGGTATATTGATACAATACATGTAAGCTGGGCTTACGAAAAAAAAATGTTGTTATAACTAACTACAGGGATATTTTTCAAAAAAAGAATAAATTTATGCTGAAACACTGCACCCCTCGCACCCCCCTAGTGACGTGGGATCACCTCTGAAAATTAGTGAAGAACGCTGATGTGCATTATTAGATAAAGCAATAGGGGCCGTCCATAAATGACGTCACGCATCTAGGGGGGGGGGGTCAGACATTTCTGACGATGTGTGACGAGGGGGGGGGATTTGAGAAATGTGACGTCACATCAAAATTCGCAACTTTAAATAAATATAGACAACACGTTCTATTTAATTAAATATACTTTTTAATAAATGTTTTCTCCTACAACATCAGAGTGCGGCGGCAGATTAAATACGCACTACAATAACAATAGTTTAAAGCGATTTGAAGCATGTTTTATTTTGGGGGGGGGGGGGGGGGGTTTGTTGTGGTATTTGTGGGGGGGGGGTCTGACTTTTTGTGACGCCGTATGACGAGGGGGGGGTCAAAAAATTGTCCAAAATCGCGTGACGTCATTTATGGACGGCCCCCTAACCCGGGTCTCGATCCCTCAATACCCGGATCTTCATCAGTGCCGGGTTCGCTGTCCACGTCTGGGGGCCCCCCCCCCGTGAGCTCTCCTCTCCCTCGGCTCTCTCCTCCGTCTCCCACCAGGGAGAGCCCTTAGCTCCACAACCACCATCGCTCTTGCTCTCTCTCTGCCCGTGGTGTCACAATGTCGTCTGCCTGGAGCGGCTTCTCAGAGGAGGACCTGCGGCGAATGAAGGGGCAGAGCGACACCCCAGGTAAGAACCTTCGGCCCCCCCCCCCCCCCACTCTCTGCCACGCCGGCCCGGCCCTGTGCAACGGGATCCCGGCAGAGAAATCAGGCGAGGCCGAGGATGCGAGGCCTAGGTTCCGAACCCAACCACCACCGCCCCCAAACCCACCCCGTGCGTGTCGCCAAATCGTCTCGGCAAGGCAACGTCGTCCGTGGTTTAAACCCCCTGAGCGTTGGTTGACAGTCGTACGCCGAGACGTTGGTGTGGGATAGAGGTCACTTGAACGGGATCTTAGAAGTACCGTACAGTAAGTTCTGTGATATCCACTTCCACGGGTCGTTTTCTTACAATGGGGTAAGAGGGTTGGAGGGGGAAGAGGTTCTGAACGGATTCTTCGGGAATAAATTAAATTGTGGGGGGGGGGGGGAATGACAAACATAATACAAAACCTACGTGCAGGTAAATATACAGACGCGTTGAATACAGACATGGAGACAGTCACGTGCAGAGCGTACAGGTCTAACACAGGTACAGTGGGACACGCGTGCGAAAGCACACGCTGAGAAGGCGGACAGAACAAGGGCCATGCAGGCAAGACACGGGTGACAGATCACACGAGGACTTGATAGAAAACCTCGGACCAAATCAGCCGGAATTCCCCCGATGTGCGACCTCGTAAAGGTTAAGCCGGATTAGTGCTTGGATCGGTGACCCATATAGGCTGCCCCTGGTCTGTGCTAACGTAGTGTTCGGTCAGTGCAGAAGAATCAAGTGAAATCTATTACTCGTGAATTTATCATGGCACGTCTACGCTCGCCGCGTTCACCAAACTGCACTAACCAGCGTGGGGAAGTATAGTCGAGTTACATGCACGGCGTGGGATGTCCTCATCCAGCAGTGCATTGACATAAAGGTACAACGCGTGTACGTATGCGAACGCAACCGTCATGGACTTAACAAGACGAGAGATGGAGGAGAATACAATCAATGCTGTACAGCACAAACTCCGAATAATGATTATTATTGAACCTCAGCGGCGGTGCCAAACAACCATGCGACGGGTAGCCAGCCACACATTGGGCTATCGCATGGTCAAGATGACGGTCCCTACTGACACGTGGCAAGGGAAGCGGTCTTAGGCACTGCGTCCTTCCTGCGAACGAAGTTAGTAGTCCCGAACCCATGAACCAAAGCAAAACCGCCCGAATTGTTCTACGTAACTTTACCGAAAGACCCAAAGAATATGAATTCCTGCAGTCACGAAAGCTTTAAGTCAAGATTCATTATAACTAATTCGATTTTCTTTGTGTTCTGATGATTTTCATTAATAGCTTATTTACTTATTTATTATCCGCGAAAAAATGCTGTTCACGAGCTTCTCCAGAACGTATCCCTCGCTAATAACAATGGAATACTGGATATCTTAATGTTTTATTATAAACAGCTCTAAACCCTAACCCCTAAGTCCTAAGCCCTTCCCCATAACCCTAAACCATTCCCCTAACCCAGGCGTTGGCAACCAAAATAACAAGTACAGAATTTTTTTTCGAATTCGGTAAAACAAACTCCAATGTTTGAAGAGCCACAATGCATATGAATACGAGATGGTGGTCATTTAAAAATGACGTCACCAAGCAGCTCCTAAAGAGCCGCTTGTTGCCAACCCCTGTCCTAACCTCAAGCCAAAATTCCTGAATGCTAACACCACAATCCTAAACCCAGATCCCTGACCCATAACCCTACATAAAAAACTAAAGAAGTGGTATTCCATTCATGTTTTTTCGACTGAAAGCTAAACAAGTGGAAATTGGAAAGAATGGCAAATGGGTAAGCATAACTCAAAGAAGCTCTGTGATTGGACAATCATATGGTCTTATGCTTGGATAAAAAAATCTACAGGGACAGTCGTGCCAGAGACTCGCTTTATTTCTGCGCGTCTGCAGATACAAGTTAGGGTAGTGGCAGTCCAACTCTTCTCGTGAGTGACCTATCCCATCCGCATCTCGAGGTCCTACGTGGCCATGGCGGACACGTGCTGTTGTTTCCGTCTCCAGCCGGACGCGACACCAACCGCAGCCGGCGGCACCTCCAGAAGGACGGGCGCAGTGTGCGGCGAGGCGGGCAGACTGCTCGCCCAGGAGGGACCAGGCTCGGAGGGGAGGCTAGCAGCCCAGCACCTGATCCGGAGCTCGCGGGAGCCATGCTCGCACCCACGCGAGCACGCCCGGCTTCGACGCTGCACGAGGTGACGCCCTCACACCTCCGATTAGTACGGTGGACTACGTACAGTGCGAAAGAAGTTCAACATGCATCTTGTATATTTATTTCATCAATTACTTCCAAGCCGCTTCTTCCCACCCCCCCCCATGCAAATATTAACTTTTTTCAATATCACTCTGTAATGCTTTCTCTGACATGGTTCAGAAGCATGGTCATTTACAATAACACGGAAGAAAAACTGAAAATCGCGCAAAGAAGCATCGAGAGATTGGGCCAACTGCAACGCTATTCCTGTCCAGGCTGCGAGCAATGCCACACCGGTGGTTGCGACGAGGGCGCGTGAAAAGGAGGTGGTGACGGAGAAACTTGGTGAACCTCCTACCAAGGCCCAGCCCCGGGCGAGTGTGGAGACGACGCAATGTGGGGGGAAACAAGTGGAGGTTAAGGAGCTAGATAAGGATGAGGTGGAGAGGTGAGGCTCGCAAGAAATACTTTTTGGCCATGTATCATTTTCATTGTATAAGAAATGTGTTCTCGATTTTTGTATTCTGAAAAAACCCATTAAAAGGGCCTCCACATGTGTAATTTCAAACGATGTAAAAATTGTTTGTGTTTCGGATTGTTACAAATGTGTGATATCACCAAAAGTTACGTTACTTTCATGGTGTCACTTCTCTGCTTTTTCCATAGTACGTGGCATTTTTTCTTACTACGTAAAATGTTTGCATTAAGTGATTGTTTGATGATTACTTTATGTTCAAATAGAATTAAGTCACGGGTTGTATCCGGCCCATGGACCGTAGGTTTTCTATAACTGCTCAAGTCACGTGATTTAAAACTGCTTTTTGTGTTCAGTTTGTTGTCCTCTCACACCGCCGATTAGCACGGTCGGCTTCATACGGTGCGAAAGAAGCTCAACATGCAAATATTTGGAACGTAGGATCGGCTGCTGGTGTTGTTACATGAACTGCTCCGTGTGCCGTGATTGGCTGTGCCGCAGGAGGGAGCTCACGAGGTTGGAGATGATGCAGCAGGAACAACAGCACATGGAGGAGGAGAACAAGCGCAAGCGCAATATGCTGGCTTATGCCATCGCAGAGAGGTACGCCACCATCATTACCATCACTCATAACGTCAGCAACATCGTCGTCAACATCACCGTCAAACACAATCGCCATCAACACAGTCAGCATACTAGCTCACACTATAGCAAAGAGGTACATTACTACCATCAATTTTGACATCAACATCACTACCATCGACAAGGTACATTACATCAACACCATAAACATGAACACCGTAATATTTAAACCCCAATACCATCAATATGACCATCATCAACAGTGTACCACTTAAACAGATATTTGCGTCTTAATTTTCTTGACCCACATTCCACCAAGAAAGCGTATAATACTCTTTGCATAATCTATCTGGTCAACAATTTATAGAACCCACACATATGTGCGCATGGTGTGTAACATGATCACATTGGCTGAGCATGCTTACCCATTATCGCTGTTTATTTATCACCCAAGTTTTTTCATAAGCCTCTAGTTTGTCCAGTTTTCTCCAGGCTTAAACCCCTTTTTTGAGCAACGCAAAATTTTAATTACATAAACATTTCTTTAGCTTAACTTTACGACAGCTACCCTGACCCCGTGTTACAGACAGACGGACTCGGGAGACATTAACGCGCTCACCACGTTAGTTGGGAAGCGTTCTGAAGCTGTGCTGAAGGCCGGGGTTGATGAGCGCTGTCGGGATGTGGATCAGCGCTAAGCGCACGCAGGCCGAGTCGGCGAGGATCTCCAGCGTCCGCAAGGAGCTCAACGAGCTGGACGGAGCGCTGAGCGGAGATGTTGCGCTGCTGCGCAGCAAGATCGAGGAGGCCTGCATGGCGTACCACCACGCGCGGTAACATTCACGTCAACACTCACGATGTGTAGACCTACCGCCATGCACGGTACTCGCACACAGCAACACACAACCACCATGCATGGTAACACGCACACGTGGTACGTAGTATACAGTATTACCGCCATGCACAGTACTGCCACATGGAAATACCGCCATGCACAGCAACGTGCACACTCAAATAAACTTCCGCCATGCGTGGTAACACACACGGTAACACATAGTATACAGCACGACCATCATGCACAGTACTCGTACACGCACTACCACCACACGTGGTACATAGTAAAAAACACTGCCACCACACAAGGTACAAGTTTGAATATTGTCTTCTGAGGGGTGTGAAGGGTTGCAAAGCCTCAAACGGGAAGATAAGTCTCCACAGCCTGAGGAAATCCGGCTGATCTGCTCTCTCTGCCAAGGAGCTGTGAAGGGCAGTCATTATCTCTTACTAATTGGCCATGTCGGGTGGTGGCATGTTTAAAGACCCATTTATATTTACGCGTTCTAACCACAAAATAACCATTATGAGACCTCCTTTGCCAGTAGTAAAATGATAATAGGTTTTTTACCCTTTTATCTGGCAACAAAACTGACACCTTTTTACAAGGGATCATGTTTGCATTGACCACAATACCTGCGG
>CM025647.2:985350-1000250 GCA_014621495.2 Entosphenus tridentatus
AGCCGTCCCTTGGTGTGGACCAATCAGTTTCAAGGACAATGCATATATTATCAGTGTTTTTTGTTTGCATTTTGACTGCAAGTATTGTGGTTAATGTAGACCTTAATCCTTGTAAAAAGGTTTCAGTGTTGTTGCCAGAAAAAAGGGGAAAAACCCTATTATATTTTGGTACTGGCAAAGGAGGTCTAATGATGTTTCAGAACTGTATTCCAGTAGGCCCGTCACTTCAATCTTTCCAGGCCGTTGAAACGATGGTGCAAATTTCTTAAAACCGCCGCACCGCTGTCCATCCAGTAGGATAGATGGGTAGACCGCAATTGGCAGGTCGTGTGGTAGCTTATATTTGGGTACTTACAGTTTTATACTGGATTCCTCCAGTATAAAATATTCTGAATGCCGAAATAACATCAAGAAATGGCCTTTATGCCAGCAATGGCATGAACAAGCAATATTCAGGGCCGCATCATTGCATTTCATTTTATTCTGACTTCAGCGTAACAAACACGAATACACCAGCAGTGCTGTGGTGTCGAGATTCAATGGACACACCAAGATGCATTACCTTTATGTGTTTCTTAATTGTAACAATTATCTCAACTGTGCCATTGCTGTTGAGGTACACATAAATATTTATTTCTGGGACTCCATACACTACAACCACGTGAATTGTATCTGCGTTCACCTGCATCTGCAAAGCTGATTGTTTTACAGGAAAATCGATAAGCACCACCAGTTGGACGGTTTGCAAGAACAAATCCTGTTTGGGGTTAATTCAGCCATGCATTTCTCTGGGGTAGAGTAAATGTTCAGGCACATTCCTGGGTGACTGAACCGATACAATAAAGTTTGTTACACGGCGATAGAGAGATTAACAATAAAAAGTTCTTACACGCAAGAACCTGGATTAATCTTGGGCAGGAGCCCGAGATTCAAATACCAGCATCTCAACGGTGATGGCTCAATGTTATGATATATCCATTCTGAACTCTAATGCACTACCCAGCCACCTTAAATGTTTATAATTGCACGGAGATTTGGTGATTGAGGACTTTAACGTGGGTGGGAACTAAGGAACAATTCCACGTTACGTAACGAAAAGCAATGGAGTCCGTGTCATTTGTGCGCCTCTGATTCAACAGCGATTGATGTATACATGGCTTTTCACTACAAGCGTTTTCAAGGGCGCTACCATAATGGCAGCATTGCTACTTATTTTGATTGCAACGATGAGTCAATTAACATTTTATTCTCATGCTCACAATGCATGCTTTGCATTGTGTGTTTAAGGAGCAACTATTTACAAAAAAAAATATGAAATGTTAATTTTACCGATGGAACGAACAAGACCGCACGCAGGATGGGCAACACAAACCAGACGGAACGAATTGTGGAAAAAAAAAGGTTTTAATCAAATAATCGCCCCCAAATCGACAACGTGCTACAAGGCTATTAGCTAGAAATGCAAACAAAGAAGAGGAAAGTGGAAAGAGGAATGAGACGGGACGTGAGGGGCTTGGAAAGAGCAGTCGGGTGTTGTCACGAAAAGGGATCATCCGAGTAGACGACTTGATTGCGTCGATCTTGGTGCAGCCCCTTGGCGCTGTGCCCCAGCGCTGCACACACACAAATGCGCGCACAAACAAAGACAAAAGATCCCCCCGTATAGCCTTAACAGACTGTTGGGGCAAGTGCTGTTAGCGAACACCTATGGCAGGCCGGAACAGTAAACGAGGGGGTGGGTGGCCAGCACCACACCCAACTCTCTTCGTCTCCTTATTGGCAATATTTACACACTGCACCAGGTACTAATTTGAGGCCGAGTCAACCTAGGGGAGGCCCAAGGCCGGTTAAAATATTCGTCACTTGTTGGCCGTGAACGGGAATTGAACTCGGGCCAGTGGGTTCATAGGACAGCCCGCTAACCGCTACACTACCGCTCCCCACACATGCACACATGCACACATGAGCATGACCAAAAAGGATGCGTGAACACAAACTATTCTCGAATACCGATTTTTTTTTAGTGGAGTGGTGGTGCAGTGGTGAGCACCATGCACTGAAGCCAGTGATCAGAGTTCGAATCCTGGCTACAACTAACGTCAGTGACGAGTGATATCTTGAACAAGTCCCTTCACGCCACCTCCCCATCCTTTTCGAACCCGCACACACCAACGTGGTGAAGTATGTTCGTATAACCCTCCCTATGACGAACCTGGCATGGGGAGGCCTTCGTAGAACAGTAGATTAACAAAATGGATGTAAATTCAAAACACATGGGCGATGTATTTACACTTCTTGCAAGCTCACGCAGACAAACGCATGTACTTGATGGGAAGTATTGTGAGAGATTGAACGCTTTCAAAATATTTTCCTATGTTTTTCTACAATATTCACCGAGTTATCCCACTTTGGCATGTAGGCACAGAGTCAATCCTCTTCCACTCTGGTGTTAATCTAACAACAGCAATGCCACACATGCCAAGTGGCAGAATAGCTCAGAATTTACATTGCAGGTATTTGCCCAATATCCTTGAAGGCTCTATCTTGGTTTTCTATGTGTCTCTTCTTAATAGGTTCTCAGAGTAGGATTTGACTGACATAAAGTCACAACCAAGTTTAAATATACATTTATGTACAATGCACACATGTTTTTTTTATACATAGTGCATTGGATAAGGTGACCAAATTTGCTACACAAGAACCTGGATTTATCTTGGTTGGGAATCCATGATCAAGGCCAGGATCACAGTCCTGATGTCAAACATCGTGCAGTCCCTTGTCTATCTGTGATGCAATTACATGGCACTCGGGAACTGCCTGTGAAGGATGTGCATGTTTAACATACATTTACAGGGATATTTGTTGTAGTTGTAAAGGTGACAATCTATGCAAGGTTTGTTGATGGTGTTGATTATATTAATCGGATGTTTTTTTATATTAAAGGTATATCATGAAGGGTACTTAAGTGTATAATTACGTATAAGGTTATTGATTAATAAAGGTTTCGAATTATATTTGAATAATTTCTACAACATCTATTTGAGCAAAGGACTGTTCATCTGAGTAAAACTATCACTCAGCTACACCACATACCAACCACCCATTAACTACCAAACAAACTGTCCACACAGTACACAACCACAATGCCTAATTACCAATTCACCCAGCTCACTACCCACCCAGCTCACTACCTACCCACTCACTACTCAACCACTCACTATTATCTAGCCCTTAAACTCACGAGCCACTCAACTCACTACCCACCCATCAGCTCTATACCCATACACCCAGCTGACTATCCGCACAACTCACTACCCACGCAACCAGCTCACTACATCACCCACTCACGACCCAACCACTCAGCTCACCATCACCCGCCCTGCTTAGTTAGTCCATGTCATCACATAAGACCCAACACCACCCCCTTCCCCCGTTTCTATTGGAGGTGGTGGCTGAGATTACCCAGAGTGCTCCAGGGCGACGTTCCAGCTGTGGCCTCGATCTTGGGCTGACGGCGCGCAAGGGACACGCGGAGACGCACGTCCGACACCACGGCCCCGTTCATCTGTGCATAGCGACATCGCGACACGATTACATGCTACATAAAAAATGACAATGCTACACGTTCATATGCTACATACAATAAGCCACCGCTATACGTTCACATGCTACATACAACACAACACTGTTAACATGTTCACATGCTACATACACCACGACAGCACTGCACGCTTACTACATACAGCACGAAACCAATGCATGTTCAGATGCTACATTTGGAACAAGAATGGAAAATAAACTATAACGTGCAATTTCATGTAAAATATCATGGATATGTACAGCCCTTTTGTCAATTTACTGCTGGATGAGGGCCTCCCCACGGCATGTAGATTATGGGGGGGTTATTTAACCATACTTCACCATGCTGGTCAGTGCTGTTTGATGAAGTGAGAGGGGTGGTGGGAGGTAATGGAATTAGCCGTAGCCAGGAATCGAGCTTATGTCACCAGCTTCATAGGGCAGTGTGCTAACCACTGCGTAATTGCTCCACCATGTGACAACGCACGGAGCGGGGGTGTGGTCGTCATCACGCCTGGCCGCCTTTGTCTCACCAGTACTGATGTGAGCACACTGCACCAGGCACTTTTTTAAGTCCAGTGCTCGCCGCGCTGCATTGACTTCTGGTTGCCGAACGAATACATTACAGGGTCTCACTCATTAACACACCAAGCGCTTGCCACAAATGAACCACAATACCTTGCTGATCTCGTCAAGGAGCACAAACCATCACGCGAACTCCGGCCATCATCGCAGCAACTTTTGGCTAGCCAACAAACAAAGGTGGTCACCGCATCGTGCACTCTGAGATGCTCTTCTGCGGCGGTCAGGAACGCACTTCCTTACGATATTAGGAAGCACTTCAAATCTAGATTGAAAACGAATTTCTTTAGAACTGCTTTTGTGTTTAGTCTGTTGTCCTTCCCCCACACCTCCAAATAGCACGGTTGGCTACATACAGCGCAAAAGACGTTCAACATACATACACACATACCCACCACACACTATATGTGACTTTGTGCTCTCACCTCCGCTATGGCTTGGTCGGCAGACTCCATTTTCTCGAACGTGACAAATCCACAGCTGTACGCATACACAGCAAGAACGCGGTGATTCTAAAGTGACGACGAACACATATGAAGAGATGCTTCTCCCACTCTGACACAACACAGCGCCACTTACCACAGAGATCCTGTGTACTGTAGCTTCAGAGTATGCCAACTGCAGCATCACCAATGCCCGTGTAATGATATGATGCTGTGAGTATTGTGGCGCTGCGGTGTTGTGCTGTAAGAGCTTCATGTCATCGTGGTGTGGTTGTGGTGGGTGTGTTGAAGTAATGGCGTTTTTTCGATTTAAAGCTTTCGTGACTGCAGGGATTCATATTATTGGATCTTGCTGTGGTTTTCACACCTGATGATGATTACTTGTGTTGCAATCGAAACGTCGTGATAATTTTATAGTTTTATTTTTATTATTTCATTATTTCCCTTCTACGTGACTTTACCGAAAGAACCAAGAATATGATGGCATTGTGTCGGAGTGGTATGGCATTGGTTGTGTTGGTGGTGGCGGCGCATCAGTCGTGGTGGCGATGTGGTAATGGTAATGACTATCTTGTGGTGAGGATGTATTGGGGGAGTGTGTTTTAAAGTTGTAGAAGTGACGGTGTGGTGTAATGGCGTCATGTTGTATATTCTTGGTTCTTTCGGTAAAGTCACGTAGATAGAAAATAAAATAATAAAACAAAATTTAAATTAAATTTTTTACGTACATAGAAAATAAAATTAAATTAAAATAAAAAATGTATATTTCTATTTTCTATCTACGTGACTTTACCGAAAGAACCAAGAATATGAATTCCTGCAGTCAGGAAAGTTTTAAGTCACGTTGTATGTTGGTTGCATTAGTGGTGTCACGGTGTCACGTCATTGTGATGCGTTGAAGTAATAGAGTTGTGTATTCGTGCTGTGTTGTTGTTGGTATATCGGTGGCATAATGGTGTCATGTCATCGCGGTATTGCTCTGTTAACATAATGCTGTTGCGTTAGTGATGGGTCCCGATGTGTTGGGGGTATCATCGCATTGCAACGGTGATGTGTTTGAAAACTCATCTCTAAATTTAAAACTCATTTCTTTTTAACTGCTTTTTGCGTTTAGATTGTTGTCCTTCCCCGACGCCTCCGATTAGCACGGTTGCCTACATACGTAGTTCAACACACATACGTACATGTGGTGCAAAGTTGTCGTGTTGCTGTAGTGTTGGTGTGTTGGTAGCGTAACAGGCACATGTTGCGGTAGACGATGTGATTGGTGCTCGTGCCTGCGAGCGCGCTCCATGGTGACGTTGAGGACCGGGCCTATGGAGCTGAAGGCCGTCTGCAGGATCTCGTCCGTGATCCCAGAGCCGTTCACGTAGATCGTGTTCCCCCGGCGAGGCTCACGCCGCTCTGACGAATCTTCGCAAGGCACACGTGCACGGGAACAAAACAAAGATCCCCCGTGTAGCCTTTAACAGACTGTTGGGGCAAGTGCTGTTAAGCGAGCACCGATGAAGGCCGAACGACACACGAGGCGGTGGGGTGGCCAGCACCATGACCCGGCCGCCTTTGTCTCCCTAGTGATGATGTTTACATAGTTTAACACGTAGGCTTTCGCGACCAATATTATTCATAATAAAGGTTTTTGGGTTAGATCGCGTTAGTATAGATGTGTTCATATTCTCGGTTCTTTCGGTAAAGTCACGTAGAAGGGAAATAATAAAATAATAAATCAATACAATTCTCACGACGTTTCAGCCACAACGCAAGCAGCCGTCCTCAGGTGAAGAAACAGAGCTGTCGGAAAGACAGCGTCCTAATTAACACTGCTAAGCTTGGCAGCGTATTTTATGTTTTATTTTTATTATTCTATTATTTCCCTTCTACGTGACTTTATCGAAAGAACCAAGAATAAGAATCCCTGCAGTCACGAAAGCTTTAAATCGAAATATATATGTGTTGTAACTCTCCACCACCCGACACAGCCAGCAAGGTTTGTCACGTAAACAGAACGCCAATTAGTTTACTACTTCAGGCCACCGGTGTGTTTACACATCGCACCAGTGTACTCATTGGAGGCTGAGTCGACCTAGCGCAGGCGATGCTGGTGGTGTCGATAGTAATGATGTTGTGGATATTGCTTCTGACTCCCAGATAGATATTCACCCTCTCCCACCCCAAGCATGATGGCTGCACTTGTCCGTCTTGCTTGTAGTCCCATTAGCTGGATTAGCTTAAATGTAAAACGTGCATTTACTTTGCAAACATCCTTTTACATTGTACATGTAAAAGTTAAAGATAATTCACTCTCCTTTAAATTTGATAAATCGGCATAATTTTAGGCCATGATTTGATTAAATAATCAAGTTTTCGTTTGCTATTGCGGTGCACGTATAATTTACAATGGCTGCAGCGTTCACATGCAGCTAATACAATAAGTACGAAGAGAAAATAACTGATTCGTACTCGCGTTATTTGATTCATGTATCGTGTGCTTCATATATATTTTTTTATCGATCAATCATTTTTATGCCAAGTGCCATTGGTGGAGATTCTCACGTCTCTCTCGGTCCCACCCTCTGTCATCGACGCGCTCTGCATCTTCCATCGATGAGTTCTCATGCTCACGGCCACTCACAAAGCTGCATCAGAAAAACAGAGTAACATTGGAAATCACCGACATCGGCAAACGCCAATATTCACATCAACACGTACTGCTTTTTGTGTTTAGTTTTGTTGTCCTTCCCCCGGACTTCTGATTAGCACGGTTGCCTATGTACGGTGCGAAAGAAGCTCAACATACAATCACCACCATCACATTCACATTACTACCATCACATCAATGTTCACTCAAAACACATGAACATCTCCACCACTACATCAACAAAATAGCAGAAACACCATAACCACCATTATTAAATCAACATTAGCATTGACCACGACCAAAATAATTTTACCACAACTTCAAAAACCACCACCATAACACACTATCTTCCGATCAACATCACCACCATCGAACCAGCAACGCCACCGTTAGGATTCTGCTCCCGTACCTCTCGTAGAGATTCTTCACTTGTGGACGGCGCACGTTAGCCTGGAAGATGGAGACAGCAAAAATCGGCGACAATAAACATGCACATGGGCCCTCTACACTGATCCTACTCAAATAGCTATTACCCATTCAGTTCTGGAGTGACAGCGAGGCAATTACATCATCGACGTTCGAAGTTAATTTATTCTTTTATTGTGTAACGTACAGAAATCCGCACGATAAGCATCATAAATTATCAAGCTGGAATGGTTACAAGACTCATGCTCGTTTAATAACTATTTTTATTGTAATCTATATTCACACTGGAAACACAAAAAATTATACACCAAAAATGTGAAATACGATTACAAGGATTTGAGAAACTGATCTCACGATAATTGTCATATCCTGATAATGAATATCGTATCATTTTGTGAAAAATTATATAATCACAACCTTACTGACTACTCAATGAAGCCAGTAGTAAATCAGAATTGAACCTGACCTGCCCCTCACCTTGGTGGACTGGTGTGGCAGTTTTGGCAATATGAACACTGCCCGCGAACACCCCTGTGGACTAACAGGTATAAAACAGTGGCATTTCGGTTGTGTGTGATTGTGCGCGTAATTTGTGTGCTTTGTGTTTAAGTGCACATATGGGCGTAACCACAACCTCCGCGGCCTCATCCTCGGCAGAAACGCTTCTCTGGAACGGCTGAAATGAGGGCGGCTTCTCCTTCTCTGGGTCCTGAATGCAAACACAGCAGAAAGCACATCAGCACAACGCAGACGGTACCAACGTGATTCATGTAAACGCAATGCGATCTTTATAAGCATTCTCTTGGGAGATCAGTACAGCACAATAATGCATTTTTGCTGCACTGCCCTATGCTCGCCACAGCGTAGCCCCGCAAAAGCCTACAACACTCGCTGAGCTTCCGAGATCCGATGAGATCAGGTACATTCCAGGTAATCAAAACATAGGCTCTATGAAACTAACAAATATACATTGCATAAAGTATACTCTTTGGTTTTTTCGGTAAAGTCACGTAGGTGAAAACTAAATAAAATAAAAAGAAAACAACTAAATAAAATCACTCCCCTGGCATCACAAAGAAAAAAGATGGTTATCTCTCGGCTTAACTCATGCTAATCCCCTGCCCAACCGCCCGCAGACGCCACACGGCCTGCCGCATGCCCCTCCCCCCGACCCCTCGGCTCCTCCCCCCCCTAGTACCCTATATAAACACGTGTCTCTAAATAGCTCTCTTCATACGCTACAGTAATTTTGCTGGAGTGGTTACACCTGATGACGGATGCTTGTGTTGCTTCCGAAACATCGTGATTTAATTTAGTTGTATTTTATTTTGTTTTCATCTACGTGACTTTACCGAAAAAACCAACGAGTATGGATCCTTGCAGTCACGAAAACTTCAAATCTAGAATTGCATAAAGTCGACTGGGTGTCTGCCTTGCTGACCTGCATTGCTGAATTATCTGGCTCATGTAGTCTCAACACAAAGGTCTGTACAGTAGCCCATATAGCCCCGTTTGACTGCACAGAGGAGCAAATTGCGATGGGCATGGGCTCAAGAGGTTGACTGACTTGGTGAAAGAACTAACATTGTGTGAGGACCCCAATGGCGATCACCAGCATTTAATATGAATCACTGGCTTATAGTTTGGGAGACAGCATTTCACTATGTGGTACCTTAACAGGGAGATCTGTTGACATGAATGTCAACTTTTGGAAATACTTCCAGTTTCAAAACACCACGCTGCACTGTGCAATCTCCAGCTACAAGAGCAAAAGACATCTCCCCTCTTTATGCTCATCGGGTGCAGCAGAGGGCAGTGCAGAAAATTGCATTGTTGTACCGTACTTCTGTGCTCCCACGTCTAAGCCTCCCCCTACACCAACATGCCATGAAGTATGGTCAATAACACCCACCACTCGCATGGTGTGAGGAGGTCATCATCCAGCAGTGGAGTGAGAAAGGGCTGCACACATACATCTGTGTGTCTTTGTGATGAATGGCGGCAGTGTAGCAGTTAGTGCGCTGTGCTATGAACCCGGCGATCCGAGTGCGATTCCCGCTCACAGCCAATACCAGTGACGATTTTCTGAACCGGTCCTGGGCCTCCCCTAGATCTACTCAGCCTCAAATGAGTATCTGGTGTGGTGTGCAAACATCGCCACTAGGGAGACAAAGGCGGCCGGGCGTGGTGCTGGCCACCCACCCCCTTGTGTGCTGTGTCGGCCTTCATAGGAGCTCGCTCACATCAATTGCCCCAACAGTCCATTAAGGCTAAATGGGGGCTCTTTGTCCTTGCATGTGATGAATGGCAGCCACCGATGTTTTTTGTGAGGGTCTGTGAGCACCTTGAGCTTTCCCTCCAGCGTGCGCGAGCGCTTGAAGCCGGAGCTCTTGGTCTCGGGCCGGATGGCGCTGATGGCGCCGCTCTTCATCAGCTTCTTTGCCTGCTCCGTGGCTGCGGCTCCATCCACGGTCGGCTGCTCCGACACGGCTGGCGCAAAAACCACCATCACCACCAACCAGAACCATCAACGCCGTCACCCGAGCAATCATCACTATCATTACAACCACAACTATCAACACCACCACCAGAATCATGAACGCCGCCACCCGAGCAATCATCACAATCATTACAACCACAACTATCAACACCACCATCAATCACCACTACCAAAAACCATCATTCCCACCACCATGAACATCAACACTGCCACCACCCTCATAATCATCAACACCCCTAAAACCATCATCATAACCATCAACACCACGACCATCAGATTCGTTGACACCACAACCATCAAAACTATTAGCACCACCATCATAACCCTCAACACCACTACCAGAACAATCAATACTTCAAGAACCATATTCACCATCACGGATACTGACATCATTAGAACCACCACCTTTATCACAAATGTCACTCTAACGATCATCATCACCACCACCTTGATCACTGAGTCCAACATCAGCAGAACCATCAAGACCACAACCATTTTCAGTTGAACACCAACAGCACCAATTTCATAACCAACATCAATATCAGAACCTGCATCACCACAAAAATGAACCACAAACACAACTGGTGATTGGTGGTTGTGATTATGGAAATTTCTGGTATTATAGATGGGTGGTTCGTGATGGCAAAAGTTGAGTATGATGATTGTGGTGGTTGTGATGATGGTAAGTGGGTTTAGTGATGTTGGTGATAGTGTTGGTGATAGTTGTGAAGACTGTCGTGATGATGGCAATTGTTTTGTTGATTGTGATGACAGGGGTGATAGTGATGGTAATAGTAAGGTAGTGGTTGTGATGTTTATAGAAGTGGTTGTCATGGTGGCGGTGTGGATGATGACGACGATGAATGTACTGCATCACTCACATCGCTTTAAGCCACTCTGTGTGGACGGATTTGCCGTGCTTTGTTTCTTTAAGGCCATGACTGCTTTTTTCTGAAATTCACACAAGGTGCATGCAGCGTGAATTTCCCCCCACACACGCGACTCAAACGCTGGTCATCAGGTGCGCGTTCCTCATCAGCAAACTAAATCTAATGATAGCATTGTCAACCGTGTGCCTGCATTTTTCTCTCTGCATCAATCCCTCGCCATGTCTCTATGTCTGTCTCTGCTGGTTATCTGCGTCACTGCCTCAAAGTCTCCCTATGCATGTCACTCTCCATCTGTCTCTCCAACGCTTGCTTCCTTCAGGTCCTCCTGTGCGAATTCCTAGCTTTATATCTCAATTTATTGCATCTATGTATCCATGTCTTTCTCTCTACGTCTCTCTCAATGTCTATCTACATTTCTTTCTGACTAAACACATTCCTGCGGAGGAAGCTGGTAGGAACGTTGCGTTGCTCGATAAATGGCCAGGGTCAACGGCGGCGTGGTGTATTCCGCAAATATTTCCGACTGTGAGGGCGGGCACAAGCCGGCGTGAGTAGGTTAAACGTTGAGTTTTATAAGGGCACCACGGGGTGACCAGCCCCTCCCCACCCAGCCCCACCCCTCCCACCCCCCACCCAGCCCCACCCTCCCCACCCAGCCCCTCCCCACCCAGCCCCACCCTCCCCACCCAGCCCCTCCACACCCCTCCCCTCCCTCTCCACCCAGCCCCTCCCTGCACGATGGACACAATAATCCCCTGTGGGCTGGTGTAACCAGGAGGTTCCTACCAGTAATCGTCTCTCCAATGTCCCTGTATCTCCATCTCTCCGTGCCTCAATGCGTGTCTCCGTATCTGCATTGATGTCACTGCATTTATCCACGTGTCCGTCTGCTTGACTCCTTGTGTCTCTGCTTGTCTATGTCATTCCCTGTCTCTCTTTCAGACGTGGGTGTCAATAATTGTTATTGATGATGGAACGAATGCAACAACGTGATTGTGATCTCAGCAAACGATCTTGCTGGTTGTTATTATAACTGATCCCCGGGGCTATTATTGGTGTTTCATTATCAATATCTCCATGTCTCTCTGAATCTCTTTGTCCACAAGTTAGTCTCTTCTGTCCTTCCATATCTGTGCTCGTGTCCATCTGTCTCCAAGTATCAACGTCTCCATGTCTTTTTCCCAAAATCTGTCTCAATCATGTTTTCTCTCTTCTGTCTCTCAAATGTCTCAGTCTATTAACTACTCTTATTTTGCGATTTAAAGCTTTCGTGACTGCAGGGATTCAAATATTATTTCCCTTCTACGTCACTTTAACGAAAGAACCAATAATAGATTTCCCTTCTACGTGACTTTACCGAAAGAACCAAGAATACTCTTATTTTACCACATAAGGCCCACAATAGCTCAACGAAGTGGCTTATCGTGTGGAAATGTAAAGCAACCAAATGCTCCAGACGCACGTTTCTAAACGTGGAGTAAAGAATCTTGGAGGACCCGGAGAAGAAAACCACGCGACCACGGGGAGAGTCATGCAAACTCCAAATATACAGCAGGGGTCAGGGTCGGGATCGAACCCGTGTCCCTCCTGTTACACCAGGAGAACCTATCGTTCTGTGTATTGTTTTCTGTTGTAACTTGCTGACCCGCCCAAGCTGGACATCTGTCAAATAAGTAATATTTAAAAATACTTTTTTTTAAACACGCTTTAATGAAATGTACCGTACTAGCAATAGAAGAACTCCACGACTCCAGGAAGTGGCCCCGAAGCTTACCATAACGTAACGGACCGTGGTCAATTACAGCCAACGTCAGTTGAGCGTGGACAATTAGACCCACGCCGAAACATAACATGTAAAAATATTGTTTATTTTTTATATATTTTTTTTTTTATAGAATATAGTATTGTCATCAGTAAGACATAAGTATACCAAGTTTGCAGTCGTTACCACATTGGGAAGTGGGTTAAAATTTAGTTACAAGATATGAGGATACGACAACAACAGGCAAGAGTGAGTTAATAGAAAGCCTGTAAAAAAGATTGTTTAAAAATATACATTACATTTTTTATGATAGAATATAGTATTGTCATCAGTAAGACATAAGTATACCAAGTTTGCAGTCGATACCACATTGGGAAGTGGGTTAAAATAGAGTTACAAGATTTGAGGATACAACAATAACAGACAGAGTGAGTTAATAGAAAGCGTGTAAAAAAGATGGTTTAAAAATATTTGTTTGATAGATTATAGTATCGTCATCAGTATGACATAAGTATACCAGGTTTGCGGTCGATACCACATTTGGATGTGGGTTACAATTGAGTTACAAGATTTGAGGATACGACAACAGACAGAGTGAGTTAAATAAAAGCGTGTAAATAAAAAATAACTTCCTATTTCATCGGATTCCTCCGTGTCTGCGTTCTCATCTCTCCCGCGCGTCTCGACCAAATGTCACCTTCTTCTTGAGCTTGGCGAATTTCTTCTGCAGAGTCTCTTCTTCCTCCGTGAGGGAGCTGGGGAAGATCATGATGACGACTGCTCCGCCGGCCCTGAAGGCAAAAAACGTCCACCACGTTAACAGAACGAAACGCCCGACGAGAATTTCACCACCACGACACCGAAGACCTCCCCTCCCCCCCAAGACGGCCAGGGCAACACCGATGAAGGTCGGCACCGTGGCACACGAGGGGGTGGGTGGCCAACACCACGCCCGGCCGCCTTTGTATCCCCAGCGGCGATGTGTACTACAAGCCGCCACCGGGTACTCGTTTGAGGCTGAGTCGACCTAGGGGAGGCACAGGACTTGTTCGGATAATCGTCACTGATGGTGGTGTTGTTGGCCGTTGTAACACCACCACTGCTGTACACACCACTGTTGTAACACCACCACTGTTGTACCACCACGTGCTTGCCGCTCTACTACCGCTGTTGTAGTATTACGAATGTACGAGCACTGCCAATGCACTATCGCTACCACACGAACACCACTGCACTACCGCTCGGATTCTAACATCACGGCCACTGTAATCAAGCTACCGCTCTAACTCTAACACCACCACGCTAACACCACCACCACTCTAACACCACCACTCTAACACCACCACCACAACACCACCACGCTAACACCACCACCACTCTAACACCACCACCACGCTAACACCACCCTAACACCACCACCACTCTAACACCAACACCACGCTAACACCACCACCACTCTAACACCACCACCACACCACCACCACGCTAACACCACTCTAACACCAACACCACTCTAACACCAACACCACCACAACACCACCACCACGCTAACACCACCACCACTCTAACACCACAACACCACCACCACACCACCACCACGCTAACACCACCGCACTAACCCGCTGTGAATCTAACGCCGCGCGCACGGAACCGCACACACAGAGAAACACACACAGAGAGAGACACACACAGACACACACAGACGCAGAGACACACACAGACGCAGAGACACAGAGAGAGAGAGAGACACAGCGAGACGCAGACCGAGAGAGGCGCCTCAGCGTCGCCCGGCAGTGACGTCGTCTACGTCTGGGGTCGTCATCGCGCGCCCAGCGCCTCGCCAGCGCTTGGCCGCTCGGGTATCGATTCACAGCGAGCTCGCGATTCACGATCGCAGTGCTGGCGGATCGATTACTTTTGATTTACGGCCAGGGGTGGCGAACCTTTTTTCTGCCAAGGGCCATTTGGATGTTTTTATAACATCATTCGCGAGCCATGCAAAATGATCAACTTACCAGGTCCCTGTGGGGTGGGCTGGTAGGAACAAACAAATGAATGGCTATAATAAAATGAAATGGCA